>VXBC01001035.1:547360-612444 GCA_013399945.1 Ploceus nigricollis
AGACCAAACTTCTGTGTTCACTAATCTCACGTATAGAATGCCTTATAGTAGTACAATCATTTGTTTCTGAGCATATGATTTTCTATTAGAGAAATAAAATATATCTATGTTGTAACTTCTCCACTTCAATTCCATTCATAAATCATCTGAATACATGAAAACACAGGTTATACCAAAGTAATTTTAATTATAATTATAATACTGAAAAGTTTAATAAAGACAATTTTAAATTATAAGGGAACGTCAGTAGCACTTTATGAAAGATTTAGTGATGCCATGCTCTATTATAAACATTTCTGTGATTGTTGCCCTCCACTGATGATGAAAATACCATGACCAAAATTTCCTCTTCTGTTCCGCAATCAAATTTCTGATGTGAACCTCCAAAGTTCATTCAAAGGGAAAAAATGGCCCTTATATATTGTAAGTAACAAGCCCCTAGGGAAATATACTGTAGAAAATATTTGAGGGTTTCTGGTCCTTTTTTGATACAAATCCTGACCTTGAGGCCTCATTAGAATAATAGTGACCCTTAGCTAATAAAATACAGCCTAAGGAAGGCTTAGCATTGAAATACTATTTCTGGTCACCTTGGAGCAAATGTAACAAAAGAGTTTGGAAGTATGTGTAAATCAAGAGGTAGTAGGGGTCTAGATTTTCCAGCAATGAAAGCTGGGATAGCTCCACTGAACATAGAAATCAATTTCCATCAGTTTAGATTACAAGCTTTTTTTTTTTCTTTTTTCTTTTTTTCTTTTTTTTTTTTTTTAATTCGGTGAAACTAAGATTTCAACTCTCCAATACCATTACAGAGAAACTTCTTTCTATTAACAAATAATAAATAATAAAAAACATTTTTTTTTTTCCCACTGCAATTTAGACCAAGAAAAATGCTCTTATCCACTATTAAAAGCTTTAACAAACTAAACACCATTGAGAGTAAGTACTTGTCTGCTCCTTGCAGAACGTTCTAGCTAGAATGTCAGCAAACCATGAAGCAATAAGAGGTTTCAAAAAAGATTTCTTTCATTATATTTCAGGTCTTTCTCCCTCTTTCTCTCAGCTGGCTACAACATGACTTGAAAAGTTGAAAATTATCTCCAAAATAATTCCAGTTACTCATGATTGAGGCCGTCTCTTGTTAGTAAGAATATGCCAGTGTTCTCATCCTAAATCCATAGAATCAAAACTCTACAGTTGAACAGGTTAATTAAAAAAAAAAAAAAAACCACAACAAAAATTAAACAGCTTTTCTCAAGGCTGGAACATGACATCCAAGGTATTGTCCTGAAAATGGAAAATTTGCCATACCTTCTTCATAGATTCTTCTCTCTATTTTATTATTTATTATGAGAAAAAATGTTTTGCCACCCATCAAGTGGCAAAGAGCTGTAGAACTTCTCAGAAACATTTCTTGGTCAGATCAGATATATGGTTCCACATCTACTGTCATTATGCATCAAACAACATAAGCAATCCAAATATCTTCTGTGTAGAAAATCTGTGAACCAGCAATTATTTCAAGAGAATTTGCATACACCAATCTAATGGGAGGTTTGATACAGACGATAGTATTATATTGGAAAGGAGAATTTGGCTATGCAGGAGTTTATTTAAATTACTTTTGCCCTTCACTCAAATGTATATGTACTAACAAATATAGGACATTCATTTTATTTTATAAGAAAACAAATACAATATACTTTAAATATCTTTGCAGCTTAACATTCAAGTATCTCACATCTGGTATTAACAATAGTTTGCTTTTGGCTTTGTTGACAATGCAAATTCTGTGGAAAGAACAGATACTCACTGAAACTACATTCACAAAGTCATCATCAGACAAGGTCTCCAACATCTCAATGACCGATGTACGGATCAGCTTCAATGTCAATCCACTGACACTTCCACTCCTGAAAAAATTCACAATAGAAAAGCTGAATTCAGCAAATGTTATGTAAAACATAAAAAGAAAATACAGAGCATCCACTTTCACAGTAAAATTTTCAATTTAATTAATGAATTCTCCAACTCATCATTATTAAACTATTTATAATTATTAAAGTAAGTCCAAAACTGGCATACAAAGTCCAAGTCCTGTGCCTCAGATGATGTCATAATGCTGCATTCTTTACTCATTTCCTTTTAAAGAAATCTGAGTTTAACACCTTCAACCAATGCATTATCTAAACATTTTATACTCCTACATTCAGATTTACAGCTCTGAATTTCCAGAGATGCAAATGACAGCTTCTTTGATTCAAGGCAAAACCTAAGCTGAAGTGAAGAAATAACAAATGTTGATAAAACCCACTGCTGATATGAAAGCACTTCACCATGTGTAAAAGCATTAAATGCAAATTCTATGCCTGAGAAGCTTTCTAGCATAAAGAAATCTGACACATCAGGTTCAATGCTCCCTTCAGTCCCTCAACATTGCCTACACTACAGAAGCCTCGCTAAAGCAGAGAGCAAGCTTTTATTCATTTCTTTGCTTGCTTTCTAGCAATTTTTTATAATAACCAAACTTGGCAATTTTTAAATCTGTATCATACAACACACAAAGTCCACAGACATTCTTATCTTTCATGTGCATTAAATCATTGTCACATCTGTTGTAATGCTTCTAGTCATTTGTTTTTAGGCTTGTGCTTTACAACAAATCTTGGCATGCACATGAGAAATATTCACTTGATTGCTGCAGTAATTAATAAGTTGAAAACAGAAAAATGTTGAATTGATTTAAATAAACATTTCCTTGCCTCCAGTTTAAATAACTTTCATGTCTGGTTTGGGCTTTTTGGAACTCTTTTCTATTATGTATTTATTTTGCTCATACCAAGATTTTTGAACCTTGCATACAGGGACCCCTTAATTGCCTCTCTATTTTTCAACATACAGAGATTTGTTCAATGTACCAAAGTACTTTTACCCAACTGATGTCAATACTCAGTCATTAAACACTTACGCATCCACTAAAATAAGCATGTCTTTGGGAGATGCTGCTCCTTGGATATACCTGAAATAAATAAATGGTATGAATTACACAAATTTGCATAAACATTTTTTTGTGTGTGATGGAAGACACTCTGGGATCTCTAAACTCAAAGTAGCTGAACCAACGAAATCCTCCTATTGCAGCTAGGACAAAACCCATGTGTTGTTATTTCCTCTCTTGCTGTGTCTCCTAGGTAAATCTAAGTCTAAACCACATTAGAGTAGTCTGGACATAGGACATACTAATCAAAATTCACTGTTTTCACATAACTGAAAAACAGGAATGCTATTTCATAGCTACAGATCTTGATGACAGATGAATTATTACTCAGCCCAGCTTAGGCAGAAGTACTTAGTCCTTTGGAAAAAATATGTCCAACTATATCCAAGTATCAATATACTTTATGTCTTGAGAGGTTTACATAAAAAAATCATGATAAGTAATCCCACCACTCTCCCATCTTTTACACATCTAGTGATCTTATTGCTGGTCTAAACCACTGAGGCATAAAAATATTAAATATTTTTAAATATTTGCAAAAATCAGGAAGAATGGTTCAGTCTAATACTCAGGATTAAAACTGATTTTGGCACAAAATCAGTTTTTAACTGTCTTTTACCTATTTGATAGTTATCCTCCTCTGAAAAGTCTATGTAATCCTATAGTACAACAACTATAGTGGATATCGCATAACAAGGAGTATAATTTGAAAATTTTTTATTTAGAAAAACTAACAAGTTTTAAAAAGAAAATAACAATATCTAAAATAAGTACCATTACAAACATGCAGAAAAAAAATTTTACAGCAATATCTAGAAATTAAATTTTACATATATATACACATATCTATATATATATATATATATGCTAAAGCTTTAGAAAGAAAGCTTACCATGGTCTTCTGCGTACATCATACAGATCTATTTTGTTAGGAGTTCGACTTTTATCTACCCATGGGGAAGCTAAAAAGAAAAAAAAAATGTATGGAATAATATAAAACTTTATCTCAAGTATTTTAATTACAACAATGTAATGAATCAGTATCACAGACTTTGCACTATATAAATATCAATATTTCATATGGATAAAAAAAGAGTCTGTATTTGTGTAATATGCTGTTGAAAGACCTAGACACCCTTATACATATTACCACATAATATAATGCAATAAAACTATATATATGTATGTGTGTATATATATGTATAAGTATATGTGTATGTATATGTAAATGTAAGTGTAAATAAATGTATATGTATATGTGTGGCCAAGTGTGTTGAAGAAACAGGTACTGACTATAACTGACCACTGATTTCAATGGAACCAAAAATTCAACCAAAACACTTCAGATAATGAAACAACTTTTTTAACAACAACTTACTTAATTTTATAAAAAGTTAATTATTGCTGCATATAATAATGGTATCTCAGTTATGAGCCTAAATAATTGTTCACTGACTCAAGAGCTTTATCTAAAAATGCATATTAGAAAAGTAACATGAAAGTAGCATATTCTCTGAAAAAAAAGAGATGTAAATATTTATGTCTCTGTAAAGAAAATGCTAAGAATGATGACCCTTTGCAAGTGTTTAAACTAGGCTTTACCATAATTTACATCAAGGGCGGGAATTATTTCCTTACTGGAAAATAAAATTTTCCTTTCACCCTTTCAAAACTCTGTGACAAAAACCCTTTCAAAACCACGTGGCAGCTTAACGAACACAAATAAAAATGTGAAAAGCTACAAGGAATGAGATAATGTTCCACAATTTGCTCTCTCACTGTATGCCAAAAGCCTTCGGGGTGCTATTTCCTGACATCAATCATTTTTCTGTCTAGGAAATAAAGAAAGATATAGGCAGCTCCAGGATTCTTCCTGAAAAATCATATACCTAAGACCAAATGGAAGATTTATATCTTCACTCATGAATATAAAAGAAGCCATCAGCTTTGAGCAGCTGCCTATTTTCGATTTTACAAAATGAACCCTTTCCTAAGAGACCAAACCATGATCTGGCCTATCACTTACTGGAAGCTTTAAGCTGAGTGTAACCCACATTTAGCAGTACACATTTTAGCAGCCACAGAGAACACTGTGTATTGTTGCACACCAAGAGAACCTCAAAATCTGTACCAGTATTGTCAATGATTTCAGACTAGACCACCTAAGAGGTCCTTTGGGACCTGACAGAATAAAAGTATTTGACATTTTCAGAAAGGAGAGAATCTAATTTTTTGAGATGGATATATGTTAAAATTCTAACCTATGTATCATTACTTAGATATGCATAGGTTAAATTCACCAGTATTTTATGAGCCTACAAGGTTAGCACATGTTCACTGATGGATTTTTTTGTCTCTGTCCAGGCTATCCTTTCCATAGAAATTCCATCTGAAAATCCATCTTTCAGATACATTCCCCAAGACTTGCAAAATCTTCATGGAGTGTGTTCATGTATTGTGAGTGCTTTAAGTAAAATAGCAAATATAAATCAAGATACTGGCCAAGGCTGCCATATCTTTGCCAAAACTTCCAGTCATTTCAGTGACATCCAGTAAAAATGTCTATGCCCTACCAAATATGTCCCTCTCAATTGACACAAATCTTGGACAGCCTTCATAAACAGAGAATTATCTCAAGTTATGATCTGGATTTATTTCAAAACAACAGAGAAAATTCAATTTACACTGGCAATTTTACTTCATTTCACATGAAAAATAAGTTCAACTCCTTAAGTTCATTCTGTAAAGCAAAAGGATGGTGATTCAAAGAGAATTTGAAGGCAGGAGCTGAAGAAGGGCCCGTCTAACATCATCTTCATATACTACTGTGACAGTGAATGCTGACAGAGGTAATAATTTAAAACTGAACAAATGTCCTACAGGCAGAATGACAGAATGGCCCTTTAGCTAACATGACTTATCTACTGAAAACCATCATAGGAACATTTAGCTAGAATTCATCTGATACCACAATCTTCACATCCTACTTTAAACTACAGGGTAATTTTTCTAACTGCTAAACTAAGATTTATAGAAATATGGGTTAAGATTTTGTTTTAGCTGTGCAACAGAAGACCATGAGAAATAATTCAGCTACTTTTTTCTGCAAAATTTGAGAGCTACAAATACACATTAATGTAAAACCACCTGACAGGTTAGCACATCACATCCTTAAGGCCAACACCAGTTCTCTCAACAGAAAGCCCTTCAGAACCAGGGCCTTTAGACCAAACAGCGTGTGGCAAACCTTTCACAAACATGAAGAGGCAAAATTATACTGACTTAAACACCTAATAGCAAAATTTGAAATGCCTGAAACTTTCCCTAGTATTTCTAAAAGCACCAAATGATTGTATAACAACACTTGAGGGGTTTTTAACTGGAATAAAAATCTCAACAAATTTAAAAATTTCTTTTCTTCGGTTTTGTTTTTTAGATACGGAAAGGATGTTCAAAACTTCTGGTTCAGTCAGTAAAATGAAGGATGTGAAGACAATTATTTCCAAACTGATCTACAGCAGAATTCGTTTGGTTAAACCTTGAGCTGCTAAGCCTGGACTCAGTTCTACCATAGCTTTTCAGTAATAGCCTGAATTGCAGTGAGGCCCAAACTGTCTCTTTTTGGCTACATCTCTATTAGCAGGTTAAAAAGAACACTGGAAAGGAAGCCATTCATGAGAACGAGGCTAAAATAATAGCAGTACAATTACACACAAAATAAACTGAGCAGAAGCCACTCAGCACACTACTTACAGCCTATCTGCTCCTTTTGGAGATTATGAATGAAATTGTGAATAGTAACACAGTTTTTGTTTTGGGTAGATAGACACAGTGGTGAACACAACAACTAAATTATACTTTTTGTTCATTAACATGGGTTTTTCAGTCCACACAGTCCTGGAATGACTGTCAGCAGCTTCAGGGAGATCTGGAGAAGGTCTTTAAAAACATTATTTATTACCATGCTGTTAAACCACTATTTCCTGTGCCACATGTCAATAAGTTTTGTTTTTCTAATAAATATATTCTTTTCTTTCCAGAAAAATATTACAAGCTTCTACATGCTTAAGTTTCCATGACTGCACGATTTATCACAGGATATTAATGGCTGCTGGATCATACACTAATTAAGATATATTTTGTATAATGAGAAAACTTATTCTATTGATATTTCTGATGGTTTCTACAACAATTTACATAATCTAGTAGAAAGTCTCTGCCAGGCTGTGCATAACATAAATAAGGATTCAGCCCTTAGTATCTGAAATTTCATTCACACTGAAGTGCTGAATTCCCTCCTCAACCTCAAGAATTAACATGCCTAAATTACCTATTCATCCTAGTCTCTATCTGGAATAACACTTTTAATTTTAGATGGCTTTGAATGGCCTGAAATATATTCACTGGTTTTACTAACATTCTGAGTATTTATCGATTTATAGATATTATTGAAATTGTTTTTAATAGGAAACTGAAATTCCCTTATATTTGATCTCCAGTGATCAATTTTAACTTATCCTGATTTAATATTTTTCAAACAACCATTTTAAAAGATGATAAGTACTTTCTATGCAAAAATAAGTAAGCATGCATTAATAATTATACAGGAAATAATTAGAAGGGATGGAGACCAATGAAAGAGATGTGTTGCTTTTTTGGTCCATATACAGAACACACTATAAAGCCATTTGGGGAAACTGGCTTATATCTTACTAACAAAAGCTATAATGTGGTCTAAAATAAAAGCAAAATCAAAAACACAAGAAATATTATCACACTTTTCCCTCAAAAACTTAAATCAAGGATTTTGAGACTTACAGTTTTGTTTATATAATCTATTGTTTAATACATTTTTATAAGGTTGTTTGGAACCTGCTTCACCGATATCTTCAAGAAATCAGCCTTGCCACAGTTCATTGTTGCATATGAGTATCTTTGAACTATGTCAGCACTGCACAGTTCTCTGGTGCATACATTAGGCTTTACTCATGTTCCCTTTTGATGATTTTCTTGTTTGGCATGTGGATAGATTTGATACTTTATAAATTATTCATTGGGTTTGATACCCCTCCCACTTCTGTTTGCATTATTGAGATACAGGACTGGAAATAATTCAAGCAAGAGTAAGCCATGTTTTTCTGCTATTTCTGCACATTTACAGTAGAAATCCTCAGGTTTGTTGATAACAAGCAGAACCAATTAACGCACTATAGAGACTGTCACAGGGTAGAGCCTAAATGAAAATATTTGTTAGGAAAGGCAGACCTCCCATTCTGAATTCATGAGATGATTCCAGAGGCATAGGTGAGTGCCATGAAGGAAACTCTCCTGAAAGTTCTGCCCTGTTCTACTGGTTAGGTATGCATGTGCAAGGAACAGAGAGGCAGAGATGAACTATTAACAGCTTTACATCCTTTTACATTATTAACACATTTGAGAAAAGAAGCTAAAAGCTGATATTAAGATAGGTAACAAATACCAATTATCAGATCCCAGACTGCATCATTTTATTTTGATGCAAACTCCAAATTTTATCTTGTGATCTCTCAAATTAACATTCATGTGGATATTCAAAACAATCAAAACCAGGGACTATTCAATTCCCTAAGCCAGATTCAGCAAAGTCTTCCCCAGATGGAGCAAAGGTATAAGTTACAGCATATACTTGGCTGATATTTCATAATTCTTTTAGTGAACTTATGTGAAAATCCTGATTTCAGATATGTGATAGCCCAGACTATTTGACAAATACGATACTCCTCAATTTTCTACTCAGAAAGAAGTCAGTTGAATCTCAGGGTAGCAGCAGCACTTTTGTAGAATTCTTTAGCTGTTTTTCAGTAGAAGGTGAGACATGGTAACTAAAAATAAGAAACAGCCATAACTTTAAAAGCCCCTAACATTAATAATCATGAAGTGTTTTCAACTGCTATAATTGGTATTCAGGATATCTGTATCATAATGATGCCTTGGATTAATGCTGGTTAGTACCATCCTCCCAAGACAGAGATTGTTACTGACCAACTCTGTGCTACCACACCAGATGTTCAGTCAGGACAAAATGCAGCCATTCCCTTGTGATTTTCTTCTCCTAATGACTGAAATTGCCAAGACTTTAAAATATTTTCGGGTAAAATCTATCTAACTTTGACAGGTCTGTTCAATATCTTCTGTAACTTTCACAGCATCATCACAATACAGAAAAGAGAGGATAATAATAGTGAGGTTTTTTAGAATGGATTACCCATGTGGTAATGGGTAATTATGTTATGGGCAATACTTCACTCAATTTTATCACAAATCAGTTAAGCAAAGATTTGATACGGGAATAGTCCATACACAAACAAATGCATTGATTTTTGGTCCCTATGTACCAAAACACCCAAAAGCAATTAGAACATGCAATATATACTGCTGTCTGCCACTTCAAATGAACATCTTTCTGTTATCTGATTTCAGAGGCAAACATTTCTCTTTCTGCATATATAAACTGAATTTTATTCTAAATGTGTTGCTTGCATTAGTTTCACCTGGACTAGGGACCATGTCCCAAAGAGGGCTTGAGTATCAGAGCTTGAGAAGAAGAAGCAACAAGCTGTTTTGTTGGGTCTATTGTGGTTTTACTTTTTCTCCTATAAAAGCAAATTCTGGAAATTTAAATCTGTATCATAAAGACACAAAGATGGCATGAATTTCAGCACGAAGGCACGGTGAGCTGCAGTATGTAATTTCATTAACTCACTAGAAATAGCAGGTTTCCTGTAACTTGATGGATCTGCCTGTGTAACTGCAAAATTCAGCACATCAGTTTTGAAAAATGAGCCATAACTGAACTTACTGTAAAATTTTTCATATCATGAAACGAGGTTGTAGTGAGGTGGGTCTCAAGTAACAAGGGACCAGGATGAGAGGAAACAGCCTCAAAGTTGTGTCAGGGGAGATTTAGATGGGATATTATTACAAAATTCTTGCCAGAAAGGGTTGTGAAGCATTGATAAACAGAGTGTAGGGAAGTGGCAGTCACCATCCCTGGAAGTTAAAAAAGTGTGTGGATGTGGCATTTGAAGATATGGTTTAGTCATAAACATGGTGGTGGTGCTGGGTTGATGGCTACACTTGATGATCTTAAAGGTATTTTCCACCAACAATTCTATGATGAGTATGGTTAGATCCAAATCATGTCAGTTCCTGTTCCTCCCTCCCAGATTTCAAAGGAAGAAAGAAAAAAAAGGTGAACAACACTCAAAGAGGCTTATTTCTATGAAAAAGTAGAAGTATCTGCCTCACACACACTAATTGCACTAATTGATAATTTATAAGCTGCATTATTAGGGAAGAGTTTGTGGTTTTACTTTGTTTGTCTACTTTAAAGGCTCCTTTAAATGTTGAGCTGTTAACAGGAACTAACAGCTATAAAATATAAAACGTTTTGAAAAAAAAAAGTGACGTTCTCAGTTTTTCAAGGCTTTTGATTCATTTTGTATGGATTTTTTAGGCTTTCCAGTCTCTTAGTATCTGCTTCAGTAATTACTTTCTCTGGAGAGTTCAATATCATGGCCACAACACTATTGCTTGCCATTAATTGCTAACACAAGAGCAGCTGTGCACAGCAAGTTCTTCATTTTGAGAGATACCATTTTATTTTATTAGAAATTGATTTTTAAAGCTCTTCTATTATTAATTTGTCTAAGCAGGGAATGCTCTAGTAGCTAAGTGAGACTTGACTCACTAACATCTGGAAACAGGTTAAGCGTTGGTTTTTTGAGTTTTTTTGGGTTTTTTTTTGGTTGGTTGGTTTTTTAAATGAAGGATAAGAGATAATCCTTATTCAGATAGCTCTGTTCTATCTATATTTTTAATCCAAAATTTTGAAAACTTTAGGGACAAGATTATTTTTCTGGAAAATCATCACTGAAGTGCTGCTTTCTGTATGTGTGAATTCTTCCATTTAATACCTCATAAGCTCAAATTCCATAGGAATACCCTAGTAAGATACTGACATGAGCAATGCAAAGAGATTTTTTCCTAATTAATTAAAAATTTCCATCATATTATACCTACTTATTATATAGATAAACAAAAGAAGACTAAGTAGAAGGCACATCTACAGTCAAGAAAGGGAAGAATGCAACAGTTCTTTTCACTGTACTCTTCAGTACTGATATTACAAACATCCAGAGGAGAATACCAGACCTGCTGATATTTAAACTGAATTTAAGTATGAGTTAACATAAATGCACACTCAATACTAAAAGAATTGTTGCTGTGCATATCCCTCGCTTGAATACCTAACCTTCAGAGGATCACTGAAGAAGCCACTTTATCTCTCTACAGCTGTTTCTTTTATCTGCAAAATGAGGACAAAATGATGTTTTTATTAGTTTTTTAACCAGAAGTGTTTTGCAGATGAAAACTTGTGTTTTATATGGCATGCAGCATATATATGACATGTAGTATAGCACAAAATAATCCAGGTGTCTCTGAGAACATAAAGTCTCCAGGAACAAAACTGGAGAACTTTGCAGTATTTAAGAAAGAAAACAGCATTCAGTGCTGTCCATTGGGAAAAGCTCCCAGCACATGTTGTCCCTTCAGTCACACCATGGGGCTGTCTAAAGGATTTCAATAAAACTCTGACTTATCCTGTTTAATGACACAGATACATCTTTAAGCTGAGGGAGCAGATGAACTTACAAAACACATGTATACATGATTAGAGCATGATCAGATATACTTAAAGTAAGAATTCTTCTCTAATACAGGTAACACAGGTAAGGTCAAATGAAGAGGACAAGTATGCGTGTCCAGGTAATGTGATAAGAGAAGGGTGTGGAGCTGCAGGTTGGACTCTGCTTTCTCCTCTGTGAAAGACCCCCAACAAAAAGACTCCAGAAAGACAACAGAGAGAAGTCACAGACCTATGAAGAAGCTTGGGAGACTGGAAGACATCTTTTGCCAGAAATACCATACTGTGAACACAAGCTTTCAGCTGAACTTCCCACAGGCCCTTGTTAAATTTCCAGGTAGAATAGGGAAGATTTGGAACTTCTGGGGACACGATAGTATTTCTTTCTCAGTTTTATTTTTGTTATGAATTGGATATTTTGTTATGAATCGGATCTTGACCAAGTGTGGCACATTCCCACCTTCAGACCTCTGGTCTCTGCAGACTAAATACTGCTCCACTGAGCCTAGGTTCAGCATTTCCTCATAAAAGATGCTGAATCTACTCATGCACCATCATGCCACTATTATGAATATTTGTAAGCCACTAGCTGAAATCTGAAACTATCTGTACTATCAGTCTCCCTGTCAGTACTACCCTTTCTAGTATAACCCTTGGGAAAATGATTATTTAGTGTACTTCCCCGAGAGAGCTGAGTCAGTGTTGCTGATCAAACTGTTTTTTTACTAAACAGTCATCTAAATCAGGACTGTGTTTTCATTTGAGCAATCCTATGTAACCAATTTTTCTTAAGTAGATTTATTACTGTAGATTTATTACTGTAACTAGAAAGCCTCCTGTATCATATTTAACTACAACTACTACTGCTGTCTGCAGTCCAAAAAAAAAAAAAACAAACAAACCAAAACAAAAAAACCAACCGACGAAAGAAAAAAAAAAAACCAAAAAGACTCAACAAAATGAATAAAGAGAGAGATGGTACCAGTAAAAGGCACATAAATACAAAGTTGGTTTGTTTAATTAGTAGTTGCTACACTGAAAATAATATGCCTTCCATTGCAGTATTTTAATGAAACATTGATTAACAATTATAATCCTAATTATGTCTATAATTAAAAAGAATTTCATGATTAAAAGAGAAACTGGTTACTTTATAGCTACACTTCCAAGTAGTCCACCAAAAAAATTATACTAAATTGTTCTTTTAGATAGCTGCTTTCTAAAACCTAGCATTCAAATTACCTGGATAGATGCCTCACAAAATGTAAGTTAATATCTGTCAAATCATATTAAACTACTTTAATTAAATTAATTTATTTTTGAGCAACAGATTTGTCTAGTGCTCTGTGGTTAATTATAAATTAAATCTGAAACCTGATCTATATTAAAATACCTTTCTGTCTACACAGCACCAACAAAACTCTACATGTGCAAGCCCACAGGCAACGAATTAAATATTTATAAAAAAACAAAAAAAAGTTTCAATTGGATTGGAATGAATTACTAATTTCAATGATCTTGATAAATCACTGCCAGATTACTGCTTTTATTTTGTGTCAAAAACTACTGAAACCCTCTGTCTGGACTAGAATTAGTAAAGTGTCATCTTAAAATGACATTCTAAAAGCCAATACAGGGTTCAGGAATTAGATTTATGAAGTCAAATAATTAGGCAGGTAGATGTACATCTACTATTACTAAGGAGAAAGCGATTCAACATTTATAATAGTTTGTGCTCTTTTGCCCTATCACAGAGAATCCAAATTTTGAACTTAGTGACTCACAGTTTTACCTAAGAAACTCCTCTGGTTTTGTCTACTGTTTTCATAATACTGAATTTCAGTGATGTTTTCATGAAAGAGTCCCACAAAATACATTTCAGCTTCCTTTCACTGCACTTCTGAAAACTGGCTCTTATTCTTGAGTTATACATTAGAAAACTGTATGCTTGCAGGAAAAAGGCTGGAAATCTCTAGTATTTTAAAATAATACTAAATTTATTTAGATATTACCTAAAATTATTAAATTTATCGTATCATTATTATTTTTTTATTTCAATGACGTGACAATTTTTTGAGTCAGCCTGTTCACTTGTTATAACAATTTGACATATTTTAACTATAGTTAAGAATCATTAAATGTAAAAAAAAAAATCATAAAATATTCAAATTTTGTGCAACTGTTTATTCTATATTAAACTGGCCTCTCTGCCCTCCCAATGTAGTGTCTCTGGAAAACTTACTTGGTATTCTTTTGAGTCCAGTTGTTTAAATATTCCCTAATCCTCCACCACAGGGAACAAGGTATCCTTATTCCAGAATTTCCTTTTGATTGTAGAGGCCTGTGATACTGAGGGCTGGTTTTACAATGGACAAAAAACTAATTTGTGATTTGTGAATTAAACATATGAATTATCATATATTGCATCCTTCTTAAAAGTTTCGTGCACTGTATATGCTTTATTTTGAGCTCTTTTATTAAATTGCTGTTTACTTTTGAGTTCTTCAGAGCTCATAGAGTAGCTAATAGAAATCTCAAAATTGCTGTTGGCATCTTCTATCAAAATGGATGATTGCCAGTAGAGTAACAGAGCTTAGCATTTCTCTTCAAAAATAGGCTGCCATTGAAAGTAATGGGAATATTGATAGTAATGTGAGAGAATCAAATGGTTAATGGCTTAAACGTTGCTAAAATAATCCAAGAACCTTTGCAGCTGTGCAGAGTTGCAACCTTTGCAGCTCTCCATCCGCACCCACTGAAGCCCATCCCTCCCCAGATATGGCTGCTCACTGGAATTGGGACTGCAGCGGGATTTCGGGATAAGATAAAGGTGCTACTATGGTCTCATCACCCCAGGTCTAGGGAGAAGGATGCATCAGGGGATACATCCTTCCCAGGGGAAGACTGGGGTGCTGGTGGCTCAAACATTCATATTTTACACATACTTCCTGCTCATAGAAAGATCTCTTCATGCTGTTGGTTACTGTGGTGAAAAGGACAGCCCAAGAGCCTCCTTAGAACAGAAGTGATGTACCCTTTGCCCATGACTCAAAGCAGTGGGACAAAACCAGATAAAAAACATTAAAACTGTTTGAAAACACCCTTTGTAGCTTAGAGGTACTGAACTTTTTTTTAATACGGGAAGAAAGACTGGGTGAATATGTTCCAGATAATAATAAGCAGACTTCTCTATGCATTTTAATTTTGGGTTTTGATATTTCCAAATTCTTTCACAAATATCATCACTATGGAAAAATTCATCACTTTGAAACAGGCTTACCAAAGGTCAATATGATAAAGCAATGTTTTACACTTTATAATATAATTTTCAAATGTGAAAAGCATCTACTTCAGCGTATGAAATCTGAATTAATTTTCAAAACATCTGCTGTGTCAGCAAACTAAGAAAAAGTTTACAACAAGAGAAGGATGGAGAACCTTGCACAAAGACCTGTTATAGAAATCTAAAATGTAAAAGGCTTTCCAATTTGGGCTACAATGGGAAGCAGATGCACAAAGCAACAGATATAACTTACAGAGTATCAGACTGCTCCACTCTGTGTATGTATGTCCAGCATTTAAGAATTGGGGAATTACTTAGGAATATATGAAGTAATGTTCTGACAGAATTGGACAGCTGCTAAATATTTAGCTATGGAATAAATAGCAGGTGTGAGGTACTGGGCTTTACACTAGATTTAAAACTGTGTTTAGATGAAGTATATACAAGTAAGATTTGCACCTGTAAAACAGAGACAAGCTTCTCCCATTTTATACAGGTGTTCTAAGGAACAATGCACGAGATTCTGAGGCTCCTGTGTTGTGTTGGTGAACAACTGGAGTAGACAGGTTGGCTAGATATAAGAATCAATTTTTAAATATATGGGATTAATTTTCAAGTGAAATATTATTTCCTAGAGATTGACAGAGAAATATATTTAAGAAACATTTTTTTCAGTACTAGAAAAACACCAGATAGTAAGGCATGACAAATGCTGACCCCACACACTATGATAGATCCCAAAAGCATTGGAAGAGTTGGAAAACAAAATAAATGTTAAATTAGCATTTTCAGTATTATTTATTTTTTTTGCAACATCTCCCTGTATTTATTTCATGATCATCCAGCATGACAAAACAAACAGGATTCAAGTGCTATGAAATATTCTTCCTGTAAACTAGCCTGAGGCAGTTTCTCTGCCTGTGCTAGCACTCGTGCTAATGATACAATAACAGCTTTAGAATAATCCCCTTCGCCCTCAGAAACACAAACAATCTTGTATAAACAGAAGAGAAAGGTTCTCAAAATTCTTCCTCAGGCAGTTGTAGGCATGAGTCAACAGGCTTCACACAATTGTTTTGTGTGTAGTGGACACATTATTCAGGCATTGATAAGAGCATCACAACAGCAGCAGCAGCAGCACAGGTCTTGCCGTAAAACAAGGCTTTCCATTACATAGCAAACAACAAAAATCAAATTCAGGCTATTCATTATCTAAATTCAGTAAAATATACATCTATTTAAATTAATTAGTGTGATCAAGCGATGAGATTCTTTGGTGAAACAGATGGTTGAAGTAATCAAGTTGAATTGACCTTAGCTCTAATAGCAAACCTGTCAGAGGTTGGGGATTCTGAGAGACATGAGCATAGCATGATGCACTCACTTTTTCACTGATATTAAGCATGATTATATGTCTACTTTCCAGGTCACTATCTTTAAAACTAGACAGGTGCAAAAATCTCATTTGTAAAAATTCAAGTGATTATTTACACAAGAGGTAGAAAATAATAGAAAAAATAAAATTAAACTCTTCTGCTTTTCAAAGGACATAATCTTCTGTTCTTCTTACTTAAAAAAATACTAATGACATATTTCACTCCCAGTTCCTTCCCCCTCATTTTAGCTTTATGCCAGAATAATTTCACAGTCCTTGAGTGTGTAATTCTCATATAAAGAAACAGTGCCTACGTAAAAAAGCAAGTTTTAGTTATATTCCACTGCTCGTAGATAATTCAGAATATTTTTAATGCAATACATGGCATAGGACAGTTGTCTAGGACAGTTCAGTTACCTGGGTAATACCTTGCGAGGCCAGTGGCACTGCCAAAAACCTGCCATAATAAAGTGGGGTCCTCCTCCCTGTTGCGCTTGAACACGTCGTCCAGCGCTGCAGTCCAGTTGAGTTCATTTAACACGATCGTAGCTGTCAAAGACAAAACAAATCTGTTATTAGAAAGTCACATCCTAACATGGGAAGCAACAGCTACAAAAAGCAAGCTGGAATATTGACAAAGAAATAAGATTTAATTTAAACTAATCCAGAAATTAAATTTTAAGAAACACATTTTTTTCCTTGGACATTTTCTTTAAATTCCTCACACCCTCTTCTTCTGGTTGCATTATTTGCATGCCATGACCCTTGGTTTATTTGCACAGACAATATCTTCTAAAAATACTTATTTTCTGAGATGTCACTCTAATTGCACTTCCCAATCACAGAGAAGACTGCAGAAAAATAAATGCTGGCTAATTACAGTGTACTGCAATAAGAACGAGTAGAATGACATCAACAAAAGTAGGTATAACATAAATGTAACAGAGATGTCCCTTTCAAAATGGATTATATGGGAAAAAGACATTGATGAGTTATTGCTAGTATTAAGGTGGGGCTGCATGAACAGTAGTGCTCATTAGCACACACTAAAAAGGTCTTAATGTTCATAGATCTGGGCTCTGACAGTAAGGACAACAAAGTGAATGTTAACATTTATGAGTTGGGTCAATTAACTTAAAATACAAGACAATTCACATTTCAGCTAAACACTATGTTGCCAGTTACACAGAAACTTACATTCATAAAGTTCTCCTGTACCAATACTTGTTTTAACCAATCAAATAGTTTATATAATGAACCCAATATGGAATATTTTAACATGTTCTAGACCTTCTTGAGAAAGACTATATTGGGAAACTTTAAAATTGAACATTAAATGATCAACACTGCTACACTAAAGAATCAATGGATTAGACTCAGTAATCAATGAAATTGTATTGTGAAACAAAACACCTTATGATAAATCATGCTTTCCACCTCCATCAGTTGTAAGCATTTCATTAATTCTTCCCCTTTCCCCCCTCCTGCCCCAATTTTAGGCAATTTCAAATGGATAGTTATTTTTGAAAAGCAAGGGCTTTTTGATAGTTTAGTAACTAATTCTTTCTTTTGTGTTGCATACTGGGATTGTAAGCAGTATTTCTTAAATTGAAGCACCTAGGTCAGCAAGCCAAGAGTGGAAAGGAACCTAGAGGAAAAAAAACCTTTGAAAACAGCTAAAGATGCAGGTTTAAATCCAATGAAAACTGCCACTTGTCATAGAGATCCTGCTTACATTATGGTATTGCATACACAGGAAAGAAAATTCATCTTCTCCTGCAAATGGGCAAGTCAAGCTGAAATAAAACCAATTCACATTTAAGGCACCTGAGTGGCACTACAGAGCAAAATTCGGTATGTAGGTCCACATTCTAGCCCCCTGCTACAATGAAAAAAAAAAGATAAAAATAAGGATGGATTGAAAGCTAACAGTTTACAGCCCATTTCCAAAGTAAGGCTCTTAAAAGGTACTAGAGAAATGAGATCACAACATTAAATTTTATAAGCTTGTTTTTAAAGGTTAAGGAGAAAATTGCTCCACCATGTATTTTGCAGAAAGGTTTATCTGTTTTTTCCAGAGAAGTTTTAAGATATTACTCTCTCAAGGGATAGCTTTCTGAAGAAATATCAAATTGAATTTCCAACTCTTGAGATTTCCTGTAAGCAATAGCTTGTATTATATACCTCTCTTTTTGTCAAGTAGATAATTATAAATAAATACATGTTTATGTAAAGAAGAAAAATTCCCTGAGACACTATGAGATGTTAATTATAATTTTTAAATGGTTACTGTTCAATTATGTCTTAGATGTCGTTTGACCCGCTGTGCAATTAAAGATTATATACAGACTCTCTAAACTTGACTTTGTGTCAGATCTTGCTTCCAGAAGTGGCTCCATTAAGTCATTAGAAGCTCTGTCACTTAGGTAGACAAGATATTTTCAGCTTGATTTTGTTTTCATGTTAATGTTTCCTGTTTGGAGGGACAGGTACCAATCTCTTCACTCTTGTGACCAGTGAGGGGACTCAAGAAGAAAACAGGGAACTGTGTCAGGGAAGGTTTAGGCTGGGTATCAGGGAAAGGTTCTTCATCCAGAGGGTGGCTGAGCACTGGAACAGGCTCCCCAGGGATGTGATTACAGCACCAATCCTGACAGAACTGAAGCATCTGGACAATGCTCTAGAGGCACACAGGTCCTGGAGCCAGGATCTGGACTCAATGATCCTGATGGGTCCCTTCCCACTTACTTTATTTTATGATTCTATGATTGTAATATCACCCAAAAATATATTGCAAAGAGTTACACCTGTATGCTCACACCTCTGCACATACACAGATATATATATATATATATGCAAATATATATCTCAAATAAACATATACCAAAAAAAGGAGACGGTCTACAGATAGTAAAATAACTAAATACTGAAGCACCAAATCCAAAACTAGAACTGATAATTCAACAATGACTTGTTGAGATTAGGCTATAAAGTAAGAGATAAGGATTACTAGATCTTGTATGTAATATTTGTGGGGAAGTGATGTTTTACAGTGAGATTTAAGAGTTTTATGATATTATTTATGTCCCACTTTCCCCTTTCCCCTCCTCCTCTATAACTTTCTGCTGGAGACAAATACAACAGCCTAAAAGAATCCAAGAATCTGCAGCAAGGGGAAAAAACCAAAACCCTCAAATGGCCCAAGACATGAAGCTGAAATTAAAAAAAATAAATAACATGGAATTCAAGAAAAGCAACAAGAACAGAGCATGTTAACAGAAGGAAAGTGTAATAAATCTGGGAAAAGGCTACTAACAGTTTGCAATATATTCCTATTCTGCAATAATGCAGATATTCCTGTACCCCAGAAATTCACAGTTAAGTGCCCAAGTCTCATTTCTGTAATAAACCATAACACATGACAGGCTTAACATATATCACCTTCTTCTTAATTCACTTTCTCATTATGACAAATGGTTTGTGTTTGGAACAGAAACACAGTTTATTTGGTGGGACTGATACTCAAATAAATGACTGTATGATCGTTAAAATAATCATTCCTGGAGTGGCTTGCTATTTTTGTTTTTTGGTTGGTTTGTTGGTTGGGTTTTTTCATTCTATCTAAAAGTATATTTGATACAGAATGTACCCATATCTGTGTTAACTAATCCAGTAGTCAGTAGATGAGGAAAAGGGTGCTGGAATTTTAGTTTGAATAGTTTATTTTCTAAGTGTTTTTCCACAGCTTCTATTAATGTCTTCCTTCTGCTAAAGCATAAACCCTGCACTTTAAAAATCCAAGGTGTAAATCAAGTCCTCTTTTGTTTTTTGGAATGCAATATCACTGGAAATAGGCAACTTCAAACCAATACCTCTGAGTTCTGGTTTAAAGCCTACAGCAAGGACTTGAAACTTTCCAAAGAAAAGCAAGCAAACCCAGTCCTGATCAGCAAAAAACTATTCTCCAGATGGTTCCTTATAAAATATTGTGATTCTGAATTGGCACAAAAAAATCAAAGCTGTGATACTTTCACTAGCTCATAGTAGAGAACATAGCACCTGTCAGAATACCCTAATATGAGAGATAGTTTATATTAACCTCATTTATGTAGTGAAAATTCATTTTCTGTTTGAAAAAAAAAAAATTACTAAAATAAAATGTTTAGAGGTGCTACAGTCACACTCCTGTATATCTACTTGTCTTTCTTTGAGTTAACTTACATACAGGAAAGAGCTTTTGACTGATAATTGGGAGAAAATCTGGTTGGAGAAGACTCTCCAATAAGCTTATTTTCAATTATTCTAAAAGAAGTCTTTGAAGATTACTACTTCAGAGTACATCAGCTGCTACCTTTCACACAATACAAGCAAGACGAAAAAATAAAATTCATCATCACACAATATGAAAGATCATTCTTTGTGGCTAATTTCACTGAACTCCATCCATCTTTTCGTTTTTTCCTTCTTCTTTATGATATGATGTTTAGGGGCCTTGACAAGGAATGGATTCAATTTTCTCCTGCAAATGCAATCAGTAAAAAATAGGGAGCACTGCTGTACCTTCTTTAAAAGAACTGGAATACGCTTCTGATGATTTATTCAATGTAAAGGCTCTGGCCTGCGTGCAAGACAGGGAACAACTTTATTTGAAAAGCCTGAGAGCTTTTTCCTATATCTGAAAATATGTGAGCTGCTGTTCCCTGATGTGGCAGCTATGCAGACACTGGGGAGAAGAGAAGGGAACTCCTTAGCAGTTCATTAATCTTCTGTTAATGTCTGGAATATATTACACTTCCATATCATGCTTAATGAAGTTGATCCATTGATTTCTTTAAAGATAACACTGAGTAGTAATTGCTATAATTTAAATATATATTTTCAATGAAATATTATGGTATTCAAAAGTGGGCAAAGAGGGATGATGCTTTTGCAAGTCAATATTTTTGCATATATGTGTACAGACACAGATTCTTCCATCAGTAGCCCTGCTCATCAGATAATAGAGAAACTCTACTGAAGGTGTAAACTAGTTTTCTTTATGACTTGTGTGCTTCACTATGTTTTTTAAAGATTACATTCCTTCATGTTTATGTTAAATTACACAGAATTTTATTCACTCTCCACTGCACCTGGAAAGTTGCACTTCTGTCTTCTCTTACATGGGACTAGGAAGGAATGGACATTTCATTTCAAGGCACTTTTAAATTGGAATTTTGCACTGGCTTATCCATACATGTGTCTTTAGTAGTATGTATATACACACAAACACATACATTTTCTACATAACTCCCAAATATAATTTGAAGAACTGTTCTAGTATTAACTTGAACTTCAACCCTTTGAATTTAGATGTCTGTTATAAGCCAGCTTCTTCTCTCTTGCAATAGCAAAAAGGCCAAAGCGAGTAAAATATTTATAGTGGCTTCAAAATGAACATTTTCTCCAAGGTAAATGGTCCTTTGAGTGGCATTGGAAACCTGAATTTAGATATTTATGCTTTTTATACAAAACCATAGGAAAGTGTCCAACTCAAAACAGTAATCCAAAAAAACTTTACAGCAGATTAGAAAATAGGTAAAGGAGAGCAATAGCAAAATTTTTAGAGATAAGGGAATTGGGTAGTATCCACCCTCTCTTTTAGACTCTCAAATTTTATCAGAACAAGTAAATACAAATGCCAAGTAAATGTATCCTTTTCACTCAAAGCAAGGTTTTTTTGCAAAAGCAAAAACAGGTCTTTGAATTTAACAAACAGTTGTTCTATAGTGGAATTTCCAACTGGACAGGTCATTATGCGATGCTCTTCTAGATCTTGTACATATTGCATTTCTTCAAATTTGTTACAAAATCTTGCTTTGAAAGAAGCATTTCCATATCCCAACATATCATAATTTAACATTACTGGATAATCAGAACTGTTTGGGTAATATGCATTTAATGGTGAATAAAAACAAAGTATTAAAATACAATTTTTAATATATGGAGTAATTATTGAATCAAATAATTTCAAGTTCTACAGAGTAGATATTTTACCCTCACAATTAAAAGCCTAAACGACAAAATGTCATGTACTTTTTTTTTTAAATGAACTTCTCCACATCTCATTATATATTTGACATTATGTCCCAGACACTTCTATAAATAATTCCATGAAGAAGCCACTGAAGTCTAGAATACTGTTGTGTCTGTGCCAAATCAAATTAATTGGCAATGTTATATGTTGTCTGCTGCCTGGTGTTGCTGCCATATACTGATAGCCAGAGAAGCACAGTAAAATCTTATTTTAATAAGCAGTGTCCAGAAGAGGGAAATGAGAATAAAAATGTCAATAACAGAAGATAGAATTAAGCTTCTATTATAATTCAACAAAAAAGAGTTAATACAATGCAGAGACACAGACCCTTTAGTACACACTCATAATTTTTCAACAAGTTCTTTATCTCTACAAAACACAAAATACACCCATATTCTAAACTGCAACCCATTGCTGAAAACAGCATTTGTGCATCTTACACATTGTTGCCCTGCTTCCTCTTATCTCAAAATATGCCAGGATGTATTTCAGAATGGAATAATACCCAATGTCAACCACATAGTGCTGTAAGGTTATTTTCTGGGAAGATGGCAAGAAGACAAAATGTGTGAAAGATACTGTTCATTATAGTGGTTCTAGAGAACTTTTCAGATTTTGTAGAGATATGCACAGTCTAAGAACCTGATAAACCCTTATTATTTTTTATTATTATCAAAATAATAATTAGAATATTCACTATTAGTTTTACAGATTACTTGAAAGTAGAGTCACTATTTGGAAATAATTCCTTCTTAAAAAAATATCCCCAGAAAAACCCACCAGAAAAAATACAAACAGATGAATATGTTGCATTTTTACGGGAATATAAGGGATTAATTATCAAAAAATACGCACATATTTCATGTATTAACTCTGCTCTTCCTTCATTTGCTCTAATTTTTTGTTAGCATTTCAAAGGATATCCTAGTGACATTCAAATTAAAGTAACTACAGAGATATGCTTGATCTTTAATGAAGATCTTCTCTCTCGAAAAAAAAAACTAATTAGGTGTTAACAAAACCAAATAAAACCAATCAAAAGGCTGTCTGAAATGCTGTTCTAGAATAATTTATTAAATTCTGTCATCATTCTGCCACAGTACCATCACTTCAATAACTTTCTAATCACTAGAGCACCTTAAAAGATCAGTAAATTCCAAGCAATAGCTGGCTTAAGTGAGAAGGAAAAGGACTAGGACCAGACAAACTCTTGCAAAAATGCTCTCTTACTTTATGCTTTCTGCTTTTTTAAAATTATTTTGCTATTTTCCATCATATTTTGTTTTAATTGTAGTCTGGAAACAGTTAATTCAGAACTGGATGCTATCCTGCTTGGTTTTACGTAGATCACCTCTTAAAAAAGTTCTTACAGTTTTTCTTACAACACGCATAACATCCACCAACATTTCTTTCTATCCTCTCCCCAGCCATGGCAAACTGGAAAGCACATGTATCTCCAGCAAAAACAGAGATGTGATAGTACAACAAATAAAGACCACTCATCATACTGCTTGGGATTCTGTAAGTTTGTTTTGTCCATCGTGACAAGGAAATGAACTGCAAGTGGACAAAATGCTGAAAATGGCCACTAAGATGGGCTGTGAAGAACAGAAAATCTGTCCTCTGAAAGTAGACAGAGGTTCAGTGATGTAACCAAAAAATGAGTCAGAAAGCAAGCCCACCCTCAAAAACAGCATGTAAGAGTAAGGATGGCACTGGCAAAACAAATGGGCAGAAAGTACTTGAGAATAAATTAGAAAAGGCAGTTAGAAGGTCTCTTTTAGAGCAGAATGTCCTAAAATGGTCTTTTGCTATGAGATACCAGCAAGCAGCCCAGATCTTTTAAGATTGAGGTTGAGCATTTTATTAAAGGAATGACATGGGCTAGCTAGATTAAGAATTAGATTTGTCAAGCAAAAAGCTGCCCTACTCTGACATGTCACCCTTTGTTACAAATAAAGAAAATGTCTGTTTAGAAGCTTAAATTTAGTAACCAAAAAATGCACTTTTATAAAGCATTAATGGCAGAGCAAGAATTGGAAATAAAACCACTTATTCATCCCTAATTAATGAATATTAAATGCTTACAAATAAACTATGGATATCGATATTGACTTCATATATATCTCTAAATAGAATACATACATATGTATGTTGTCTATATTATAAAATATTAAAATAAATTATTAATAATTTTTGTGCAAAATCGTTTTCCTATCTAGGTAATATATGGAGAACACATATTTTAAAAAATATTAAAGTAATACAGAGGATTTGGTTAATGGATTCTAATCTAATCCCCATATACATATGAAATATTAAGGAATAGCAGGCTGCTTTATTTTATTTAAATATATCTCTAGCAACAGAAATCTAAGATACACCAAGTGTGAGGGGAATACAGTGCACAAGCAGGAAACGTGAGAAAAATGATGATGAGACAAGGTTTTTTCATCACCTGACCTGATAAAGATGTGACAGCTCCTGCTCCTTATCAATATTCCAATCAGCTCATGGATGAGTCTTGTGAATTAAAAATAATGAAATTTCCACAAACATTCTTTTTTGCTGGTTTTCTTCTTGTTATTGGTCACAGGCTGGTCCAAAAAGAAAGTGGACTGATATTTTCTGAAATTCAACTACCCAAGGAAAAAAGTGGACTGCTATTTTCTGAAATACAAACATTCTTTTTTGCTGGTTTTCTTCTTGTTATTGGTCACAGGCTGGTCCAAAAAGAAAGTGGACTGATATTTTCTGAAATTCAACTACCCAAGGAAAAAAGTGGACTGCTATTTTCTGAAATACAAACATTCTTTTTTGCTGGTTTTCTTCTTGTTATTGGTCACAGGCTGGTCCAAAAAGAAAGTGGACTGATATTTTCTGAAATTCAACTACCCAAGGAAAAAAGTGGACTGCTATTTTCTGAAATTCAACTACCCCTCTGTCCAACAGATGAAAATCTTTACCATATGCAATTGCATTATGAGTTCTCATAACATAAAAACAGAACAGAAATTGTTATTCCTGGCTCTAGTATCATCATAGGTATTGTACCTCGCCTGCTAAGTGTGCTTTGGTATTTTCTCCAGATTATATAGAGGGAACATGAATAAAACTTCTCTCTCTTAATGATCATGGGGCTATAGAGTAGCAGAAAGTTGAAAGATTGCTGCCTGTATAAATAGAGGTGCTTCCATTTCTATTTCTTGCTGTAAAGACTTTCCCTGTCCCTTTACAAAAGGAAAAAAAAATATTTTTTTCTTCTATAGCGTTTACACTCTGTGGAAGGATACACAGACTCCCAGTCCTCGTCTTCTGAGATGCCAAGCTGTGTTCCAGTGAATCCTGGCCTCCCTGAAGTTAATGACAAAAATTTTACTCCCTAGGGAACTGCTTTCATTCCTCATCTTCAGAACACTCTAACCCTGCAGTGTTCAGCCACTCTCTCTGTATATAGTATTTTGTCAGTCTGATCCAATAAGCAGATGACAATATTAGGAGTTGGGGCTTGTTGCTTTGGATGTTTTAAGAAAATTTAAAAAAAAAAAGAATCCTTATAAATCACTTCATAAGAATCTGAACGCCTTTGAAATAACAAAAAACTCAAAAGGATCTTTGAGAACACAGTAAAATTAAGCTTCTTTGTAGTTGTTTTTGTCTGCTTCCGTGTCATGGGTACTCTCATGAGTATATATTCATCTGAATTTTCTCTATTCACTGCTTTAATCACTCAGTATAGAAGTTCTTTGTTCTACAATGTCCAGACAAAAATAAGTTTTAAAAACGTGCTTGCTGAAGGTCTCCTTGGTTTTAATTTACTTTGTGAATATAAAGCCACAGGACAAGGCAGTAAAATTGCAGAAAACTGGAGTGGGATGAAGAAAGACATCTATCTTACCTTACATCTATTTTACTGTTTAAGAAGAAATTTTATCTTGCTATAAATACCTACCCTAATGGCCTAAAGTGTACTAAATTTTAATTACTTTAGCCTTCCATATTTAACTAAGGCACATAATCCTTCCTGAATGAGTAAATACTGCATAAACAGGCCTTTTAAAATTAGAGAAGCTGCTGAGTTTGAGGTTTCTAAAGGCTTCTGTATGGATTGTTTCCAATACTAGGGAGTGAACAATGTGCTAAGGAAATAAAGACACAGCTGGAGCAATGGCTATGGAGTGAAAAAATGCATATGTAAACAAATTGGTTAAGAATATATTATACAAAACCCTGAAGTCATACAGTATTTTAAGCAGCTATTTTCAACTGAAGTCAGGGAGCAAGGATACAGAATGCCATATTTCCCAGGATAAAGGAGGAGGATATAAAACTATGAATCTGGATTTGAAATAAAGTGTCAGATTCATATGACATAGTGAAATAAACCAAACTTCAGACTCATTCTTACAGGCATTTCTTCACATGTTTAACTTTCATATTTGATGAATGAAAAAGCAAAACTGAGTGCCAGCAGCTCAGCACCTGCTAAATCCCACTGTGCTGTGATATTCTGCATCAATTCAGGATATATTCCAGGGAAATAATGGCCCAATCTGCTAACAACCCATTGCAGCAATTGTTTCAAAAAATGAAGAAGAAATACCTTTTTTTTTTTTTTCATATAATTTTCAGGAAAACAAACAAACAAACAAAAAACCCCAAAAACCAAAAGAACCAATGAAGCAACCGAAAACTTCTTGTAAGAAACTCATTATTTTGCTTTTCTAACAGCACCCTTGGTTTTAGAGGCTTCACCTGTATCAGCCTGAAGTGCAGGGCAATGGAATCAGCTATGTATATTGAAAAACTTGCTGCTGGGATTACAATATTCATATAGAGGATTTGGAGATTTTATTTTCTGCTACATCTGCCCTGTGCTGTAACTAATGTTACAGAATGTCCACTAACAGCAGATGTGGGCCAGGGGCACTGCAAGAGTGCATCTTCTGCTCAGGCTGCATCAGAGGAAAATCCAGCTGCCACTCTCTGAGTGGCTCAGCAGTGTCAGCTGCAGTAACTGGGGCAAAACTGTTTTCTTACAAAGGGCATTTCTGATCTGAGCTACAATCCTAGCATAGATAGATCCAGCTCTCATAAAGCAACAGTGGTCAAATAAATTAGGTAGCTGAGAGTGAGAACAGCTTGCTTTCCAATGGCAAAGAAGTTCACAGTCAGCCGGCAACACTTCATACTCTAGAGCATCATTCTGTCCATGCACACTGTCACATCACAATTTTCATTTATTTGTAGCACCAGATGTATTTGGAACAGAAATATCTTCTATTATAACTGCAAGGAGAGGACACTCAACTTACTTAACAAGATGGGCCTAAGCATGATAACAAACAAACAAAATATGTATTTTTATAGACATAAAAACAAACTGTAATGCATTTAACAACAAACTTCTTATCTGAAAACCAACTACTTCCTTGATACAAATATTCTGTCAGACTAATGGCCAGCTTCCCACCTGTTGCAAGTGGACATATTTTCACTAAAGCCACTACTATGTTACTCCAGTGTACAATATGAAAATGAGATGTAGTTTTTTTTATTTCTGATCTTCAGGCTTCCTATCATTGGCAGAATGTAAAAAAACAACAACAACAACAAAAAACAAAACAAAACAAAACAAAACAAAACAACCTCCAGATGATTTCTTTTGAAGTCAGGAAACAAAAAATATTACATGTCCAAAATACTTTTATTAAACTACGACATACATATTTTTTCAGAAACAAACAAATAAATATTTTATTCCTTCAGTTATCTACAAGAGAGAGACAAAAAACTGGCAAGATACAAATATTCTGAATAACAAGCTCCTACAAGCTTGCTTCAGGGAAACATTTAAAGAAACATTGCAGGACTAACCTAAGACAATCCTTCTTGCAAAATGAGATTTCGGGTGCATGACCTAGTGAGTAATCATTGCGTATCTATCCCTTGTCTCCCTTCTTGACAGCTTATGCCACAGCAAAGCATAAAATACTGTCAACGGCATCCAGTTCACACTTTGTGACAACATCCAACAAACTGAAAAAGCAGACAAGTTATCCATCATCTGCTGAGGAGAGTATAACCCCTAAGGCAAGGCAATGGAAGAGACAAATGCTGCAGCTATGCAATTTGCCACAATTAATTAGTTCATTATTAATGTATAATGATTCCATTTTGTTAAGTATGAGCTAATCAAATAAGTAGAAATCCTACATGTCTTGAAAATTTTAAAATGAGAATTAAGAGCCAATGTATTAAGATGAGCATGAGTTGGGGATTGAGGGAAGAACTCTATCAGCACCAAAACAGAAGTTATTGCAGAGTTCTGCCAAACCCTTCAATTCCCTACTGTCCTCCTGGTTTTCGAAAGGTAAAAACAACTACTCAACATCCCTCTGCCTCTGACCTCTCTTTCTCTGTTATCTGTGACAGTCAGATCAAATGAAGGACAAGTTTTGAAAACTGAAGGAAACTTTACCAACTACAAATGGAAGAGCTCAATGAAGAGATATTAATGAAAAATTAGCTGACCAGGTGTGTTCTGTGCAGATATGTACTGAAACACCAAAAAATGAAAAAAAATTTTTTGGGAGATCTATAATTGGAAGGAAAAAACACAATGTTTCAAGAAAGTAAGTCAAGAATAATATTTGTGAGACAACCAGAAAGTGTTTCATAAAATTACCTAAAAAAATTAGCTCTGATTATTCTGAAAGAAAATGGGATCTAAAACAGTATCCCCATAAAATCAACTAAAACTGAGCTATTTGCAGAGGTGCACAAAAAAAGTCTTCAAAAAATTATGAATTTTGTACTATTTTCCATCATCAATTAAGCAAAGACATATAAAAATTTATTTTAAAAGCATAGATACATAATTTGCAGCTAAATAAATTTTAAATGTTCAATGTCATCTGGATTATATATTAAATAATTTTGTAAATACATAGTAAAAATATGTGTACATATAACATATGTTTTCAAAAGCAATGAGTAAGCAGTTCAACCTAGGGATGAGACAAAAAAAACAGTTCTCACCCTGGAGTGGGAAGAAGCTGAGGTAAACAACTACTTAATTTTGCCTCAGGTTGTGTTCAGCCCTACTCTAGGTTTTCATTAGCCATTCCAGCAATTTATATTTTGCTCATGATCTTGCTTCATCTGCCTAGAGCTTTCAGTGTTTGCATCTAGCAAGAATGTGCTAAGGATAAAACAAAATAATAAAAAATATGAAATTTAAAAAACCCAACCAATCAAACAAGAAAAACCACAACCCCCTAAAACATAAAATTGGAATGTTTGATTGTCTCTGAAAAAATGCAACAAAACAGGCGAACCATTTTACTTTTTTAGAATTTTTTGGGTTTGAAACCAGGACATAATTCATCATTCCATCCAGTGACTATATTTGCTGATTTAATTAGCATTGTGTTACCCTAAATACTGTAAGTAATGCATTCTTCAGTGGGATCTCCTAGTTAAAACTGAATCAGCAGATACATCAGCAACATAAAAATACAGATTTAGTTATGTGAGTGGTCTCCCTGATATTAATGCATATTGGAATGCTAATCTCCAATGTGATTAGCAAAACTGAATACTAACACTTTCAGCCACTATGTCAGCATTGCTGTCCTTTAATTATATGTTAGGTGTTCAGAGTACATTTAACAGAAAAACAGGCTGAAGTTCTAATGCAGGAACTCTGGTTTGCTCTTCTTTAGACTGCTACATAATCACGGAATCATAGAATGGTTTGGGTTGGACGGGGTCCTTGAAGATCCTCTGGTTCCAACCCCCTGCCATGGGCAGGGACACCTTCCACTGAACCAGGTTGCTCAAAGCCCCATCCAGCCTGGCCTTGGACACTCCAGGGATGGGATGTGACAATGCTCATCTGCCTCATGGTTCAGTTTAGTGACTTCATGCTGACCCCTGGCTCTGAAACACTCAGGCAATATTTCTGTCTTTTGAAAGTTTAACTACCACAATGCATGAAAAATGCTAATAGATCATTCATGAGAGACCATAAATCAAATAACTTATCTGAGCAAGTAGCGAAGAAATCTCAGCACTACGACAATTCTATTCTTCAGAGATAAAAGATGAATTTAGCTCAGGGACAATCAGTCCCTTATTGAGAGTTCAACAGATTTTACCGTATTACCTTTTTATTTTCCTTCTCTGTACCTCTATCTGCACATACTGGTGATATTTGAATTATCTTCAGTAGTCAATACTAGTGTTAAGAAGTCAAACCAACTTTCAGAGAAGTGAGCTTGAAACATGAACAGCAAATAAATCACTTATCAGTGCCATAAAGAACTGACACACATCTCTGGAAACAAACTGTGCCATTACAGTTATTGCTCCAAAAACCCCAAATAACAACCCGTCTCCAAATACAGAGAGTGATGATGTATTTTCTAACAGGAAATTTCTAGAGCATCCTTACAAAAGCTTCTGGAGCAGCAGATAATGTGGTAGAAGAAAGGCAGACATTCATTTTAGTCAATATTGTCTTGTGACTTTAATAACATGGAACATCTTAATTTCCTTCAACTCTACTGAAACAAAAGGTCCAGAAAGCTTTCTCTTGTGCTTCCCACTCTCTAGTCAGTATTATCAAACAGTGTATTCTTGCAAGACAAAGGATTCAATTATTTATAAACAACACAACTGAAAGAATTGTATGAGATTTTTAACTCTCAAGATGTGCCTTCATCTTTGAAAACACTCAAAACCCATCTTGGCTTGAAGTTTAATCCAGAATTTCTTGAACACAGCAGAAGTGACTTTCCGCAATAATGTCATTAAAAAAAAAAAATATATATATATAAGGCACTGAACAGAGATGATGTGGAGAATAAGAATGCGAATCTTCCCCTTCCAAGGATGTATACAATATTCTTTAAAACTCTATACCAAAATACTTCCTTCACTTCCCTAGCACCTTCCTGTGACTTGCAATAATTTACAAAAGCTATTCAAGAAAGAAGAAAGAACTAAACATTTGCCACAAGGTGACCAAATAACAGCATATTTCAATGAGTAACTTAAACAAATTAAAATCATAATAAAATTAACAAGTACACTAACAGAGCATTATTCTTATTTACATTATCACATGCCCTAATCTTTCCAATGCAATGATCTCTGTTTTACTTATTTTGCATATTCCCATATTAATCTTATTCTCGCAAGAACTCTATTTTTGATTGTTTTAAATTTTTTTTGGTGTCATTGCATTGCATTTTTTTACATATTGATATTTGTTTACAGATTGGTCATATGCATTCATCAATCTTTCATTTATGGGTCAGATTTTATTTGTCTCTGATTTATATTCATTTTATTCTAGTAAAAAGCTTTCACTTCTCTTGTCAGCTTCTACTGAATGTTTTTGTATTGATCTTCTCAAAGTAACAGCTTTCCAATTCTGTATCATTTTCACAGGTATCATGTTCATTTTTACATTGAAGTCATCATTTTGATTTTCCACTGCATTTTTCCACATTATAGCCTTTCTGCTGCTAAAAGCATTTTAAACACTTGATTGTGACATTATTGTTATAGTCTCTCAGGAGGACAATCCAAAAACCTGGTGATGACTTTGTTCAGTGTCTCTTACAGTGCTAAACTCAGAGTGCTCTCAGATGATACCTTTCTACCTTTACACCAAACACTCTCCCCTCTTCCAGTTAACCCATTGATTTTGAGGAGAGTAAAAATAAACTAAAATTTCATAGCAGTGTAACCTTGTCACACAGACACACACACATCTGTCACACAGAGCTGCACATCTGTTTTATGGTACAAGTAGGCTAACTGGCTTTTTTTACTTATTTATGAAGCCTTTACACAAGCAAAACTTTCCACAATGGTCAGGAAATATGCCTCCAAAAATAATTAATGCTTCTTTCCTAGGACTTCATCTCCACACCTCTTCACTTCCATCTACCACATTGAAACACATTCTTTTTGTGGCCTGAAAATGCTGATTCTGACTGGTTTCAAGATCTGAGCCTTAAAACACTGTATCTGCCCCCAGAAATCTTCTCAATTCCACTTCAGACTAAAACAATTACAGAACTGTAGCAGTGCACAGCACATGTGCAAGCAGCACTGCAGGTGTAAGAAGGATGGAGCAGGTGCCACCTTCTGTGGGTTATGACCATTGTGGTGACACCTTTGAGGGATAGTAAAAAATCTCAGCCTGGCTAGATATTATTACTGTGAAACTCAATTTTTAGCCATATAATATTGGTAAACAACAAAAAATAACATCTGGCAGTTAGAGGTTGCTACAGTGGAGAAGCTCTAGCCTAAGACTTAACTCCTTGTCTCACCACTGTTTTCTCAATAAAGTAAATACATCACCAAATTTTCTGCAACTGAATATTGAAAGACCACATCAGGATTTCATAATAACTGTATCACAGAGTGCAACATTTTAAAACAAGTCAAATACAAAGCTCTATCTATGTATTTACTGAAAGACAAATAAGTTATTTTTAATTGTAAAAACCACAACAGAACACACATTATCTAACATCAACAAATTTGACTTCAAATTGTTTAACTCTCACAGTATGACTCTTAGTGGCACACAGCATCTTGAGATCAGCTCATTAGATTCTTGAGTAACAATCAGTATAATAGATCAGAAACAGAAAATTAGCAGAAGTGAACTAAAAGAAGGAAAGAATTTGATAAAATTGGAATACTAAAGGAGCAAGCAGGCAACTCTTCCAGGTCATGTGAAATCTCGGAATAGCAGAACATTAGGGAGCAATTGATTTTCTAGAACAACACATTTCAGTCTTGCTGGTAGTCAAAAATGCCTTCCTTCAGTCAGAAGTTATCTATATAAACAGAGTCAATCCCACAATTAATCTCATCAATTAATGTAATCAATATTTCTCCTAGAAAATGTATTAAAAAACTGTAGAAAGTCATTATTCACAATGAAAAAATTATATTTAAAAGGGAAAAAAAAAAAGGCACTGAGAGAGCTACCCTGATTTAAGAGTTAATAGTTCCATTCATCATGATTGGTGACATATATGCAAAATTTCCAAATAATTTTATTTCATACACTATAAAATTACATAATAAAGCACATTTTCTTTATTTTATTGCTCATCAAAATTAACCCCACTGTAAAGTTACTGGGACAATTGGTCCTGATCCCCCAAAGCAGCCTCCCATTTGTACTTCTCTGGCTGCATGCTGCACCTTAAATTGATATTGTACAGTAACTTAAGGCTTAGGTGCAGGAATGTAGTTTCTAAATCCTGTATCTGCACAAGCACATCAGGAGCGGAGTTTTTCGTGGGAAACATAATAATGCAGCTACTTCAATCACCATTCTTTCAGAATATAATCAGAAATTTATCAAAATGAGAAAAACTAATCAAAGATCAACAAAAAAAAGAAAAGAAGGGATTTGGCCTAATAGAATCTAGAAGATGCTTTTCTATTTTATTTCTTCTTCTAAAAAAGGTGATAAATAGACCAGTGTACAAATTTTAAGCTGCTTTTATTCCTAATGGAGCACTGTTTTCATGTTTGAAGGTACATTGCAGTGATTTGACATATTAGTAAGCACTCTGTATGGTTCAAATGATCCATTTATAGTGGAATCTGAACACATTCATTTCCTTGCTGAAGCTAGCACCAGAAGACTATTTGAGCCAATTTTCTGCTGACTTGCAGTGAACATGCTATCTATTACAATGTGGCTGTCATTACTGTTACATACACATTAAAGCACAAAAGGTAGTTCCTGTGCTTTCATAAATTTCAATCGCTGGTGCTTCTAAGCCACAGCATTTCCAGTAACTTTAAGTGGAGTTTTCTTCATGAACAATCTGTGCACATCTCTGTCAAGAAAATAAAACAAGGAATCACCTCTTGTAACAACTCTTCTACATTCGCAGAATTTCAATTACCAAAAACCCAAGCTGTTTTCTTCTGAATTTGTTTCTGATTGAAGCTACCTACATATGTATAACCTATATGAGGTATATATATATATGGTGTATATATATATGTATAATGTGTGCAGAAGGTATAACTCCTGGCTGAGAAAACCAGTCTTTAGACTGGAAATGTCAGTGAGAGCAGCGATTAACATCAGGCTGGAATCAGAGGTGTGATGGAAGGAAGGAACAACAGGACTGGACATAAAGCTGCTTGTACTGGAGCAGCTAAATCAAAAAACCGTGTGGTGCATTGGCAATCAGTAGAAGAAATGAATTATAAAAACAAGCAGAGAAAGACCAGCAAGTGAAAAAGCAACAGTATAAATCTAATGTCTTCAAAGACACAAAGTAAAAACAAGCAGCGGCAAATGAAGGAAACTGGAGAAAAATGGACAGCTAATTCAAAATGGATGGATGATACTGTAATTCCTCTGATACTGCCCAAGACAGCACTTCTTTCAGTATTTGAGAGAGATGTCAGGATGATATATGTACATATTTAGTTGAAATGGGAGAGAGAATTCTGGAAAATCACACTAACATCACTAAAAGTCTTTGGAAAACTGTACTAAGGAAAATAGGCTTATTATAAGTTCCACAAATCAGACAGGCTTCCTGTCTCCTGGGAACTAAAATATATAAAAATTGGAGAAGACCCCAACAACAACAAGACAGAGATTGCTGACAGTTTTTCACACTGGAATAAATAATTAAACCTCCTTCACATTGATCTAAAGCAAGTGTCACAAAAGATATTCAGAGAAGTGTAGGCTCAGGTAATCCTCAGAAAGGAACCTTGCCCACAAAGGAAAAAAAAATGGCCCAGATAACAGAGTCATGAGTTTGGTGATGTTTGACCACAATAAGCACAAAAAACATGTGGTGATCAAGTAAAGATCTCAGTAGTTTCCAAAAAATCAGTGACAAAAATAGGGTCAAAGTTTATACAATTTTTCAGCTAAAAGAGATGTGAGACACTTGTGCACCACACTTCATGAAAAAACACAGAGAAAGAATTATATAAGGAATTCTATATTGTATTATCAGTAGAGGAAAAGTAATTGAATATGAAGAACGTGAAACATAACTAAAATTATGACTAGTGCAAAAGAACATAAAGTTATAATGCAGCAGCATTAAGAGACAAAACATTAAAATCTTTATTGATTTTTGCAATACTAATCCTATTCTTAAGAGACAGAGCTAATATGGCTTCAAAAACCTATTGACACAGGAAAAAAAAAAAGAAAGGAATATGAAATATAAAGACATTAACCCTCATCAGGAAGTATCTGTAATTTCAGCAAACTGAAGGTATATTAAGGGTATATATGCTAGCTTTGCTTTGAACTCTTTCCTGGGAGTCTTCCAGTAGCTGCTATTATTAAATACTTTTCTAAATAAATGAGAGATACTTTTCATTTCACATTTTGAATTCACAAACGTACTGCTAATATGGGAATAAAATGCTCTTAATCTCTCCTGCACTTTTTCCTGTGACAGTCTTTAATGGTGGCATTGATTTTCTACTTAGCTCTTAAGTTTACTACAAGTGGAAGGCAACTGGAATATAGTTTGTGACCTGTATCTCACAGTGTTGAAAGTGTAGATAATTTTTAGGATGTGGACGATTGAAGTGGACAACTGCTCCTCTTGGTGACATCAGCATGGGTGACAGAGCTAAGGCTGCAGGAACCTGGCCTTGATTGTGCATTCCGTCCCTTCCAGCAAAACACATGAATTATTTGTACATATATTCATCATTTTTTTTAATAGAAGCTTTAAATATTTGGCTTTTGAAACAAGAAATCTAAGTTGCCACCTCACAGTTATAATAAAGGATCACATTTTTAAGTATCAAAATCCCTTAACCATAAGAAATGATTGTGTGCTTGCTTCTACCTTCCTAGAAAAATTATTAAAATTGAATGGAATTATTCTGCATTATCAATCTGTACCTTCATTCATAGTAGCAATAATGAATTAATCTAAATGACCAATAATTATTGACCTAGTAGTAATGAAAATAGTAGATTGGTTGTGATGTAGAAATAGTAGGAAAAAAAATTATCAGCATAAAGTGTTTGACGTGTAAAGCTGTTTAAACAGTACGTTAAGAGGAGAACACTACAATGTAGTTAAGTGCTTTATCAGCCATCTCAGTAACAATTATTTTTAGTAGGCAGTGAAATATATTGCCTTCAGGAAAATTCAAGCAGTTTTTCTCGTTTTTAAATTGTAGGAAAATGCACCTTCTCCAAGTAGAAGACACAAAATAGTAAATATGCTCTTGTTAAAGAAAATTTATAATACCAAACACTGTGCTTTATGCAGTGTAGTGATTGCTACAGCAATACTGCGCCTGATCAAAATTATATCCCAGAGCAAGAACTAGGTGTTTCCAATAATCCAGCTAATGAAAGATGACTCACATCTGTTTACTGAGAATGTATTCTACCTCCTAAAGAGAGCTACAGTTGTCCTTTAATGGCCATCAGTCTTTTCATTAACATCTTCCAGAAAGCCATTCAAAGCTCAGGATGATGTATTGCTTTATTCTGTGAAACTTACTATCAGGTGTGTCCTCTTGTCAATGCCATCTGAAACTGCTGGTTTTCTGGCTGTTTTTAAGCAAACACCAAAACCAACCGACCAATCAAACAAAAGCCCAAACCAAAAATAAACAAAAAATCAAGGGAGATAATTAAAAAAAAAAAACAAAAACAAAAAAACCCCAGAGTTTGAAATTATGATTTGCCCTACCGGATACTAAAGCATAGAAAGGAGAAAGAATGAAGCCATTGATATGTTAAGTATACATGCAGTTTTATATGATATTAAATAATACACTCACTGCCTGAGAAATGAGCACTACTAAATTGCTTCTCTGTGTATAAATTGATAGTTTAACACAATGCTTAGTTAGCACTCTGGCAGAGACAAGCTATCAGAAAGTAGCTCTCAATACATACCTAACTAAATAGCCTACATATATTTTTCTCTACAGCAAATGCCGTGGTGTTTAGTGCTCCCTGCAAAAGGTAGATTACCTTATTTCTGGAGTGGAAAGCATGTGTTCAGACAGCTCCATCCAGTAGATGGATTACTTTAGTTTTATAGTGCAGAGTATGCATTCAGACAACTCAATTCAATAGATGGATTTGATATTCTGACCAGAGCTTGCCTTCTTTCAAATATGTTTCAAAGGTGTTATCCTTATTTGCAAGCCCTCTCAGGACTCCCTAAAGAGAGATCAAACAGTGCAGTTGCTTGGCATCAGGAAGAAAATATTAGGGTGTGATCATTTTGCCAAAGGCTATTAAGTCAAGATAAAAATAAAAGCTGGCAAATGCATTACAACTGGAGTTTTTCTTTCTACTAGTAGCTCTATTTCCTACAGCAACTTCTTTTTCTGTTTTTCCTTTTCAGAAACACATTCTCAACCACGGTAAATGAGGATGCAGAAACAGAAAACACAACACTGAGAGAAGTAAAAGTGTACTGCATAACAATCAGGGGAATGGTTAATCTTTATCATTAAATTCTGAAAGAAAGGAATTGCGAATTTACAGGAAGGATTTCTAAAAATAGTACCATGGTGCTATTCAAATACAGAGCTTACACTTAGGAAGAAACAGGAGGAAGTAGTGACATATATCAAGAGACCTATAATGAATGCTGTTAGAATGAACAGTGACGGAGGGAAAAAAGAATGATGAAAGGAAAATGTATTAATTCCAAATATGTATTTATTTGATGTTTGGGGGATGGGGAAGAAGAAGACAACTCAAATAATCTATCAAGCTGTCAGCAAAACATTCAAAGTTATATCCATAGAACAAACATCAGTTAAAGTGAAGTGTGAAGGTGGATTCAATAAATGTAGACTGGATAATGACTAACCAGGATACTACACTGGTAAAGTGAATGTGGAGTTAAGAAGACATTACAATACATTACAATTGAAGCTTGTAAATCATGCATTTTAAGCACCATTTCAGTATTTTATACTAATGACACATAATCTAAAAAGCCCTATCAATGAGGAGTCATGGTCTGAAAGATCTGTGGAGAGAATAATATCAAAGATATGAGTAGTAGAAACAAGATTATATTTAACTGAATATTCTCTTAGAAGGTGCACCTTCTGACAGTTCAAAAACTCAGAAGCAGAAAGGGCCAGAGGTACTTCAGCAGTAGTGTCATTGCAACAACTACTGATGTTGAAAGATGATGCTTGTACCACAGGCAGAGCTGGTGAGTACATCTACAGGGATTATACACAAAACCCCAAACAAACAAACAAACAAACAGAAGAGAAAAAGGAGTTCAACATACACCACATCAGCAGTGGGCAATCATACAGTCAGAAATACAAGAGGTATGGAAGCAGGCAGAGCCTGACCCCATAAGCTGAGACACAGCATTGGGCAACTGCAGCTCACTGCAGCTCATCTTGCACAGGATCATTTCACTGATCCAGTCTGATGAACTGGAAACTCAGCAGTCAAACAGCTCATCTTAACCAAAGCATCTGCCTTGAACAAATAGGTAAACACCCCAAATATCCTGAAACCCATTCCAGTACCTTAAACTTCAGAAGATGTAAAAATAATGTTTCTACAACTAAACTCACCCTCATTAAGGGGTTTGAGGCAGGAAAAAGAGATCTGTTAAGAGTTGCTTTTTTTTTTTTTTCCTGGGATTAACAACATGGTAAAATGGTGTCTGAATTTTGATTTTAGTTTAATTTTTCATTTGCTTTTGAAAAGGATTGTAGCAGCAATATGTAAGACATTATAATTCACAAGTTTTTTAGAAATCTTCCCCATTGTGGCAGAGAATTATCCTTACATTTACCCCTATTTGTATCATGAATAGGTTTGGTATTTTGTCTGTTGTTGGACTCTTGATATAGTCACCCCAAGCATCATTTCCAGAGGCCTGAATATGAAATCATTGAGACCAATCATCCTCTCAATTACATCTATATTCACATTCAGTTCCTGGCAATGGATCTGTGATACAACTTCTTTTGATCAAAATTAAGATTTTTTTTTAATATGCTGAAATGGTATAATTTAAAAGCAACCTTTTTCTTCCTTTTTAGAAACTAAACATCCCTATTCCTAAGGAGCACTTACTATAAATTGTTTTTTTCAAACACATGATGCTAATGTCTGGTAATCAATAATAGACTGCAAGGGAATTAATGGGCACTGTGTAATCATGAGGGATAAAACAGCCTCTGGAACTGGAAAGCTGAATTTTCTCTCAAATATATAAAGACAGATTTTTAGATGTGGTTTATGTCTACCCCGAATATACAGGAAGTTTTCCTTTGAAGGATTTATTTAAATATCAGCAGAAACCTGAATCTTCTCTTCGTGACCTACAATATTTTTCAATTGATATATAAAAGCATGCATGGAGTATTACCATATGAGGATAAGGTACAGGTAAAGTGATAAATCTTCTTAAAGCACTACTGCATCATGTCAGATTTAAAGCTGCCCTGGATCAGGGTGTAACTTTTTCTAAAATATGAATATTGCTGGAGGGAATTTCTAACTCTACACTGCCTTAGAAAGATTGTTCAAGTTTTGTTTCAATATTTAATGAGTTCTCTATGATATTTCAAAAGAATTACTAGAAAGAGACCATTGCAGAAGTACTCTTTTATGCGTGACATGAAAGGGATATGGATAGTTAAATTAACAGTTAATCAGGGCTTCTAAGACAACTCAACTAATGCATTTATCGTTAACATTACAAACATGTACTTGCAAATCAAGGAGGTTTTTTTTCTTTTCTCTTTTAAAATAGGATTTTAGTACATTTTTTCATTCATCAAAGGAAAAAGTTCTTGATACTTCTCAAGAACTCTTATATAGTGAAAAAAGGAAGTAGTACTTGATTTTTTTCTTTTTCTGATAGAAATCTTCCTATTATTGTCTATTTATTATTATGTAATTTAAAAAAATATTTTCTGGCAGCTAAATTTAAAAAAAAATCTTCCTAGATATTCACTAGGACTCCATTTGGGGGTACTGAGAAATGACAGCATAGAAGTAGCTAACGCAGGAATTAATGATCTTTTAATGGATTGTGTATATTAGCTAAAACCAGATTCTGGCTCTTCCCCTGTTCTTCTTGGGGAAATCTGAGATCAAAAGAGGTTCTGTCAGACCAGGTCTCAAAAAAAAGAAAAAAACAACCCACACTAGGAGAGAAGTCCTTCAAAACCTGCCACATGATGAAAACAGACTTCTGATACTTCAAATCCCATTACAAATTTACAAAGAGGAGACAAATCCATGCTCTTGAAGTGCACTTGAGGAATGCTTTCTGATGCATTGCTATTGGGTCTGGGAGATTAACTGTACACTTTTTATTTTGAAGGCTGCAATTTCTCCACTCGTTTTTGTGGGTGCATAAAATTTCTAATATTGTTAGCCACAAACATTCTTTTTAAAACAGAAAAGGCATACTTTGTTTCCAAATAAAGAACTCAGTAATATTAAAAAAAAACAAGGTCTTATATTTGTCTTATTCTTCTAAATGCTACACAAAAATATAAAATAACTAACATATAAAAATGCACAAAACTGTGCTTTCTATAAACCTGAATAAATTTATGTAAACTAGCTATTTAAGAAGAGCACCAAGAAGTTTAACTTGTGTACTGTATGGAATTTTAATTCTCTGATTATCATTAATTTATGTAGTTCTACAGAAGTAAAATTACATTCAGCAAAATGCATTATGAAAATGTATTCAAGGAATGGTATCAGGATACGATTAGAATAGAAAATTCTAAAAGTTAAATATTTCTAAACTGACTATCCATGACACAAAAATCCAAAATCCAGGATAGAAGGTAAATGCTCCAAAAGGTTTTCTTCTCTATAGAAGATACATAAATATGTATTTGGAGAATCTCCCATACAGCATTTTGCACCATAGAAAGTCTCTCTGTCATTGCTGTGAGTAGGTGAATCTTCAGCCTTTCAGAGCTTTGTGTTAAGTTACCCTAAAGGGATCTACCTGGATGACTCCATGTATCACTTTGAGTAGATTAAAAAAAAGGTGTTACCCAGTTTTCAAGGCTAGAGAAATCAAAAAGTTAATGAAAACATGTTATCTTCTACATCAAGAATTTACATTTGTTTAGGAATTAGGCAAACAAACAAACCACCCACAACTCATCTGCCCAAATCCCCCTTCCCCCCCTTTATTTTCTTATTTTATGTAAAAATTCTGCTCTGACTTTGAGCTGGATCTGATAACCAGCACACAGAAGTTAAGGTTTATATGATATAGAACATGCCTTTATTGTTTCTGATTTATTTTCTCTCTGCTTCCAAAATATGCAAAAAAGTTGTCAGAGATAGAACTAAAGAAGTTACTTGCTGGATTACATGCAACCAATATACAATATACTATGTTAATTATATTATACTATTATATGCACTCAATATATACTGGGTTACTTTTCATATATTCCTTAGAATTATGGATCAATTTATTATATATTTATGTATATTTATGCATTATGTATTTTACCACACTTCAGAACTGTTGTTTCAAACAATCCAAGTCCAGGAAGTTACCAGTCTCTGAGAAAAAGTCCCATTTTGACATTGTTCTCCCCCTTTCTCAGCTTCAACAGAATAAGCTTACTCCACAGGGAAAGACTAGTTGAAAACACTTTAAAATAAACATTGTAAAAAGCATAAAAATTATTTTCTCATATCTAGAATGAACAAAGTTTTGCTAATCATGCAACAAAACTCTTGATAAAGCAAACAATAATAACAAGAGATTATTATTATTATTATATCCTGAAACCCATTCCAGTACCTTAAACTTCAGAAGATGTAAAAATAATGTTTCTACAACTAAACCCACCCTCATGGGTGATTTTCCTACTGGAAAATCATAAGGAAACAGATCTGTTTTCTTACCATTTCCAGAGTGTGCATGTTCCCCACATATCAAAGAAAAGAAAAAGGGGGGGAAGGGGGGATGGGATGGGAAAGAAAGAAGCACACTCTTCTACAAAAATAACTGTGATTTTATATTTCCTGTAAGTGTGGTCCATATTTTAGATAAAAAGCCTGTTATTGGAGTCAAGCAGCTTTTAGCTGCTGGAGCGCGTAACTCATTCTGAACACACCAGGCTGCTGCAAACAGGGGGAAATGCTAACTTCTATATCAGTAATTTGCAGTAATAGAAAGCTGTTACTAAATCAATGTCTCATCTGGAAAATAAACGTTTCCATTTCACCTTTCACTTAAGCTAGTAGCAAGAGGCTATTATCCTGTGACTTTCTATTAGACCAGCACAATCTCAGACACCCATGTACATCAAACACTGTCTAAAAGACTAGACATTATTTGCTAAGCTTGCCCTAAGAAAAACCCCAATAAAGTAAAACAAAAAGAAAGAAAGAAGGAAACAAGAAGCCCCAAACCAACAACCAAAAAAGAGTGCAGAGGTTTTTTTGCTGGTGACTAAGATTTTTACTACAGTCAGTCTTGCAACTTGTCAGACTGGTACTGCCCAGGCAATTCCATATCCAGTTTGCTGGAGACAATCTGGATGCCTTCTGCATTACCAAAATGCTTAACCAAGTAATTAATTCCTGTAGTACAAATGTTTACTCTAAGAAAAGATGCTACATAATTTTAGATAACTGCTTGATTTCATGGCAGGCTTTCACAAGATAAGGGATAACCACTATTACTTTAAAGACAAAACAAAGATGGGCAGTGACTCCTCAACATCATGGAGCTTGTTGAGGGCGTAATTGAGACTTATGTTTCTCAAGGACTACTAGAAACAGTTAAGCTTAAAAAAAATCAGAGGAACAACTCAATACTGTGAAAAACTTTCTCACTTTTGTAATCAACCATTCATTTTCCATTTTTTCCTTTTCTCAAAACAGTTTTTCAGAATACAGAGAACAAGCTAAAATCAGCAAAAGTACATACAGAGAGTGCATAAGAGGAAAAAAAATCTTAGAGAGGATGAAATTACAAATATGCCACAAATAAGCACTCTTACAATTTCATCAAATGCCTTGTCTTTAAGTTAAGAATTACGATTTTTTTGAAGTTATTTTCTAAAGAACAAAATCATGACAGATCCCAGTAAGAGCTTCAATTCATTACATTTGACAACATTGTAAAAGCAAAGTGATATATACCACATCTTTGTTCACTGGCAAACACATTTATGCAAGTATCTGGGCAAACTCTATTTTGTTCTCAAACATACAATTTTCTCTGCATGTGAGCAAAAAATATTTTATCATTTCAGATACAAACCCTATGATTAAAATCAAGTCAACAACCATCTACATTTGTTGACCTAACAGTACATGTTGCAACTATCCAGACTATATGTCAAAGCATGGTTTTCATGTTGCAGTAAGATTTGCAAAGCAGAAAGATTTTCCTGGTTAAGTAATATACATTTCTCATGCTGGTGAGAACTGCATAAAATAAAATGTAAGGTTAATAAAGAATTAATTAAGCAGGGACACTATTTCTGGGCTGATTTTTTCTAGATATAGAGCAGGTATGAAATCTCATTTATTCACTCTCCATGCTATTACATTCAAGCTAGAACCAATGAAATCTCCAGGACACAATTCTGTCTCACATATAAGTTGAGAACAGAAAATGACTTGATTTCCCTAATATTTTACTATCACAAGGCATCCACAACTTAACACAATGCACAATTTTAACACTAATTTAGGATGTTTAGTTTTATTTTTTTCCTATAATTTTACCTACTATCTTAAAGTTCTCAAAATATTCATGTATCTTCATAAGAAAAGTGGTGAATATATAAATAGTATAAAATATTAGCATTCTTTTTTATTATTTAGATGCTTCAGGTGAAATACTAGTCCAAATAAAATCAGTATACTGATTCTAAATAAGCTAAAGAAAATTTGAGGTAATTAGTAACCTTGTTGTATCTACATCTTTAGGTTTCCTTAAAAAATCAGTTTAGTTTTATATCCAGGTTGAAAACACATTAAGATCAACAATTACCTTGACCTGAAATTACTGCTGAACAAAATCCTGTCAAAATGCAAACTCAGATCAAGCCAGATACTATGTAAGAAGGCAAAGCAACACGTCACTTGACCAGAAAGCTGAAAAATCAGTAAAGATATACTAGATACCTTGCAAGATATGCAACTATCTGAAAGATTTAGTGAGCCTTTGCAAATTAGGAATGAAACCAACAGTATTTGATATTTATGACGGCGTCCAAGGAGCTGAGCACTTCTATTTGGATTCAACTAAATGACCCTGAAACAATGTACAAAGTATGTATTTGGTATATCCAGGCTGACTGTGCTGAAACTTCAGTCAGATGCATGGTCAAATGCCTGTTCCTGAGATTTTTCTTTCAAGTAAAGCAAAATAACATCCCAAGCAACTAAGCTTCCTCTCATCCCCAGAAGAAAAATTACTAGGAAATACTAAATAAAACATCTCTTGGAACCACACTGCCAGTTCAGTAGCGCCTGCGTTACATCCTTCTTAGATAATTTAGTTTCTACTGTCTCACACAGGCTTTTTAACTGTGAACGAGGTTCACATAATGCCATTTGGTCGTTTCTAACCAGGAATGTAAGCACTGTTCTTCCATAAAGAACCACAGGAATATAGCAGTATCATAGAATCATACAGTCACAGAATGGTTTGGGTTGGAAGGGACATTACAGACTGTTTAGTTCCACTCCCATGCCATGGGCAGGGACACCTTATCTACAAACATCTGTAACAGGCAGTGTTGCTATCAAAACCTCCTTCCATCCTGCTGAACACATGCAAAACAGAACTTAGCAATTGGAATTGCCACCTCTATGGACCTCCAGAGCTAACCAGGAAAACCTCAGGCTTCTCTGGAAATGAGTTCACATGGTAAACTATGAGTGCTTGAATTGAAAGGCTCAAAAGATGTAATAGCCTTTTGCCATTCCCAATCTCTATTTCTTCTTTGTCTTTGCCAAGCCCAATGTGTCTTTTTTTTTTTTTTTTAATTTGTTTTGAGCAGTGTTGTCAGCTTGTGGAAGATTTTCTAATTTAAGATTTCCTTATTGTCTCCCCTTCAGCTCTGAACAGTCTGTCACTGGCCATACCCATCACGCTGAGCTACCCCAGTGTGCTTTTGATTTTCAGCTGCCAACTGAGAAGGCCGAGGTCTAGATTTGTTTTTCCCTCTCTTTCTTACTCTCTTCCTAGTCAGCAACTATCTGTTGGTTTTCAACAACATAAAGTAACGTGCTGACCTAAATGGGCCTGAGTGACTTCAAATGCTACTGAAAAGAAATAGATTCCAAGGACATAGAGACTTTCACAGGAACAGACCAAAAGGTTAAAAATGTAAATAGTTTACCATGAAATACTTCTACAGACTGAACAGTTTTACAGATAACTGTTTTGAAGAGTGGTATGTCTAACTGCAGAAACCAAAATAATTTAAATAAACAGCTTTTAAGCTGAAAGTTGACTTGCAATGGGATGTGTGACCTTGTTAGAAGTAACCAATTATATCATGTTGATTAATGGAAAAGTCCTGATCTAATTTTATAACAGATGCTTAAGCTAAATGTTTTTGTTGAAAATTTGAACATTCACTTGAAGGAGGCCTGACAGGCTCCAATGGCAAGGGCAGATAAAGGTCTCAATGAAATGTCCTCTATGAACTTGGAAGTCCTGCTAAGAATTAGGTCCTTCAAGCACAAAAGCACTTTAACACATACATAGCTTATTAAATTTCATTCAACCAACCCAGAATTCATTGCAAATCCATGTAAATGTATCCACCGGGTAATGTTCAGGGTTTTGTCCCAGCACATTTTTTCCTCTGAAAATTATCCTTATACAATAAAAATCATCCATATTTGTGCAAAAAAAAGCAGAAATTCAATTTTTTAAAAATTAATTTAATTTAAGTTGTTTATTTTAAAATTTCTATATTATGTAAAATAACCAACTACCGTAGACATTTGAAAAGACAGATGAAGCAAGAGGGCACTCTAGGGGGAAAGGACACAATGAAGACAACAGGATGCCAAAGCTGCAAGATGCCTATTATCTTAAGCAGAAGTATGGCAAAAGTTCTTTATTATCCAACAGGGATATGAAAAATCTCTAGAGATGCAATTTGAGAAATAACAGAAAAATCCAGTATGCAATAAAGTGAGTCCACAGTAACAAATAAACAGTAGTCATATCCTTAAATTATATTCTGTATGTTGTTACAGCCTTTCAAGGCTCAAATTTTGGACATATCTACAAAAAGCCACTAAGTGTATTCAAAGCCACATATGACTACATAACCTTTTTTCTAGTCTTTCTTCTTTCCTCACTTCAAAACTAAAACTGAACATTTGTTTGTGAAGGTGATGCTACTTTAAAAACAGTAATAACTACAGTGCTGGATAATAGGATAATGCACATGCTAAAATTATAGTATAGAAGATATAACTCAATCCATTAAGCTACTCATGATTTTACATGTCATTTCTTGGTAATCAACCATGATAAATTTATCAAATGGATATCTCAACAGTATCCAGATTTCTTACCTTTCTTTTTAATATATAATCTATCATGGTTATTATTTTTCAGAATAAAATACTTTGAATCTTATCTTTTATTTCCTGTCCACCTAAAACTTTAAAAACTTTATTTTACTTTCTTCTGAAATAATCAAATCAATGAAGTATTTTTAGAGTATAGATTTATAAGGATTCATTATGTAAGTCTTGTAAAGTGCAATAACACAAGGATATAATTTTTAAACAGTAGAGGTTTAAAAAAATCCTAAGTTAGAGCTAGGCTGCCATAAACTCAGCAAATTTCACAGCTGTGGTGTTACAGGCTGGAAATACAAGACATTCTGAAATATGAGGACCAATTATTAAAAAATTAGTTTTACAGAAACCAAATTTCTTTTGCAACATTGACAAGCTGAAAACTAATTTCTTTCCAGGGGGAAATCTTTCATAACTCTGTTGATAATAAGCATATTAAACCACTTAGATATTAAACCCAAGACAAAACAACAAGACAGTTATAAAAATTTAATGAGTAGAGGGATGGTTCCACACAAAATATTTCACACTGCCCAAGTGAAAAAAAATTGACAGTCATTGACAGATATTTTATTTCAGTTCCTCATAATTTGTGTGGGTCAAGTAAAGAACAAACAAACTCTTGTTATTTGAATACATTATTTTTGAGTCATAAAAGATATCTCTGTATGCATCAGGTACTTGTTCTTGGCAATATATGTTAGCTATTTTCCGCAGTGTATATTATATTACTGGCTTTAAATTACCTTGTCCTCATCTTTAAGGACTTGCAAAAGTCTTTGCTTGGTTCATCCCCTTTCAGCCCAGACAACACCATCAGATGCCACAGGGGCACAGAGGTGGAGGCAGAAGTTGCCTGCACAGTTACATTTGCTCTTCTACAGCTTTGCACAGGGTCACAGAGGGTGTCACCTGCACAGCTCAGAGCAGAGCTGGCAGCTTGTGCCAGACCAGAGAAGGAAGCAAAAGGGAGAAGGCCATAGTTTCCTTTCCCTTCTCCTCTCCTTCCTTATTTAGATCTCACACACTGAACAGAAAAGAACAACTGAGAACAAAAAAAGGCAAACTTGTTTGAGGAGAGGAGAAAAAAAGAACTGACAGGCTCTCAGGGCAATCAAGGAATATTCCAAAGCTCTTGCACTCCCATTTAAAGTATGTTTTAAGGTCCTTAAGAAAGAACATCTTTAATCGTTTTCACACAAATTAGTATTTTCTTGTTAGATATAAATTACTTCAAGCAATTTAGCACTTTTTTTTTTCTAGTAGTCAACTTAAATCATCATATCTATTTGTTTAACAATCTGAAACACTCCTAAAATTTTATTGGTGGATGTTTAAATTGTCTTATATTTTTAATAAGTTGAATAATGAAGATCTACTGATATTTGGTGTTCTGCTTAGCAGTCTGTATTGCAAAAATACAAAGGCCACCATTAGCTATTTTTACCATAAGAACATTGCCAATCATACTGCAGAGCCAACTTTTCCCTCTTGGTACAGGAGGGTTCAATACTAATTGCTATTCCAAGCTGTGCATATGAGAGAAAATACAGCAAAAGAAATGGAAAGGGATCTGAGGAGCAGCAGCAATCATCTGTTCTCCAAAATAGATTTTGGCAGTATGTACAGCTTAAACAATTATTACTCAAGTCAAGCAGCCTAACAGACACTGGAATCTCAGGACCTGCTATAAAGTCCAAGATAATTCTGGATGCACACCATATCGCTGGTCAAGAAATCTGCAGAGAGAGGCAGCTACTCTGAATGCCAATGATGATCACCATCCCATTATTAGAAAAGTGTTTTTCACACTTTTGCACTGTGTCATGTCAGTGGTCCATGCAGAATTTCTGGTTATAGAACAGGAAAGACATGATATAGAAAGTTTGGCAGTTGATGGTGCTGAGAGGGATCAATGTGAAAAAAGCCCACAGCCATGGGTTAAGGCCATGCCTAAAGCCTGTATTGTTCTATTGAAAACTCAAATTCAACATTTTTTAGGTTTGCCTCTTTTTTAAAAAGAGCATGAACAACAACAGCAGCAAAAAGGAAATAAATTAACCATTCCCTCAACTTAAATAGGAACAATGTTTTTTATATATTTTATTCCATTTAAAAATAAATAAGTGTTAACATACTAAAATGTGATTTGTTTTTGTGGAATGTGGTTTTCATGGGGCACTGTGTGTCAGTACAACACCCTGACATAGTTATACTTTAGCAATATAGGGGTTCTTTTGTAAAGAAATATATCTTTAAATATTTATGCAATAAAGATGAAGTAGGCTGGAAAAGAGATTATTTTTTTTAAATATATGAATTAGAAGGTAAATTTCTGTATCTGACAAATAGGAAAATAGGAACCTAGAAGATCAGAAGACAACTATTTGGTGCATTTCTTTAATGAAGTACAGATGGTAACCATGAAGTTTGGGATTCTCTGGAAGCATGCTAACACTGAAACAGATAAAACTAGGATGTCTGCATGGGTGCAGATATGCTGTGTTAATATGCTTACTCATAAGAGAAAGTTGGCAGTGGAAATGAAAATATTATTTCTACCAAAATTAGATCTATAGAAAAAAACGATTTGGAAGTAAAAATAGCACCTGGTAAGAGAAGATCACCACAACAATATGAAGAAAATTTATTTCCAAAGGATCATGAAGTAAACCCTGTAACTTCTTTTCATCCCTATAACAAATTATAGGGATTATAACAAATAGGACAAAAGGCTTCACCATGACAAAGAGAAATTCCCATCATGAATTGCTAGTGAGTTGTGACTGTTTTCTTGAATACAGTATTTAATTTCCCCAGGTTAAATTATTAGAATAGATGTAAAATATTTAAAATATAGCTCTAAGCTGTAAAAGTACTTAAACTGATAGATGAGAAAACTCTTCAACACAAAATAACAGCAAAAATTAGTATTTATTGTTTCCAACTCAAGACAAATAACAAAGCATAGTACAGTTCAAACACAAGCCCAATTATTTTGGGCACAATTTATTCTGTTATATAGCTTCCTTCAAACGTCTCTAAATAAAAACTTATTTTTTGAAAAGATTTAAAAAAAAAAAATTTACTATTCCAGGAAACTTTCTGAGTGTTATGTATCCAGACTCTCATTATGCTCTCTTTCAGTCAGCTCTCACACTAATACGTAAAAATAAATAAAATCAATCATACTGATTATAAATAGCTAACCCTTGATTCATTTAAAATAATGATTTTTCAGTTCAGGGGTGGAATATTTCAGAATATCCACTTTCAGGAGAAACCTGTGTTTAGAAAACTGTCTCTATGAAAGCCTAAGGTATTTACTACTGAAATAAATAATTATGTTTATATTTTGCAGAACCATCTGAAATCTTTTATCAAACACCTTAAGATAATGCAAGTCTAGAAGAGTACCTGGAATTATAACAGAAGTGTGTTTTATTTCAGATTTGCCACTATTTCTTTTCCCATTAAAAACTTTTAACAATTAGTTAGTCTTGGATAAACTTTCCAGGACAAAATGGATTCTCAAATATTCAGCTTGAGAGTATGCTATTATATCATTTTTGGATGCATCATTTTTAGGCAGACTGCTTTAAATCTACATTGAGAATTCCTTACCAGATCTGTATTTTCAAAATAGCATGTACCTAACCAATTTAGTCTTTCAAAGAGGAAAAATTTAGCTTTGGCTACAAAAAAAGTCTTTCCTTATTCTAATTTATTATCTTAAATTTTGATAACTTTAGACAAAAGTCATGGTCAGCTTGATGTCAAGTGATTATGCTAGACCATCCATCCAATTAAACAAATGGTACTAATCCCAGTACCAAAATATAAATATCTCCTTGCAATGGAGCATACTCAAGTTGTTTGGCCTTCTGGATTGTGACAGAAACAAGCTTTTTCATCAAGTAAGAAAAGCTATTTCTTTTTGCTGATTATTCAAATAGGAATTTAATTCAGGGAGCTTTAGCAATCTACCTGGGGGGGAAAAAAACCCAACCATAATTGTCAGAGCATGAAAAGCAATACTGACCCTACAGTTCTTTACTTAAGCTTCTGCATCAGTATTTTCCTTCCAGGTTTAATATTGAACAAACCAGGCAGTACTTAGGGACTCAGCTGCAACTAACATTTGCTTTATAGTTACCCCAAGCCATAGTCCTTGGTATTTAAAACAGGCTGACACTGAAACTCATTTAAAGGTCTACTTCACTCATTACAAGTTTTCCCAAATAACTCCCTGATTAAAATAATGGAGAATACAAAAAAAAAAAAAAAAAAAAGGAATCTCACATGCTATCTGCACGAGACATACATAATATCTATTTCCAAATGTAAAGGTGTGAACACACACAAAATCAGAGATTTGAAACAATCGTTTTTCAATCTCTGATGTAGTAAGCCTGCACTATTCATTTATCCCTTATAATAAAGCAGAATACCTTCAGTTTGTCAGCTATCACAAAAATATATCAAGAACACTAATCTTAAAATATGCTGAACTAATTTATTTAAGTAATAAAAGTGTCTTGGCTGTCTGTAACTGCTATTTAAATTAAATAGGAAAAAAAAAGCACACAAATGTTTTATTGTCTTTCGATATTTAAGGAATGTAGATGTAGCGTGTCAAAATATTTACACAACACTTTATCCATATCTGGGTTCGTAAAAAATCCTATTTGTTATCCACACATAAGACCTTCAATGAATAAATGATAACACACTTTTTCCTAATTTATTTAAATTGGGGGTTTCTTTTGGAGGAGTAATATTGTCATACTCATGGCTTCATTTCCCAGTATTCCCAAGATTTTTATTCACAGAATTATAGAATGGACTGAGTTAGAAGGGACCTTAAAGATCATCTACTTCCAACATTCCTGCCATGTGCTGGAACTCCTTTCACTAAACTGCTGTTCCCAAATGGTATTTCTTTTTCTTTTCAAGATCTTAGCCTGAGATACACAAGATAAGCAGAAATTGTACAACATTTTAAAAATTCACCAAGGAAATAATATTCTGGTCCAGATAAAAATCACTGTAGCATCTAACTAAATTTTTTAAAATTATTTCTAAAAGTTTTGATTGCCCTTGAGTGATATAGTGGAGTACTAGAATGTCAAAATACTTTATCCATAACTAATTATTTACATATATGTTGCACCACTAGAAAGGCAAAATTTATGTCCACTGCCAAACTTGATATCAAATAATATATAATATATACAAGACTTCAGACAACAGAAAAATTTTGACTGCCATGAAAGGGGAGCATGAAGCAACAGTATTTGTATTTTATTATTACTAAGGTATATGAACCATCAATTATTTGTAACTCAATATTTATGCGTGGTTTAATGGCTTCGGGGAAGGGAAGCCCTTTTTTCCTGCTGGTTGCTGTCCAAATATATTCAAAGTTATGTTGTCATGTTCACGACACATTACTTTCAACCTGACACTTTAATCAGCTCTTCCATGCTAACCAATTAGTGAGTGACATGTGGAAGCAGTATTTCTGATTTAAAGGGAGTAAAGTAGGAATAACCACACAGAAAAAAGGAAACCTGGTTTGTGTGCTTTGCCTAACACCTCATCTCAAGCCATAACACCAGTGCAGACATGGATCTAGAGGAATCACTGCAGCAGATGGGGAGAGTGGATCCCAGACAGCGAGGGCATATGGTGTATCCACTGGGAAGATTAACCTTGCTTTCCTTGTGCCAGGGATTTCCTCTTACTTCTGGCCTGCAGTTCCTATATTCTGCTTAGGGATAAGCAGGGTACAGTTTTAATGAGGACTTAGAAACAAGACTTCAGCTCTTACTAATAGGAGATGCATGACTAATTCTCAGTGCATGTGGTAGAAAGAGGACCTGAGGGTCTGCTCTGTTTTCAGCTGCAGATTGATTTTATTTCAAAACCTAAATGGGCCTCTTGAAAAATACTGAATTAAAAGTCTGATTTGGTTCTATTTTATTGGGACTGCCTCCTTTCTTCAATCCTCAGAAACAGGCAAGTAAATTAACTCCTTGGGCTTTATCCTATCTCTGCACTGGTTTTGGCACAAGATCCAGGAAAAGAAAAAAAAAAAAAAACCAAACAACTTCTTTCTACTCACAAAGTAATAACGTGGATGTAGTAAATGGATATTTTGTTATGATGTATCTCAAATTTTTATGGTGAAATACAAGGAACTACTTCACAAGAAGCTCATCTCTGTATTTCAAACAAAGCAAATCACTATATATGTAGGAAGAAAATGATATTATTTTATAGACCACACTAGATTTTAAGTAGGTTGTGCACCATTACAGAATTATTAGACAAAACACTTTCCCAGTTTCAAAAATATAAGTGGGCAGAAATTCATTATTTGATTCAATTTAAAAAATACTTAATAAGCACAAGTAAGAACTACAATAGAAATGAAACATAAATAGAAAACATTTTAATGGATAGCATATTGATCATCTTAAAGGTCTCTTCCAACCCTAAGGATTCTATGATTCTATGGCTAAGAGTCAAATTCCTAGTTTCATATAGAAAATAATTAATTACATGAAAAAGTGCGATTGACAGGCCCAAGTGAAAATCCAGATCACGTGTGGCTCTAACAGTAATTGTCCCTCTCCCCTAGAGACAACAATGTGCTGCTGTAAGAGGCAAGGAAAGTGAAAACCAATCTCAAGGAGGAATAGGCAAGTCAAATATCTAGTCATTGAAAACCATCCTGTGAGATTCAAAGAGCAATTCTTTGTTTCTCTTGGCCACCTGCAAAGCATATACAATAAAGGATAAAAAATGAAATCTTCTTGCCAAGGCATAATTCAGTCAAAAAAAAATTGGCTTCCAAGCCATAAAACTTGTGGACTGTGTCTCTTCCACTGCCTCTCAGAAGGATTCGTTGTAATGCCTGTGTTGCAAATGCTCCCAAGCAGATTGGGATTTATACAAGGAATTGCAGATACTATTTTCAAATGTACAGCTGCTCCCTGTTATAGTGGACACTGAAACCTCCCAAGAAATGACAGGTCAGCTCCCACGAACAGGCAGAAAAACGACAACAGTGTTCAAGATACATTATCTGTCTTTCTAGAGTTATAAAAATTGCTTGTAGATCATAATGTGAAAAGAACAACACTAAATTCTACTTTTGGAAATCTACTGCTGAATGACTACCTCACAATTGCTCACTTGTGTTTCAGATGACAAATGAACTTGGTAACCATAAAATGGAACCTGGTGAACATTTTGTGTTTATTGATATGAAATCTGTCACTTTTAGGTATTCTCAAGCTGTTATCTCTGAAAGTTCCATCTGTAACAAAAAGTTACCCAGACACACAACAACATGATTTTTCTGACACAGAATTACAGACCTCCTGGAAATTTTCTAGGCTTCCACTTCTCTGGTAATTAATATAAAAAACAGATCAAAAGAATCACGAACCATATATGTTGCATATGCAATTACCTCTGTCCAGAAATGTACATTTCTTTCTGCTATTACCATTTTATTAGATACTAAAGTTGTACCTTTCCTGTGGAAATCATAATCTGTCTTCCTTTTCAGGTTTATGGGCTGTACAGTAACATTACATAGTATACACTTTAAAGGGATATGTGTCCTCAGGAATTGCATTTAAAATGTTAAATTCAACACAACAAGAAAACATTTTATGTACTGTTATGATGACAATCTTATACCAAAGTTCACAGGGCATTTACAAATATCCTAGTAATTGGAGACGAGTTTTTTCAACATTTTAACAGTGAAGTATCAATTCTCTTCCAAAAAATGAAAAAAAGGAAACGGCCTGTCACTTCTCTTTAATCCTGCAATTAAGGTGCACTTTAGCACTTATTAAAGCCAGAATCCCAGAATAATCCTTTAGGTCTGTCAGTCAAGCTCACCGTATAAGAATACGAGCTACTATGATTCTTTCCCCCATCATACTGACATTTCCATTTTCATCCCGGTGCCATTTATGGAAGCTGCACACAACTGTGGCCATGAATTTTAAAAAGCTCAGGTCACACTAGGGTCTCTTTCCTCTTGATGAGACTTTAAAAGAGGAAAAAGACTGCATACTTGAAATTAGGACCTTAAATAAAAAAAATCAAAACTTAAAAATACAAATCCTATTTAATTTTTCTTCCCACCTTTTAAAAAATATACAGCTTTTTTGAATGCTGAAATGTCTTTTTGTTGTATAAAGATTTTTGCTTGATGACAAGCACAGGGACGTATTTCCATCTTGAAAGATAAATACTTAGTTTTGAAATACAGTTAAAGAATCCTCATCTGTATACACACACACATATATATATTATTTTTTTGCATAGTTTAGAAAGACTTTATGTAAATTCTCTGCCAGTCTGTTACTGCAATTCTAGAAGTGCACTGGATGAAATATTGGTACTACCAGCTCACACAGCACGTTATTTCCCTAAACTGTACCAGCTTATGAAATACTTTAAAATGTTTCCACAACTCATCTCTGCCTGAGGCCAAACAGAGTGTAAAGAAGAGCTGTCAAGAATTGTTTGTATTAAATGTGAACAGCATGGAGAAAGAATGGATCAGAAAATCAGAATATGCAAGAGTTTTGTTTCAGCTCCTGTTACATTTGTGAAACTCGGATCCAATCTTAATGGATCTCTTTAAGTGCAGCACCTACCAATTTATAAAATTAATCCTATCCCTAATATGCCACATCTCTGAAGTAGCACTGAAAGAAGTAAAGGTGACAGTAACAGCAAACCTGTACTTAAAATGGAGACAAACATTGTTTTAAGAATAGGACACAAATAATGAGCTTAGAATTACAATATAAAATCACTTTGTTCACACACTACTTACAGCCTTCATAAATATCTGTTGGTATGTGGACTGCTGCATGTTGGTAAGATGTTTGCCGTCGGAAAACAGGATCATCTTCAAATACTGGTCTGATTCTCTGGCTGCCAGATTCAGTTTCATTCTTTTCAGGCTTTTTAAAGAAAAACATGTAAAGGGCAAAATATTAAAAAATGTGCTGAAAACAATGCCACTCACATTTTCTATTTTACGTAAAAAAAAAAATCATAGCTTTTCTTTCATTGCTAACATTTTGTATTTCTATATAAACACAATTAGTTTCTCCAGCTCAAGGAATATTTATGTATAGTTTGCTTTCAGTTTTGATTTACCCAATACTTTCAGTGAAATGAAGACCTGCAAAAGAAAAGTATGAGCCTAACACCTTACACACTTTAAATTTCATAACTGCATGGAATTTTTACACCCATAAGACAAGGCAAATTAATTACCTTTTATTACATGTAATAATTTGCACCAAATCTTAAATATTTTTTTTCCTTCTGCAGAATCCATCACAAATCACAAATCTAAAGATGATACTACCCGTATACATTGCATAAAGAGATTTTTCAGAAACAGTGGTGTACATCCAGACAAAAAGCCTTCTTAGAATTTCTGATTGAATCAGATTTTTTTTCATTGATTTATTTTAAGCATATCTCAGTGAAATCCCATGTACTGGCTACATCTGTCTGAGGGGAAAGGTCCCTAAACACTCAGGTGCTCACCACCACCTGTCTGCCTTGGGTTCCCATCCTCTCTCACCTGTCTGCACCCTGATAGACATCTCTTGATTCCTTCCAATTCACTCAGTCAGTTTGTACTAGTTCTTAAACATTTTGAAAAGCAGAGAATTTTTCTAACCCAGCTACAAAAACTGCATGAAGTGTGGAACCAAGGAGGTAGTGAAGGCCAAAGAGGAGGTGGGAGTGTCTTCATCTGTCTCAGCAGCTGCAGCTGGAACAGGAGGCTGCATGCCATGGGTCGACTGCCACTTCAAGCAATAATATAGCAACTATGATACTGCATGATTACTATTGGAGGCAATTATTAGGATATTTTTAATACTATAGAGTCATCCGTTTTTGAAAATGTGCTATGCTTGATAAATAATGCTGACAGTGAAGCACCTGATGGTCAGTAGGGCATGTGTGTGCTGAGGCCATTCTGTTTATTATCCTCTGTCCAAGTATAAACAGATAAACTTTAGCTTATCCACAATGCCATGTAATGAAACTGCTTATGTTTTCTCATCTGCTTCATCTCAACTTTACAGGACAATGCCATTCTAAGTGTAGATTCAAATGCTGACTGAAATAAGCAGCAAAAGCCTGGGTGGGTTTCTAAGAACTGGTTTCCAAGAACTGGTTTCCTTTGGAAATACAAAGGGCAGAACTCATCTAACCAGTGACAGCCACCAATTTCGATAAACCAGTAGTGTTGTGCTCATCACTGCAGGCTGCCTTCATAGTGAATGAAGAGAAATGGGAATGTTTAGAGTGCAATTCATCTTATCCTAATTAGATACCTATTTTCCCATGACATGAATCATGCTTTAGAAGTGCCTCCTACTTTTGATTGATTGTGGAAGTAGCTCTAGTGCAAATCACCTAGATGTAGAAGTCAGCAATACAGCTGCCTGGAATTAGGTGAGATGAATCTCACAAGTCTACTAAACTTTCAGAAGAAAAGAAGCTGGGTACTCATTTTGACTATTTTTATGCAGCACAGCTACTACATCTTATGCCGAGAAGGTCAATTTGCTGAGAAGTATTTAACCCCATTCTGGGAATGAGTAAGAGTTTGGGAGGGGACATAGCCAGCACAGCTGACCCAAGACAATCAAAGACATACTCCTTTCTAATGATGTTATGCTCAATATTACAAGCTCAGAGAAATGAGCTTGTAATATTCATCATTAAGGTGGAGTATTTGTGGAGCAACTGCTGTGTGTCCTAAGATCCTACTTCCCAGAAAGTGTTTGGACAATTCCTGCTGGTGGGAAGTAAATAATAAATATTTTTGATTTCCATTGCTTCAATGTTTGGACTTTACTTTTTGTTATTAAACTGTCTTTATCTCAATCCATGAGTCTTTTATGGTCTTATTTTCTCACCTCTCAACTGCTGGAGGGGGGTGGTGGTACAGGAGAATGTGATAAATCGACAGCTTTGTGGGCAATTGGTAGCCAGGCAAGGCAAACATTATAGCTTACTCAGAAGGGTGCAGACTAATGCCAGGATCAGTAACAGTTTATGCATAGTATGATTTGAAATGACACAGCATGATGACAGCTTCAAACAATGCAATTTGGTTCAATTTTTCATAGGTTTTTGTTGTGTTGTTTGCTTGGGTTTTTGTTTTTTTTTTTTTTTGCTTCTATATTATCCCACAAGTTTTTTTTTCATGCCCCAAAACTGGCATGCAAAACATTATGCAAATTTTGGAGTTCTTTTCACAAGTTTTCTTTTAGCTTCAAGTTGCTCAAAGTAATGACTTTGTCTAATTATGCAAATGCAATCCCAATAATCAGTCATTCATGTGGCAAAATCTCCCTTCTGTTGGAAAGTAATTTGATTAAAAAAACATTCTAACACTCTTATTTCTAAAAATTAGCAGCAACGACTACAAACCCTCAAGGCTTCACAGTGCACTTCAGAAAATAATTGGGGATCATGAGGCCACATAACCACACTAAAATACCAGAATGAGTGAATGCCAAAAGATTTCTTTCAAATAAATTTCCACAAGAAATATTTGTGAAGGAACGGGTGTGGTAAAAGAGAAATGGCGTGAACATAGAATCAAAGAATATCTTGAGCTGGAACGGACTGATTAGTCAAAGTTCATCAAAGTTTAGCTTCTGGCCCTACAAAAAACAATCCCAAGAATGACACATTGTTCCATACAGTCCATCTTAGCAGGTCTTGCACAGAAGTTTTCGTAGTACAATATATTTAGATTTTTGCTTGAAATTCCTGAAGCATCGCAACATAAAATGATCATGTTTCTTTTAGTTGATATTGCAACTTCATTCCAATTAATAAAAACAACCTTTCAGTCCTTCCATTCACTCATATGCTATGAAAGAAGCTTCACATCTACTGCCAAAATCTGATTAAACTTTGTTGAAATTGAAACTATTTAATTAACTAAGACCTGAATGCTTAAAATTAAAAAAAAAAAAAAAATCTACTTCACACATTTCTAATAGCACACATACACACACAGGTCCCCCTGAAAAAGACTGTAACTGAGTCTGTTGTTATTCCTACTGATATTCCATGATACCCAACCAAAAAACATTAATCTAAAAACTCTTCTCAACTTCATTCATGCAGGCAATGGATTTAAAACTACATAAAGTAATGTAGATGCTTTCACACTGCTCTTGTTCACCTTGGTGGGAGTATTTTGTGATGTACAGCTCTCATACTGAAACAACACATCAATCCGCCCAAAAACAAAAGACAAAAAATAATAAAATCCTCTAAAAATTTCGAAGTTACCTTCACATAGGAACAATTTGTCCTGTAAATCTAAAGGTGTCTGAACTGGTTCTGTACACAACAGGTAAGTATCAGAACCATTATTGGCAAATTAGTGCTGAACTCACTTGGGCCACTACCTCCTGACAAGAAAGACCAATAAATGCTGAACCAAGCCTTACACATCCAAATTTACACTATAGTAGATCCCACTATAGAAAATAAATCTATTTGATTTTAACTTGCAAATTTTTGAATTTCAAGCAGCTTAAATAAAAAAAAATATTAAAAAGGAAAACCTCAATGCTATTAATTACTTTAATCTTGCATTTCAATGAAAAGCATGACTAATTGTGGTGTCAGTTGGTACAGTTTTATATCCAGTTAAACTTTGTTCTCAGAAAAGTAGCAAAACACCTATTTTGATGGAAAGTGATCCAGCATGTGAATATAATTAAAACACAACTCCAACCAATTTCTCTCTCAAGTCAGGAGCTGAAATGCAATCAATACTGGCACAGAAAAATCCCACAGGAGACAGTGGCTGAAGATTAATTTTCTATCTATTCAAACCTGGCCTTCACTTATTGCATTACATTGTTACCTACCACTGACAGTCAGCAAAATAACTCACTCATTTCACTGCAATGAATTTCCAGACCAATTTTCTTCCTCCCTTGAGAGGCAGACAAAATTAATTTCTCTTTTCAGTTCACATTTGTGCCATTTTAAGGCTTTTTTGGGTTTTTTTTTGGTTAATAAATAAAGATGGGGTTTTTTCATGTGTCTACCATTCACCATCAGGATAAAAGGAAATTGATATTGCAGCTAAAACACAAGAAATGAGGTTTTTTGCAGCTATTCTTTGTGATTATTTCTAAATCTTTCTTGGCACAATGTCCAATAAATTGGAAGGTACCTTCTGCTTCTTTTTTATAAGCCAAGTGCACAGCAGAAATAATGCAACTTCTCTCTAGAGGGCTTTCTGAACATAAATTAATGTATTTACATGAGTTAACTGGAAGTTTTATGTCAAGAAGTTTTACTGAAAGATTTGCCTAGAAAAGAAAACATCCATTAAAATAAAATTGATAAAGATCATTTCAAGGAATTTTGACACAGTCTAGCTGCCCATTTCACTACAGCCAAACTTATCCTGATTCCACTGCATTCAGTTACTTTCCATCACCACAGTTGTAAGATGAGTGGATTTTCTATCTCTACTAAAAAATTTTCATTTAGTTGAAAAATACTGGTTATTGTGGAAATGAGAAGTCTTTTCCACTAGTGTAAAAGCTATTTTTCTTTTTGCAGATGTTGAAAACTCACAAAGAGAAAGCTGATACTATTTACAAAAAAAAAAAAAAAATCTGCGAAACACAAAAATCTCACCACCAAAGTGAAGCAATCTTCAGTTGTTTTCTGAAAGCAGATTCTTTTCAGGAACAATTTGGAAGTTGCTCAAAGCATCATAATAGATTTAGCATGATGATGAAAGAATAAAAGTAGATTTCTTTCAATTCCTGAACTGATATCCAGCCAAAAACAATGACACCTGCCTGTTTTCATATTTATGTACAACAGAAAGGAACTGGTTGCTTGTATTTTCCATTGCCTTCATATCCAGGGACTGTGTTCTGCACAAAACCTCACTGTCCCTACCAACACCATTTTAAAGAATGAATGTAGGGATGGAATTATAATCGTTGTAAATAATAAATACGCAAATTTGTTCCTCAGTAATTCCTTCCTATCTTACCTTGCAGAACTCCAAAAGTTTTATATTTTCATCTCAAGGTTTTAACCTGGTTTTTATTACTGAATATCTACTGAAATTTCTAAATGTAAATTTTTAAATAATTGAGGCTCACTTCTTTTAATTACCTCCCAGATCTACTCTGTACAAATGAAACTGTCACATACAAAATAAGCAGAGAATTTCTCCTATGCTCAGTTCTGTACTTTTTTATTCTTTTTCTGTTTTATTTAGTTTTGCCGTTTTCCTGGGTTTTTTTCCTCCCTGAGGAAAATAATCCAGTAGAACTACATACACAGCCCTTCTGAAAATGCTTGTGGCCCCATTAAAAACTTAGAGCTGGACCTAACAGAGAGAGTAAAATGGGACACTGCTTGAAGCACACAGCTCAGCAAATGCCTGCAGCAAGAAGGGCTGGGGACAGCTCTTCTAAGGATTAGGAGTTAATTTTCAAGAGCAGCTAGAATGCATTTCTAATAGCCACAGCACTTTTACTGCATTTTAGATAATGTAATGAGTGCACCGCCTTCTGATAACATTTTTTATTTCCTTTTCACTAGCTGTGATTTTCCAGCTGTGGGAAGACTGCTGAGTGCATTCAGGTGGTTGTGATGGAACTGTGAAGAGTTCATTTTGTTTTCACTGTGTCAGTGGGGGACTCTGGTCTTCCCTTTGCAACATGATGATTTTAAGTGACATCCTTCTGCCTACTCTTAGGGACAAAACAATTAAAAGACTTACAAATAAAATAATAAAAAAAGTTGGCTCAGAAGAACTAAAATATTTTTCTGTTATACAACAGGGAGGTGTTAAACATAAGAATATATACATACACATATACATAAATATAAACATAAGAAAAGATATATTTTTTTTTCAAATACAAGTAGGGTCTGGGTAGCTTCAGAAAGGGAACTAGGAGGGAATTCAGTAAGGAAATAATTTATATTTGCATCTGTCACTGTGTCATTCTCAAGGGCCATTATATTTAATACAGATAAGAGTTGCTTTCAGTGTTTTCAATGTTTCCATATGCTTCTAATGGATCTAATGGATCAGTTGGTAAGTCAATGACAAAACAAATGGAACTCTGGATTGAGTATTGATATTGAAAAAAAAGATAAATTCTCTTATAGAAGTAATTTAATTTCGAGCATTCTGCCAACTGAGTAATGTCAGTATGTACCAAATACAAAGTCAAAATAATTTAGAAGTGTTTGTTTGCCTCTTAGGCTAATTTTATAATGCAGCTATATTTGTCTATGATAATTTCTATACAACTACTTACAGGCCTGTCCCTGTTTACTGTATACAAGACTATATGATATTTTTTGGACGGTGCAAAACCACGTGGGGAGTTTATGCATTCATTTATCTGACCTTTATGGTTCACAGCTTCTGATGAGAACTTTTAGATATACACAAAATTATCTATCACATAGATAATATGGGTTTTTTTTATTTGTATTTTGACCTATTCACAGAATTCAATGCATCATGAATTTTGTTTCATGAATAAATTAACCCTTGAAATTAACTGATCAAATGTAAAGACCCGGAAATTTGGGGACAGACTTTTTTTAGCAGGGTATCTTGATACAAGACAAAGGGTAATAGTTTACAACTAAAAGAGGGTAGATTCAGACATGATATAAGGAAGAAGTATTGAGAGATGAGGATGGTAAAACACTGGGAAAGGTTGCCCAGAGAAGTGGTAGATGCCTCCATCTATGGAAACATTCAAGGTCAGGTTGGTTTGGTCTCTGAGCAACCTGATCTAGTTGATGATGTCCCTGCTTATTGCACGGGCTTAGAGTAGATGAACTTTAAACGTTCCTTCCAATCAAAACTATTTTATGATACTGTGAAAATATTGTAGCACTTCAACTAATTGTATTCTAGATAAACAGGTGAAAACATCTGGGTTTTCCCAATTTCTTCAAGTGGAAAGATTTTAAAAATAGAAATCCAAGCTTCTGGAAGTCTTATGTTTAAAAGAGTTGATGTTACATCTATGAAGGTGCCTTATATACCATAATTGTAATTCATAATTCAGGTAATTATATATTTCTATAATTTTCTTAATTTCTGACAAAAAATAACATTTATAAGGTATTCTTTTTCAATAAGCTAAAAAAAACCCGTAAAGAGTAAAAGATAGTAATAAAGGAATTAGTGATTTTTTTTTTAATTGTTACAGATTATATGTGACCTTCACTACAAATCTACACAGAGTCTGCTGTAGTAATATCAGTATGCAAAAATTCATTTCTGTCCTCTCCTATTTTCTCTTGAACTACAATGACAGGTAAAATGAAATGTGTATTTAAATATTTAAGCACATAAGAAATGTAAGACTTATTTATCTTCCTAAAGATAAATGTGACTTCCCCACCCCGAGGTCATTGAAAACCTCTCCAATCCCCACAGTGTTTCAGGGATGATGGAGAGCTGCCTCATAATGACATCAGCACCCCTGGATCCATCTCATCTGCTCCCACGGACACATATATGTCTGACTAGCCTCAGTGGTCCCTAACTCCATCCCTTCCATTCCTGAAAGTTCAGGCAGCATCTCCATATCCCTCCTGGGTTATATATCCTGGTCATGAGATTGGGGATCATGACGTGTAATCCCATCTGAATGTCCCACCCTGGTCCTCTTCAACATGGGGTGATAGTCTGGGAAAACTGAGGGGTTTGTGACCAAGGTGTTCACTAAGAGTGATCTTCCTGCTTGCCCTTAAATAATCAGGTGCTGCACAGATCTGCCTACTTCAGCACTGACTGTAACAGTGGCTCGACTGGATAAGATAACATCATTAGACAACTGTGGGAATACAGGATCATATTAGAAGAAAAGCAAATCTCCCTTTAACTGATTGAAATGTTACTAAGAGTTCAGGAAAAAAAACCCCAGTTAATTACTAAACAAACAAACAAAAAAATCCTTTAATTTTCATAGCCTCCTTCACTGATCTTCCACATCCCATGAGTGCACTCAAACACATGTAATGAAATAAAATAAAAATATCCATTGTTGACAAAAGTCCTGTAAATACTTAGTCATCTAAATTTCAAGACTAAAATGCACTCTAGGGAATTTAGATTTTTCATACATCACCCAATTAAATTTCAAACTAGGAACTGTTCTTCTCTTATTGTAATAAATTACCCTGTCTACCTTTTACTGTCCCCACATCTGATTAAAGATCATATCCCTGGAGAATGAGAACTGTTAAATCATCTTAATGCTTCATTGGGAATTAGTTATAATAACAACTAAATGTGAACATTAATTAGATTTTTTCATCTGATGCACTTGTCTTTGCCATGCTTTGCTAAGCCATCAACTGATCCTGTTTCACAGTTCATTCTTATCTTCAGTCATACTGGCTAGGTCTAGATTTTGTACATCCTGCAGCATACTAATTTGTTATTGCTCCTTCTTCTTAATTTTTACCATCTTCTGTGTCAATAACAACATAAATAACAGCACAAACCTGCTTTGAGAAGAAGGTTGGACTACATGACCTCCAGAAAGCTTCCTAATCTATTTTCTCCTCCACTAATGGGGCTTAAAACACTATATAAACATCACAGGCTAATTCACGGTCACAAAAATTTAATGCAGCTTTTCACTAATTAAATGAAAGCTGTATTTAGGTAGACAAAGGCAGTAGGTAACACTAAACCATGCACTGACCTATGGACCACAAACTTTTCCTGCAGACTAAATACCATACCATAATTTAAGTAGAATGCCATAACACTGTGTAAGACTATTTATATGGCTTTTAAAAATGCTACTATGGTGAAATCCTAACAGTGCAATGATGTAGAAGAATATAATTCACAGGAACTTAGGGAAGTTTAAGAAAGATAATCTGCCTAAGTAAAGAAGCATGTTAGAAGAAAGCAAACAAAAAAA
>VXBC01001035.1:612506-642530 GCA_013399945.1 Ploceus nigricollis
AAAAAAAAAAAAGAAAAACAAAGTATAACCAAAAGGAAGAAAGCACAGGTCAATCTGTAGAATTTGAAAGAGCTTTTAAAAAGTCAGCAAATTAAAATACTTATGTAAAAGGTCAGCTGAAGTTTGAGTTCCATATATTTTAGATCTGGACAATTTGATTTGGCGCTGGATTAAAATTTGTTTTCAATACACACCATAAAGAGAACTGCAATAATACCTTTAATACATTGTTTTAAACACCAACACTAAAAACTCAGGAAGATTTCAACTATATTGATGATAATAGGTATGATTGTCTTCTTCAATCTGGCTTTTTTCCCCACCTATTCTCCAAAAAGAAAAGGGACAGAACATGTTGAGATGGCTATGTGGAAAGGCCAGGGAATGTGATCTGGCCCTTTGCAGATTGCATCAGCTGGTTCAGAAATGCTCCTACTTGCAGTCAGGGGCAGGGCAGGAACAGGACCTGCATTTCATCATCTACACTGCACTACACACCACATCACCACAGAGAACTCCCTTTTGAAAATTAAAATATTGTAAGTCATCCTTTCCAGGATTCTTGATCTGACTTGCAATTTTCAAAACCTACCTCCCCCTTCAATCAGTCACGTGAAAACACCTGACTGAGTAATTTGTTTTGTACAACTTAAAAGTCTCAATGTGACCCACACATTTCAAAGCACTCATACAACATTGGGATCTGTAATCAGGCAACAAAGTGCTAAAAATCACTGCCTCAAATTCTATAACCCTCCTATGACAAGTTCAGCTTTTGGTCCTGCTTTTATTTACCAGCAAACAATTATGCTCCATTCACTGCAATTGTTATCACTCATGCATTTGATATCAGTAGGAAATATCCTGAAGCAAGAAATCTTCCATTAAACTGATGAATCACCAGCTTTAGGGCTGAATTCTGATCTTTGATGTGGCATAAACTCAGTCTCCATGGGGAGATTTCAAGCACTGCTCTTTTGTGCAAATTTGCCTTCAAGGTAGGACTCTCCACATTAAGAACAGTCTCATCTTTTTTAGGATACTGGCAACTACAGTTATCACTCTTGCCATTATTATTTCATAAGTCTGTTTCACAGATAGGTAGGAGATAGCTTTGGGGCAGGTAATAAATTCATTATAATGTATTTTTCATTTCAAGCTTGAACATATATTCATTTGGGAGAAGGGGAGACTTGCACAAATTTGAATAAAGGAATATAAACCTGACACCTACTTTTTTAATCATAATACTAGAAAAAAAAGAAAAGAAAAAAAAGTAAGAACCCCTGGTTCCTGTGGCAACAGATCACTATAATTGCAACAGGAAGCTCAAAGGAATGCCTTTTTTCCCCTGTGGGCTGTACTCAAACTTACCTGTAAGACCTTGAAATGGAAAGACCTGAATGTTTCCCAGTGATACTTGGTAAAAGGAACACATTCCCCTTTAAACAATGCAAAAAAGTCTTGGTACTAAAGCAGACAAAGTCAATCATGCCTTCACTATCAGTTCAAATGATTTCAAAATCACTCCGTCATACAACATGGGACTCCTGATGTGAGAGAGAAATGAGTTCAGCAAGAACACTCAAATTTTCTTAAAAAATCAGGAGGTCAAAATACCATGAAATTACTAAAAATTAGTAAGTCCTCTTGTATATAAAGAATGATGAACAACAGATGAAAGATAAAAACATAAAAATGTGGTTTTCCTGCTTACTCACTCCTTCCCATATATGAAAGATAAAATCCTGTGCATTGTCTTGTAGCAGAATTCATTTCTATAACAGAACCTTCACTACAGAAAGAAGTGTGCATTTTGTATATAAATACTATTTTTATTATACACACACCACAATGCCCAAGAAACAGCATTCTGCAGTACAAGTAAATTGATACATTAAAAAAAAAGATAAAATATGGATCTACCTTTTCATGACAGTTCATTTTAAAACATGTTCACTCAAATTAAACTATTTCAACATATGTACCAAAGTATGTTCTATGCTATCTAGAAAACAGTAAGTTATGAAATCTATTAATATGTTGCATATTTGAGAAGCACAGGAAAGAGGCTTGGAATACTCTCAGCAACCAAAAAGTACAACAACTAGGAAGTTCTTTTGGAAAATGGAATGAATAAGGGAGTCTATGTGAATATATCAAATTTTCTGTCCTCATTTCATAAAATGTTAGGTTTATTATAGACTTTAAGTATTAATTCTAAGCAATACATTCCAATACCAAAAGATATCGGTTTGTTTTCAAGATATATATGTATAATTAAAATGAAAATATAGTTGAAAAATATGACATTCACTACAGATTAGAAATTTGTGTTCTAATGAAACTTCTCTAAGGTTATCAACATGTTACTTACATGGGTCCATCAACAGTCCTACTCTGACAATTTTTCATTATGAAAGATATAATTTATACTAGCACAAATTTCTTTCCCTCTCATGGTCTAGGTCAGTTTAAGAGCAAACTGCCCTGTTGAAATGTGTTGCTGTCTATATTAAAAAAAGGCTATAATAAAGCATTTGTCTGTCCCCATTACAATGAGAAACCAAAACAAACAAAAAGTCAATAGAATCCATGCCATATTGCTAAGAATCAGAGTACCTGGCACAGATGCAGCCCAAGTTCTCAAAAAATTCAAATTCAAAATATCTCCATCAAACACCACCCAATTCATATTTCAATCTATTTACAAATTTAGTCACATAGCCCATTTTAGTATCATCATTCTCCAAGAATATACAAAGATTTTGTCTGGAACAAGCAGAAAATTATGTTTTCCAGAGAAATTTTCACATGCCTAATTCTACCCCATACCATCAAGAGACATGACAGAAAATATGAGAACTAGGTATGTAAATATGTATAAGTATTAATATGACATATGCAATATCTTGGTCTGGTTAAAAACCTTAGTAGGTTCAGACAGGGAAGAAATTAAATCTAGAAATAGCTGCAACTTACATACATGAAGAATAGCAATAATAAAAACAAGCTCTAAAGAGATACGCTGTATGTACAACACCTACTTGCTGGAAGTTTCTTGCAGGGCTGTGCAAATCACAGTTATTGTAGTGTTATCTAACTTGATTTTTCAATCTCTATGACATAGACTTTGCCCATTTACTCATCATAAATGAGAATAGCAGAAATTCTTTATGACTCATTTTAAAAACTTCTTCAGTATTGAAGCAGTAAAGGACAAAGAGAAGATGAAAAGAAATACAACACATCATAGCTGTGACTGTAATGTCAAACCATATTGGCTGTCATACAATGAAAGCAGAGGGAATAAGAGACCTAAGGGAGCTAAGGAATTTAGCTGATTACTCTTGCTGGGCTGCCCCACTGCAAAAGGAAACTAGATGCTCTACAGCTTAGCACTTAACCTCATCCTAAATGATTTGAGACAAATTTCTTATTGGAAGTGCCTATGAAATACTGGAAAGTTAGTAGCTGTAGCTCAGAAAAAAACTGATGCTTCGAAGTCCACCATTAGCTAAACCCTGATGGTGGGATATTGATTTGGTTATTTGCATGCTGGCATCCAGACACAGTGAAAGCACGGAGCCAGAATTACTCTTACATATGCAGATAAAAGAGAGCTTTATAAAGGTTCTCTCTTATCAGAATCAGGTTTAAAAACCTTGAAAAGCCAGAGAAAATCTGTATCTGTTGGATGAGATGCAAAAGCAGTCCCTGTCCCAGCTTCCTCTGTAGTGTCAGGGCCAGTCATTACAATCAGTCTCACTTTTCAATCCAGCAACTGACAGCTGCTGGACTTGAAGAACTGGCATCACCCTTTCAGTCTCTAGAAGTCTTTTTATACCTGCCACCTTTGAGACTGGATCACTGGAGTCCCCGATCTGCCCTACCTCAGCTCCTGATCCTCTTCCAAACTGACCATATTCAGGTGCCATCTCCCCTTCAAGGGCTCCACCTGACCCAACAGGGAGCTCCTGAAACACTGGCGTACAGAGGACACTTTCATTTTCTGATGTCCAGCTATAAAATACATAAAATATCATACTTGTGTAAATTAAATTATTGTGCCATTTTCAATGCCTGTTATAAGTAGAAAAGCCAGGAAACTCCCGAATTCTTGTGGCTGGAGGGAAACAAAAAAACAAACCAGAATTTCTCTGATCAAACCCACAGTAGGTTCTGACTTGTTTACAAGTAAACCTGGGACATTTCATTAACAGACTTCTTTTTACTAAATTAATCACAGGTGCACGTATAAGCAGATTTTTCAACCTTGATACCACAAAGCAGTAGAAAAGGCAAGACTTGTGCAAGGCTATAAGCAGAGACTCAATAAACTTCCACAGGCACTGTCAATTTCTTTTAAATCTCTTAAGTCTCTTCTTGGGAAGAAGCAGAGCCACAAGGAGCATGCCTCTTAGATAACCATTCTGGTCTCTGCTTACTTCTGCCCAATATTTATTCTTCACTTCATATTTAAAAAGAAAAAAAAAAGGTTGAGTGGTGGAAATTATTTTGTTTTCTAAAATGTTTGTTAAAACACACCATGATTTTTCTGAAGACTTTACATTCAAACTAATTATCCTTTCATATTTTTACAATAGTTTTCAATTGGATGTAGATATAATGTTTTTATCAGTATTTATAAAGCCCCAACCTGATAGCTGCATTGATGCTGCAGTTTAAACTCAAAGAGAGCTAATGTTTCACAAATTATTCCAAAATAACAAGGCATTGTTATTTGAATTAGGAAAAATTCCTTAGCTATATGGCACAAACAGCTTATCAGTTTTAAAAGATTTCTTCCTGCTTTATTATAAAGTAATAATAAATGTATTTGTTTTAAAATCAACATAGGCATGTTTCAGATTTTTGCCTCTAGTGGAACCCACACACTGACTCCTAGTCACATTCTGAATTCACACTTTGTTGAGATACTTACTGTCCAAAGGGACCCATAATTTTACAGCCCCCACATTGGCTCAGTAAAAGAAAAAAAATGTGCTACTATCACTTAGTATGTGATCAATAATTGCACCAGGAGCACAGCTCTGTTAGCCATGACTGCAAGCCAGTATGAGACTGCATGAAGGCAATGTCTCATAAATCACTTGCGCTAACTAGGGACACAACTCTTGCCAGGAGATACAACTGGCTGCTCCCAATTAAAGCTCAGGGATTACAGGGAAACTGGAGACTTCCAATGATGTGTGGCTGGTTTCATGTTAGAGACATTTCTTATTTGTTTTACTTAGTTCTTCCCATGAAATCATTGAAAAATCATTTCCTTAGGCTGTTGTAGCTTGTCCAGGAACAAGTTTATAAAACCACGACAAGAAATTATACTAAAAAATTTTGAAAAGGAGCAAGACACAAAGAGGAGATGAGAGAAACATTAGGAAAGGAATTCAGGATATATGAAAATTAAGCAATTGAGCAATTCAATGTATAGTCGAGTTGTGGATTACTTGAATACAAGGAAACAGAAAAAAATAGTTTTAGGAATAAACTAGACATGAAATCACTGGAAATAAAATGGAGACCAAAATAAAGAAGAGGAAAGAGTTGAGCAATGAAGCAAAATTACTATCAGTCAGGTGGGGATACAAAGGACAAGATGGGAAAATAGGCAAAGCAATATGAAAACTAATGGGAAAGAGCAGCTTAATGTGAGACTGCTCAGTTGTCCAATAAAAGTACTGCAGCATTTGTCCAAATACAACAAGCTGTTGACATCTGCAAATTAAAGTGCACAAACAGGCTGCAATATATCAAACTGAAAGGGTTCTTGGGAAAAGGACAGTGAATGAAAACCTGAGAGACCTATACTAAATTACAAGTTTGGCCATTATCTTCCTATAAGATATAAAAAATGGAAATATAATACCTCCTACCTTGTTGTGAGGATAAAACTCATTAATTATCATCAAGTGCTCACACATTACATGGAGCGCTGGAGGGGGGGAAGGGGAAACAAGCAAGCAGAATATAATTGCTGTTGTAAGATAAAGAGTACAAAAGGTCTATTACTGATTGATGGACTACAGGGCTACAAATTGATCTTTTTATCTGAGAGACTGAGAAATCCAAAGGCCAGAGAATGATTGGCCTTCATGCTCTTCTTTATTTTTTTTTAAGCACAAACAAGCCCAGTCATTAGATTGGAAAAGGCCGATATAGACAGCAGATGAGAAATGAGAGAAGGATCTCCTGAATGTGGTATGGAAATGAGAAGAAGGGAAGAAAACTCTCCTGCAGCATATAAACATACACCAGAATTTAAGAGAACTGCTCATCTGAAAAGGCTGTAATATTCAAAGGATGAGTGGAGACAAATAAAAACTGGCAGGCAAGACCTGTGAGATTAATTTCTTCTAATTCTTCAGCATCCAAAAGTTAAGATCTAAAAGGATCTGTTACAGGGACCTGTATACAGAGAGACACACACCTAGAATTGATTCAGTTCAGATAACCTTAGACATCTGTCTCAAAACAAACTGAACAGCTCTCTAGAGATACCCACAGTGATTAGTTTAGATGTCTAATTTTAATAAATTAGTTTCTGTTACTAATTATTCTTGATTGCACTCAAAGATAAATATAATATAATTTCCTGTGAATAAATGAAGGGTCACAGAATGGAAGAGGAAAAAAAGTGTGGACTTGTTAGAGACAGAAAGGAATGGATTGCAAACACAGTTTTACTAACCAGTGCTTCAGATATGATTCTATTAAAATTTCTAAATATTTAAAGAAAAAAAAGCTGTCTCAAGCATTTTTTCAGGCAGGAGAAGGGAAGACTCTGTGGTGTTTACATACATAGTTGAGATTTAGATGAAGGTCTTCTCAAAAAAAAATCACTATCAGATCACTGATCATTGTATCCTTATCACTTCTCAACAATAAACATTATTATAAGCTTCATTCTAATGAATGTTCAGAAAGACATAAAAAAGAAATAAAACTGAAACAGAAATAAAACAGTATATCTGGTCTAACAAACTTTGTTTGTTTTAGTGTGTGTGTGTACTTTTTTCTTGAAGGGAAATAAATGTCCTGAGGAAAATCAAATAAACAAAGACTGAACTCTGAAATAATATTTCCTTTCCTGCCTTGCCTAACAGATTTGTATTTTGGTTGTAGAAGTAGTAATCTGAAGACCTTTCCCAGTACTACTTAATCATAACAGATACACCAGAGGTTTTACTTCACACCGCAATCTACCATTATTATCTGGTATATTTAGATTAAAAATCCAAAATTTAAGCTTTGTAATTCTGTTTCCAGAGAAGATTAGCACCTGCCATCCAGTGAATTTAATGAGAACAGAATAATATATTTCACCATTAGGTTACTTCTAATGAATTTTACTTAAATCATGCAAACTTTAAAACTTAGCAGTTTGAGGTGTCTGAAACAAAGTACTCATAACTCTTCATAACCATATAAAATAGTTCTGCTTGACATGATCTATGTACCTTCTTTAATTGCCTTACAGCAGAAGCATCCATTAAATAGTGATGCCATCAATCTCTAAAGTATACTTGATTAAAAAGTGCAAATGAAGCATGCTGGCAATTCTGATTAATACATTTACAACATTTTTCTATGGTCTTATAAATGAAATCTATAATGAAGACAAGCAGTTGTATTATCTCCAGTGAGGAAGGTGAGGATAACTTGTATTGTCTCCAGAACACATTAAGATTTTTAACAGTTAATGGCAGATAGGAGACTTCAACTCTTAGTAAACCAGGAACTGAAGTATCATACATTTAGGCTAAATCTTGTGACTGGATTTTCAATTTTCCCAAATCTTATTACAGTCACATAAATTATCACAAAGTGAATGAAAATAATTATTCAGTAACATTTCACATCTTCTTTCTCCTCATGTAAAAAATTTTATTACAAAGAATACAGAACAACATCATATGATCTTGGAAAATAAGGCCAGAAAATTGTTTCTTCAGAGTGAACTGAATTATTTACATTTATCATTTTGATTCTCCAATCCTATAATTATGATTTGATTATGTTTCAAAAAGTGAATTATACTGCTGTCAGGATCCTCATTGTCCCAGCACATTTTCTGCCTGATCAGTAATTCAAACTGTATGAAAGGAGACAGACTTTGAGAATTAAAACATAAAATATTGTCTGGCTCTTGAGGAAACTTTTAAAGACATTTTTAAGTTTCTTGTTTCTTTGCTTCTGCCCAATCTTTAAATAAGAGTCTCAGAGTTTCATTAATATCTTCATTCCCCTAATTTTCTGAGATTACAGACAATGAAATTAAATGAAACATACTACTTACATCATTCTGATCGTCTTTTGCATTGTAATAGATTATATCATTATTCTGTAAGAGAAACAAAAGTAATTCTGTTAGTTTGAAAGTAGAGAATAAATCTATGTAGCAATAATCTTTACTATAGCAAGATACATTTTGAACTAAACCACCAGTTCTTTATGTATTCTCTTTGAAAGATGACAGACTCTGATCTTTGCTTGCTCTCTGTTGCATGCACAATTTCCCATGCTCGTGCTTAACTTCATTCATTTAATGCTTCTTCCGTGGGAGGCTGCAGAAGTCACTCAAAACACAGCCAGAAAAGTACAGATAACATTGGACAAACTCCAGAGCTCATAAAAGGCTCCCATAAGCTGTTTCTGTCACAGACATGTGACTTTCACTGTGCAATTAGGGGATTTATGCACCATGACATCCAGCAGGCAGCAGATACAGCGAGGCACAGGCTTTGCTAAGTGGGGTAAGTATTTGCTGTACATGTTTATTATTTTATTCACCTCCCACTGCGAAAATAAAGTCTGTGAAAATACATCACAGGAGAGTCTGGCTGTTGGAGTGTACAGCACATCCTGGCAACTCTGTGGAAACACTGTACCATGTAATTCAAGCAAAGCATAGAAGAAGAAGATTGCTCATTCCCATTCTAAAATAAGTCAGAAATTCCATTCAGCATTAACTTCTATAGCTTGCTGAAAATTGTGGTATGTCCTACGGAATAGAGGTTTTTGGGGTTTTTTTTCCTGTTTAAATATTACTGAACCATTTAAAAGCCTTGATGATTTAGGTTCACTGGAGTAGCTTTCCACCAAATTGCTGCAATGTGCCCAAAGATTTTTGAATAAAATCAATCTTAAATGCATTTCTGTATGAAACAGAGGCATGTATGAACATAGTCTTTTTAATTACTGATTTTGAATAACTAAAGAAAAGGAGAAGTTATATTTCTTCATATCCAGCAGTGTGTTTAAAATAGGTGTTGACCTCCAAAAATTATCTCAATTTATTTTTTTCAGTTCTGTTTATGGTAATACCTTTTATGTATCTAAATAAAAAGTTGAACACAATAAAGTGTTTTCTTTTATAAATACCAACAGGAAAGAGTGCCTTTAGTAATCATTTTTCAAGTGGATAAGCCAACAACAATTTTTACTTTCACTAAGAAAGTATGACATGTATTAAAGGTTATGCAGTTCATCTTTAAAAATGATCATTTTACTCACTCCATAAATAATGACATCATTTATTCTCCTTTGTGACCTTTTAGAGAGTCAAACATGAAATATATTACAGATGAGCTAAATGCCATTTTGAGGTAAGTGCTATTAACATGAATTCATCCTTTTTCCCTCAAAATGAACTTTTCCACTTTTCCAGCAAGACACTCTTCTATCCATAGGTCAGTTGGTTGTGTATCTCTATCTGGATATCAAAGCCAGACCTCAAGGCATGACAGACACAGGAGGAAATTCTTTTCATCATTAAAGACTAAAGCTAATTGCTTATTCACTTGATTGCTACAAGGAAAAGACCATATAATGCTTATGGAAGCCTTTGAGTAAGTCAGAAGAGGCAAAGGGTGTATTTTCTTTGGTTCCTCTTCACTTTGTAAATAGCTATGTTCAAAATAACTGTTCTGTAAATAATGTGATCAGTTCAAAAGCCCCTCTGATTCTTTAGCAAGCAACATTTGAAACTGCAAAGGATGCAGCTCTGAGTGGTACTAGCCAGAAATGTTAACACAAATGTTTTCATCTGTTTAGTTAAAAAAAATATATATTATACATTTTGTTCACTCCAACTCTTTATGTCAGGTTGCATTAGAGCAGTTTCCTTGCAATCTCATCCTTAGAAGGTTTCTTTCAGGAAAAATGAGAACAGGAAAAGCAATACAGACATTATTAACTAGCTATATTGGTTTTTTTTTACTGCTTTTGTTCTTAAAAGGCATATTTTCATAAAAAACAATTTATATTAGGCCCTCTCTTGTACTGACTCTCGCCTAGATATGAGTTTATTATTATCCTGAGCCCCTTGCCACTGGTCTTGTTTATCCTGCTATCAAATAATTATTTTTTAACACTGTCATCAACAGACACAACTCTGTTTATCGACACAAACAAAATGACTCTTAATTTTCACAACTATATTTTCCTTGTCTTTTATATTTTTATTTATTTGTTTAAATTTTTCAAAGCTGCCATAGCTCTACTATTTATCTCTACTGGACTGAACAGTATTTTTTAAATCACCTTTTAGAATAACATTTCAGGAACATGATATATTTACAAGTTAATGAAAATAAACACTCCCTGCCCAAATGACTTAGATATTTTTTGTAAGGTTATTCATATCTTGTTGTCCATTACCCTGCCTGGAGATATTACCTATATAATGAATAAACTGACACTGACATTGGACATATCTCACTACTCTTAATATAGAAAATATGAGATTCCCAGTGCTACAACACACTGAATGCTGTATGGTTCACAAATTAGATTCATGGACCACTCAGATCTTTAGAGGACAATTTTTCATCATTTAACCACTTCTAGTTGGCAAGAACAAATTGCTTTGTTGCTGGCTCTCAAGCAAGTAGTTTAGTTATTTATTAACTTCTTGACACAAAGAATTTGAATCTTCCCACTGCTGTACACTTTTCCCAAGTAATACTGCAAACTTGGTCAGTAAACTGAAGGTACAGTGTAAATATCCTAGATATTTATTTTTGTTCTTTATCCAGTAATTCTGTGCGAAAGAGGGGGTGAAGACTCACTATTACTTCTGCTCACCAATGAAGGGATTTGGTAAGGCAGTCCTGAAGCTGAACTTATAAAAGAATGACTTTGGAAGACCATATGCATAAAGGAAAAACTGTAGTGTAGTATCAATATATGATTTTATGGTTTTCACCATCTTTAGTTCCCCTTTCAAAGCAAAAATTTTAGTATCTGCCAAAGACATCAGGAAAGCCATATAAAAATTACATTAAGGACCAGGTCATAAATGTTTTCATTTTTACTCTTACTACTTTTTTTTCCTAATTCTAATTTTTCTTCCACACTTTCATTGATAGTATTATCTGCTGAAGTGAGATTATTCCACTGTCTTTACATTGCTTTTCATTTCAATAGTTGTTTGTTTTCCATGCTTGGGGTATAAGACAATTCCAATGGGAAACATTACATATTGGGTACTATTAATAAATTCTTAAATTTCACCACACAAGATCTGAAGTTGATGGTCTCTGTAATCTCTGTGTCTAGAGAAGAAAAGCATGGGAAAACACTGGCTTTCAGAAAATCTGCAGATGAAATTTGAGCTCACACCAACACTAACTTACACTCATATTTTGTTTTTCTACAGAGCAAGTTCACAGACACAGTCTATTGATTCAAAATATAAATGCCTAAAGTCAGCTCAGGATTCCATGAGTGAAGCTGTAGCTGGCTTTTCATCTCAGGAAACAATGCTTTTTTCAATCAAGTTTTTTCAAGAACAACAAGGGATTACATTCCAACAAGACATAGGGACACTACAGATAATTATGTATTGCAAAATTGTCATAGAATATCTATGTCATTTTGCTGATAGGAAATCTACATTCTCCTTTACAANCAGATGTATTGCAAAATTGTCATAGTATATCTATGTCATTTTTCTGGTATGAAATCTACATTCTCCTTTACAAAGTGCCAAAATGAAAGCTCCTGGTCACTGCTGCCATGTAGTGGTGTCTACAGGAACACCTCCTCTCCAAGTTTATGCTAGAATTCCAAGAACTTTTCATGCAGTATGTGCTCCACCAACTAGTCTAAAGATTCATTTTTAAAGTCTTTTTCAACAGACATCCAATGAAGTTTATTCAGAAATGCTGCTTTCACNAGAGACACTAGAAAATAACTAACTCCTTCAGAAAAGAAAACAGAAGAGCGTCAGTTAAAGGTTTCCACAACTCAAAGATTTTCTTCAGTAAACTGCTGGAAGCAAACTTAAAATTATTGTAGCAGATTATATTGTAAATATATATTACTGCATAATTATAGGTACATGTTTTAAAATCTGAAATTACAGCCAAATATGTTTATTTGGATTTTGTTTTAAAAAAGGATACTTCCCATGATATCTAAGTATTTTACCCAAGAAGTTCTAAATCACCCAAAGTGAGTCAATGCAAAAAAGCTGCTCTACATTGCAAATAATCTGCAAGTAGTGAGGATTCTTTTAGTTTGCAGGTAAAAGGTAGAGAAAGAAATCAAAATCAGGGAGAAACCAAACTGTACAGCAAATATAAATCTGATCTTGACACTTCAGTTTAAAAATAAGTTCTTAGAATTACAGATAGAAATTTGGTGAACATTTTAAAATCATATTAGTCCCACACACTTGGAAAGGACATTCACATTAGTGAAAAAACTGGGAGTCCTTTTTGTTTAGCATAAAGCAGTAAACATATTAATAATACTGGTTCATTTCACTCTTTAGGCAGACCAAAGAAAATTAATGTAAAAGCCTACAAATGCTAAAAAAGCATTTCATTAGGTGTTGGCAAACCATCCATTTTAATAAAAAATAAATATTCCTTGTATCCCCTTGGATAAAGAAGTGTATTTAAAAAGTTCACACTAATACCTTTGGGGAAATTAAGGTTTAAACCCATCTTAACAAATTCTATAACAAATAATCCAGGCAGTTTTAGTTTAATCCTTTATACAGTCTGACATGCACTTTAAGGCACAATAGACTCCTCAGAAAAGAAAGCTAAATATGGCTTACCACACATAAAAAATTACATATGTTTTTAAAGAGGATAACATCAGGGAATAAAAGCCTGCAAACAGGGGAAAAAAAAAAAAAAGAAAGAATGTCAACTACTACTATCTCTGTTGTTACAGCTTTGTGATTTTACATAAGGGAAATGACACATATAAAATAAGGGGCTTAGCTGCTAATAACTTCTTTCTTCCCTTCAGTATCCATGTGTAAAAATACTGATTTATCACTTGTCCTTAAAGTGAACAAAATTTCAGGCAATATAGTAAACCAGTTGCAATTATAATTACAGTGTATGCATGCAATTAAAGTGCTTAAACATAGGCGGGAAGAAATTGGTTAGAACACACATTTAAAACATGAAAACTGGACATAGAATTAAGATATTTTAAAAATCAAATGATTAAATAAAAAATAAAACTGTGAAATAATATTCTATCAAGAAATATGTCACTATATTACCTAAAATATGGACAAATGAGTCACTTGGGTTAGACAGTTTTCTCCCAAACTTAATTTGATTAAATAACTGCTTTGTCAGAATATTAAATTTCATACACTAATTAAAACCTTCCAGGTCTGCACTATAATTTATGATAAGCCTTTTTCATCAGATTTGTGTAAAGGGCTTTTCTCAAGATTCCACTGAGACTAATAATTGAAATGAAAAGATGAAGGTGAAGATTACAAGAAATAACATAAAGGAGCATTAAAGGTGCTGCACACTCTTTGTCATAGAATATTTTATTTTAAATGTTGAGAAAGATCAACTTTTTCATCATTCATTTACAGGTAATTCCTCCACTGAAATTATCAGTCCAGAAACCTTCAAAATTTGCCGACAGATTTTATGAGGGGGTCACTTGACCATTCACAGATGCATCAGAGTAATAAATAAAATGAGTAATTTATCTATCACCTGCATGCTCAACAGCAGGACTAAAACATACAAGCCTCATTTAAAAAGAGGTTAGGTAAGTGTAATGCACACGTACAGAATCCAGATAAAAATACACTATAGGAAAGATATTCTTTCAAGCCCTTGACATTGATTCTGAGGAATTTTGATCTGAGATTGGATCCACAGATTGCAGCATTGATGGTGGTCAGATTTTAGGCACCTGAGTTAAAAACTGAGACCTTGAAAGAGTTCATTGAAGTCTAAACTTGGAATAAGCTAAAACTTTGGAAATATCTGAGATTCCACCATAAATATTCTTTAGGTATCTCACATCCCACATACCCCAGGCTGGGCTCTGCCAGCCCAGCAGCACTGTGACCAGGACAGGTCTCAGCTACTCTGTGAGCAAAGGTGGAGCTGTCACCCATCTGCTCCTGGGTCCACTCAATGGCCTGACCTTCACAGTGACACATTTCCTGGTGCCCTTCTGCTCACTGTGACAATATCTGATTACGTGCTGAATTTAACCACGCTTGATTTAATTTGTCTTGTGCAAATTATAATTAGTAAAGCTGAGTAAGAAGTTTTTTATATCCCATTCAAATCTCAGGAGGAAACCCTCCTAGTTTTCACAGGACACAAGAAGTAGGGTGTTTTTTTTTTTTTCTTTGCCTCAGTGTCCATATTATGCTACTTTATATATTTACTTCGAAAAAAGGGAAGAAGTGAAGAGTATTAATGTCACCTGCATAACCTCAAAAAGAAGGATAACAAACATTAGAAAGAGTACTTATGTCCTCAGATCTCTAGAATTCATCATGTAAACAGTAAAAAATAGGCAAAACTTCTCCAAATCAAAAAAAAGTTCCACAGTTTCAAGGTATTTTTCACTGTAAGAATAACTGTTAGAAACTCCATTGGACTACTTAAGCTGCCAGGACGATTCTTAACTTCATGAAAAACTGTTCCAAATACATTTCAAGTTCTAATTGCACTTTGACATAGAATTAAAAGTCAAAAGTAGTTGAATGTGTGAGGTTAAATGCAGTAGAGCTCAAAAGATGAGAAATACAAGTCAGACAAACACACAGCCAAATCAAAATCTACAGAGATGTCTGTTCTTCTGAAAGAATACAACATACTCCACAAATAACTTCTGCATAAAGACATCCTCTGGCTCAATGGCCTGCACTCAAACACCAGTCTTTGCTGGACTTGCAGATAATTGTTAATATAACAATGGAATTTTGGCAATTTGCCTCCTGGGAAGTATAGTCTATTTTTTTCATGAATTGTTTTTCATTTTGGGGACTTTTTTGATTTACTTCAATTTCTTAGTGCAACTGGTAAACTAAACAAATTAAATGTGGCAAACAATTAAGCATTTTTTTGGTTACAAAGCATCAAAGGCCAAATACTTCATGCAGGAAGGAAAAATTAGTGACTGAAAATTTAAAGTTGCAAAACCACATTGATATTATTCTCTGGTATAGTTGTCTATATCACAGACTGACTTGTTTTAGTTAGTCAAGCTGAAAAATTATTCTCAAGAATGGTATTTTGATCCATAATAAAACCTAGGATTTTATGTACTTGCATGTGTAACAAATGACCAGGAAAGAAAATCATAAGGAGACTCTGCTGGAGTTACCAAACTTAAAGAACCAGCTTTAAATTTAATTTAAAGAACCAGCTACATATATAAAGAGATAGGAAAAACCACCCTCTCTATTCTTCCTCCAGTGCTCTAAGCCAAAAACAAGGAAGACAGAGATAACCCTGAGAAACAAAAATATTCTAAATCCATTTTAATTTTGGCAAATAAATTCTTCCAAAAGGTCCAGGAAACTGATAATTTTCTCATCACAATAGCTACCTCAAAGTATAAGCAATTTCTTTTTATAAGGCAAAATGCAAGTGATTACAAAGCAGATTTCCAGGTGGGAAAATGAAATTAATTTGTTAGCAGCTAATTAACCTCTATATCACACTATCTGATCAGTTTAATTAAAGCAGCAAAGTATGTTTATTATAATTTATTCAGCATTACTTTCTTTAGTAGATGAAAGAATACAAAAATAAAATAATTTTTTTAAAAATTGTCTAAACTGATTGCATATTGTTTAGATTGTAAATAGCTCAAAAAAGTAGAGTAGAGGAGCCTAGTTAAACAACTTGGACATAAATTTCCTTTGGATTCACAAGAACTTGGCATTCTGAATTCATACCTATGTAGGTGCTGGAATGCAATGAACCACTTGCACTATCATAACTGAATACAGAAAATATGCCAGTCCTTCAACTCCAACAAATCTTCAAAAGCCCTTGAGAAAATTATTTTCTACAAAGCAAGAGGAAAGCATTTAGTAGAATTTGTCCCCAAAAAAATGTGTGTGCATTTGTTAAATTTCTTCTGTGTTCTATCCAGTACAACCAACAAATAAGAACATGTTTAGCAATGCTGCAATCAGTTGTTACAAAAAGGAATAAAATGTTAGGCATATGACACTATGATGGATTAAAACTTGAGAGGGTAGCTTCTTGGTGATCTATGAGAGTTGGTGATCTATCAGAGAGAGGCTGAAATGTCTACACTTCAAGGCTTATCTTCACAAAAAAAAACCAAAAACAAAACCAAAAACAAAACAAAACAAAAAACAAACAAAAAAAAAACCACCAAAAAAAAGTGCATCATAAGAAATACATCACACAAAGTCACTCTAATGAAATTCTAAAAAATAACAAATTCCCAAATAACATTAATGTATTTTAAGAATCTCACTGGAATACAAAAATGCCAACATTTTGCATAACTTTCCTTAAACTGCAACAGCAGAGAGCCTTATACAGTTTTTTATTTATTCTTTTATCCACATGTAAAGACTAAAATAAAAGAAGATTTTAAGATACTTTTATGGGATATTACAATACTGTGTAACAGAGGAAAAATGGATTTTCATATATAAATTATGAAAGTATGATCCAAAATTTGGATCACATTTTACAATCTGACACTGACCTGTAATTTTAATGATCTCTAATATTTTTAAAAGCACTTATTTCTTTCCCTGTCTGGATCAATTTTGACTGAGTTTGTTCAATCACTTAAAATGTGTCCTTAAACCCCAGAGAGTTACAACATACCAAAAAAAAAAATCCCCAAAACAATTGCTATAACTCATCTTACACAATTTTAATGAAAATTAGGAAAAAACCTAACCAAATCTTTCCATTTCCTCCTAAATGTGAAAAGTCCCTTTAAAAAGGTAATAAAGTTCAAAATATGTCAGGCTATGTTATCTTTTCAGACTGCTTTGGCTTACCCATGTAACAAATGTCTGGCATATTGACTGTTAATTGTTTTAACAGGCTTCTTGTAAAGACAAATCTTTCTTAAGACTTGAATCTAAATTATTTTTCCTCTATCTCTGATGTCTTAGAAAGAAAGCAACTCTGGACAGCAGTTACCAGGTTCTAAGATTTATCCCAGGCTCACCTAATTAACAAAGAACAGAAGGAATCATAATTTAATTATTCAGCTTTGGCAGCTGTTTTGTGCATATCTTGCACTCAATCATTGCAATAAAGCAAAGCTTCAGGAGCACACCTTATTTCAGAAGTGGCTCAGTAGCATAAGACAAGCCAGCAGCTGGAAAATATTCCTTTTACTATTTAGTATGAAACGATGAAGATTTTTCCAGTTAATCACTACACACAAAAGCTTCATATATAAAAAAATTACAAAAAAATTACTCTTCTTGTTAATTATTGATGTTACATTGGTATGCTGGAAGTCATGCAGAAGAGAAATAGGATTTAAGAGTTTTATCAACATCTTGCTACTGTGTTTCTCATTCACCATCTTAACAACTGCACTAAATGAAAAGGGGTTTGTGTTTCCTCACATGGATCACAGCAGGGGTTTTCACTCATCAAATATTTGATGCTTATGCCACAAACTGCAAAGAAATACACAGAAACCTTTGAAAGCAGGTTTCTGAAAACAGATTGATGGCTGCTGGCTGTCAGTGGGATGGAGAGAACAGCAATCTTTCCTTGGGAACAGTCCTGGGCTTTAACAACTCAAGGAACAAATCATCTAGTTATGGATTTGCACATCCTTCTAGTTCAACAACTGCACACAATTAAAAAATATTTTAAGTTTTATATAGATGAATCTTATTCTAGGCAGAGATCTATTAAGTTTACAGCATTTTAGCATTTCCATCAAAGCCTATGGTAACACATGTAAGTTTGGGCCCTTATACTGTATTACTCACTTTCAAATTCTCATACAAATCAGCACTTTGAAATTCATCTCTTTTTTAAAATTCAGGGTGGACAGACAGATATAGTACAGAAGTGAGAAAATGTGAAGATAGAGACAATGTGAGAAATTCTGAACCAGCAAAATAGCTCTCTCTTGTAAAAAAAAAATGAAATAAAGGAAGTTATTTGTTAAGAAAGACAGTCAGAAAGGCTCCTGCAAACCTAACCAAGGCTACTGAAAAAAGAGCTTAGCACTGGAAGATCACAGTGAAGAAGAGGGAATGAAGTAAATTGCAAAGTATGTATTAAACTGATTTTAGTTTGAAGAAATGCATCATTTTGTTCCCTGAAATTTATGCTGAGTTGCTTAAAACTAGCTCAGCTCAGCTCTCCACAGCACCATTACACAGTACTACAGAAGCATGAGCTGAGACTGCAGAAAGCACAAGAGGGAGAAACTACAAATGTTTAAAAAGGGATATGGGAAACTTAGGCTGATGAGGAAAGAAGAAGGAATGCTGCAAAGTGTCTTGTCAAGGATGATGTCATGTGCACACCCACAGAAGACACAGCAATGAAAACTGGGGAGAAGGGCAGTAGAGTATTGCAGCAAAGCAGTCATTCCAAGCTGTTTCCAATTCCAGCTCTTACCAATGACCTCTTTGGCAACAGCCAAAATTTCCTAGTCCTCTTTCCTCCCCTTCCCTCCCATTCCCCTGTCTCATTTTATGTTCATTGTTCTCACAATTCATGTTAAAACTTTGCAATCCACCTTGCTACTGATTGTTTTCTTTTGATTTCACTTTTAGGAAGTTTACTGAATGTGATGGGCTCATAACTCTTACAGCTCCAGAAAACTAAATGAACAGAAACCATCCTAAATTAGCCACTCTTTGCCTAGAAAAGTCCTCCAAAATTATTTCAGCAGGTGATGTACTACAAATACCTCTAAACACTTGTCCAAAGATCTAACACTTTTATCAGCACTGTGCTGAATCCACTATCCTGATGAGAGCAGCACGGGCTGTGTGTTATTTGGACACAGTGAACTGAAAATCCCAGGCATAAGTAAACCATGGGTTCCTGCACAGAGTGAGCATTAGCTAACTGTACAGATTGACCCCAAGGGCCAGGACTTCTTTTCTGCAGTAAGCCACAAAGACATTGTTCACAGTGAATGTGAAATATTTTTGGGGTTTAAAACATGAAAGAAATAAAATTTCAAAAGTGTGGGCACATACTAGTTTAAAAATTTGAGATACTCAAAGTATCTGAGCCCACCAGAGTTAGTCCTTTGTAGATCTCCAAAACAAGAGATTCAACTAAAACTGTGTTCCTGTCCATAGACATAAATACACAAACACTATTAGATGATCTCTTCGAGCATATATGCATGTAGATACAAATATAAACACATGTGTATGTATAAACACAGAGAAAAAATTATACAACTGATATCTAATAACTCCCACCCATTTAAGTAGGCCCAGCACAATTTTAAAATTTGTCTGATTGTCAAAATATCACGTAAATGTTGTTTATGAACTCTGAGCAATAGCGAAAAGCATATCTAGTATCTCAGAAATCTGTAAGCTTTAATTCATTATCTTTAAGCAATAATGAAGACTATTTCCTCTGTTTCGTATTAAAACATTTAAAGCTCTTGAAACTATAGTATTGTAGAGCTCATGCAGACATAAAAAAATTTGATGAATTCAGTTGTATTTATCTTAATATTTTCTTATCACTATAGAGATGACATGAGGAGCTGAATGAATTAAGTGCATCCTGTTCTTGACAAACACACACAAGTTTAATCAGATAGATGGATTTACACTGTTCTACTCTTACTAGTACATGTAGACACTTCAGTGAATTATTATAATTTGAGTAAAAACTACTGATGTTAAAGGAAGTCCTGTCCTGTCCATGTCATAGTTATTTTTCATAAAAGCATCATTCATAGTTCACAATCGTGACAGAGTTCATAATATTGTAAATATTTTCACAGAAATTGTGGGATATTTCCCCTACTGCTGTTAGTTGAATGTTTGAAGAACTTACTAAACTTATGGATTTTGCCTTCCAATTTTGAAGGTTAATTTATTTGTAAATATTATGTATCTATTGTTATAAATAAAATTTATTTTCTCTTGAACAATATTTCCTCTTGGTGCTTATTCTTGACATAGGATGCTTACTGATGTGTACCCATGGGACTTTTAGGATAGAGCATGCTTTATTCTTCACAGAGAGTATGATGTACATGTTTCAAAATAAAATCAGATCAATCCTGAACACACTCCGCTTTCAACCATGTTGTGCTTGTTACAGCTACCCTCAAGACACCTAAGCAATGTCCAGACACATTCTGTGGCACAGCATGCACCAGGAACCATTCTCAACTCAGCTGGCAGGTCTCTAGGGGGAAACACCCTGTCTGGCTTTCTGCATGCCTCCAATACCATCTCAGCAGGTTTTATATGCTCACATCTCTTACATGCCCTGATGTAATTCATGTAGAGCCAAAACATTAGAGATCAAGAGAGACTGGAAGTATCTGGAACTAAATCACCCATTTGGCGTGATTCCTATAATAAGGAAAGTAAGTCAATCATTAGCAAAGGAAATGGCAGCCATCACTTGGGATTAATAAATATATTAATGATATGGTTTTGAAAAGAAAAACTTCAGTCTTAATTCAGATTTTTGGTTTTTTTGCTGATATCTCTCACCAAAAATGAAAAGAAACCAAACCACCCTTTTTCGCAGCAACACAGGTTTAGGAGAAAATATCTGCAAATATGGGTAAAATAAAACGGAAATGTTCTATCTGAAAGGTGGGCAAGTGCTATGGCAAAACTTCCTCTATGAGTGTTTTAGAATACTGTAAGTCTAAAGGTCATTTCAACTATGATGCCCATAGCAAATGAGATGAAACTTGCCTATATGGACAATATTCAGTCTGGTAGAAAACTTTTGCTGGAAGTTTTCTTTAAATTTTTATGTAGGAAAAAACCTCACAGACAAAGCACAAGAAGTTTTATGAAGTGAAAACACCAGAATTTTGTGCAAGCACAGAAAAATATCAACTGAGCCAACCTTCTTAGTTTTACTGTACTCCTGTGTAACTCTTCAGAAATGCAAAACTGAAGTTACCCTCCTGAGAGGTGGTAATGCCCAAAGGAATAAGACAATCCTACCTGAATTAATAATTCATTAGGGATTATTCACCCATTTTTAAATGCCAGGATCTGGTCTGATCATTTTTATATTTATTCTCACATTTTCAAGGAAGTTACAATTCACAGTATTTCAGCGCAACATAATTTGTGACTAAAGAATGGGAAAATTAAAATAGAATGATAGTGTGTTCTATAAAGTCATCAATCACAGTCATAGAGCTGGCCCAGACTTCTTGAGACTTGCTAAATCCTAATGCCCCTTCAATGAGACCTAGAGTTTGTGCATTTATTTAAAGAGTTCTTATGTGCTCATAGCAAGAATTAACTGGGAAAAAACAAAGCAAATGCTTAACAGCTACATTTCTGATCAAATCAGGCAGATTTTTTAAGCATTTCTTTGCATTATGTTAGCACATGTTAGGTTATTGCTAATTTTGAAGAATTTCTCTGCTCTGTGTTATGTACATCTCTTGCTTTGTGGCCAAGTATACAGAAATATCTGACACTACTTCAATTACACATCAGCATTTGCAGGACATAAAAGAGACACACTTTCACCTTTTGTTTAAATTCTAATGAGAATTACACTATACTCAAGAGATGGAAAGCTAAGAATTCCCAAATCCCTCGAGCAAAATGCAGCTCTTAATAATAAGATTGTCTTGCACTCCCAGTGCATTTGAAAGTCTATGTAAAGTGAAAGACCTATTAAAATTTCTACAGTATTGCAACTGCAAAAGAATGCAGACATCAAACATTTTCTGTTCACGTCTACTGCACAAGCCTCTTTTCAAGGAACAGGGCTTCTTGAGAGTATAGAGGTCTACAAACTTTTAAATATAGAAACTTTCCAACTCCCCTCTTAGGTCCTTTTCTAAAGGTAATGAGCTTTGACAAAGATAAGCTGCATTTTCATCTGGCATCTAACAGGAATCCTGAGACAAAAGTAGAAGGTAAAATATCAGGCCTGCATGACATGTCTAGTTTTGTCATTTGAAAAAAAAAGAAGTAAATGGAGTTAAGAAACCCACAAATATCTCCACCTCCAAAAATCCAACCCATTCAGCTCAGACTTTCAGAAAAGTTCTATTTTTAGTATGAAATAACACATGTAGAATTCCATATACACATAAGTATTTATACACATAAAGTATTCATATACACATACAGTATTTGCTCTTTCTGGCAGGAAATATTTCAAAAATATTTGGGTCTAATTTCCTTTAAAAAAACTTCTAAGGCTTGCAATTATGAATGGAATTCCTTCTCTGAAGTAAAAACCAAACCTCTGTAATATTTTCTGAATTTCTCAAACATAGAAGTCTGACTACATTATGAAACTACATATTTGAGTCTTATACCATTGATTAACTTCCTGTGCATATTCAATCAGGTGNGTAAATACTGACAGCAAAGTTAGGTTGGTTAATACTTTTTCCAAAACATTGGCACATTTCCTAAATTCAGTGTAAAAAGGGTCAGAATAATATGTGACACCCAACAGGAAAATGAGTTTTCCTGGGAAAGTGAGGAAACTAGTCAGATCCTAGTTATACTGGCAAGGATAAATCACAAAAAAAAATATTGTTAGTTTTGAAATGAAAAATATTTGACAAAAAAGCTTACAAACTAAACAGCACCCTTGAAGTCCATTTCTAATTGATTTTACTTATTCACCAAAGGCAATAAAGCAGTGCTATGAATTACTTATCCCTGACATCAGACTGACATGAGAAACTGAATTTGAGGGTGAAAGGTAACATCAAAAACCCAGTTAGCTTCATCTGTGTCACAAATTCAATGAACTCTTAGAAAACCTGCACAATAGCAGCCTGCAAAAGCTTTTCTTAGCATATTGTACTTCTCAGTTTTAACTGAAGAACCTGCAGGATGTTAATAAATTGAGTACAATAGTATATCTTGCTTTTAATAAGGTGTTTGTTCTGAAAGCACATTAAAGCCTCATTCAAACTGAAGGTGATAATGCATACATATGGCAGCTTAATAATAGAAATCACACCTTTCTTTCTTTTCTTCTTACCTAGATCCTTCCCTCCACCTCTTTCAGAAGCTGCACATTTTTTAAATTAGTTGCCTGGTCAATAAGTAAAAAAGTGTATTAGATGTCTTTAACATATTTGATTTTTCGGATAAAATGGAATGCTTGAAAGCCCTCTACAGTGATTGAAGGTGTTTCTTTGCTTTACTCTAAAAGCTTTTTTGGCAAGTTTCCAACCAGTGAAGCACTTCACTGCACAGATGAGATCCGTGCAATGACTTATATTATAAAGTTACACTCCTTTATTGAAGGTAAGCATAGTAAGAGGTGGTAAATAACCAGTATCTAAAGACCAAAAGCTAGCTCCTCTATAGCTACACATTTTATATCCCTGCTTATATGTAACCTTAATTCTGATTGTACTGCTACCACTGTCGTCCTCATCAACTTTCTAATCAGTTTAAAATTCCTAATATGTGAAAAAGAAAAAAAAATCAAGGATTTCCAGTATGACTAATCACACTAACATTCACTGGTGTAATTCTCATACAGGATCATATCAGATATATAATGGAACAGAAGCATGGAAGAGCTGTCCTATGGCAGCCCATATTTTAGAGGAAAATCAATGATTTCCTAGAGTGAAAGACTCACCTGAGAGACTCTAGAAAGTTATAAAACTCCAGGCAAGGTAGCAAGCAACATTACTCTCAAAAAGATTTCTAATGACTTGGCTTTTGTTTTTTTATTAATTGCCTATAAGATGTTTTTCTTTTATCTAACTAGTGCCTGCTAGATATTTGTAAACCAGAAGGCACACTGAGACTTTTTGAAATAAGAATCCAAACATTAGGGAGCAGGATGCAGGGGACAGAGAGATAAACAGAGGGATCTTGTTCCCAGGAGGGAATTCTGCACTAATCTGGTGAGGCTTATGTCATGTCTCCAAAGAGGCTTCATCATGGACATGTTCACAGTGGATTTCTACACTTAGATGAAGCTCTCCTTATTAATGATGGAGATCCTGGGAAGCTGAAGTCAGTGTGTTCCAAAGGCTGTAACTATTGGGTCTCCCGTCTCACTTTGACAAATATAATAGAGAACTGCAGAAATGTTTGTTCCTGGGACATTCACAGAGGACTTCCATGACTCAAAAAGGTATAAGTGATTTAATAAACATCAGCTAAACATCAGAACAACCCTTAAACCCACCCAATTTCAGTAAATATTATTTATCCTTATTTCCACTTTACCTCACCTTCTTACTGCTCCCAGAGTACACACACAGAAATTCATGCCCTGGGTAGAGAGATGTCCAAGTGCAATCACTGGCAGAAAAATGGTATTTCATTCCTTTCAGTGAAATAGGTACATTTAGTTCAAATTATACACAAATGAAGGCTACAGGTCACAGAAGAGGTGGTGCACAGCCCCTCAGAGAATAAAATATTATCCTCCCTAGAACCTGTCAATTTAAATTTATCATTTGGATGGGATTTTTTTTTTAAAGTCACAGAGGCTTTAGAAATGTGAGGCATTATCCAAAATGAATCAAAATTAATGGAAGATTTATTTCACTGAGTTTTGGATCAAAGCACTGTGTGAAGATACAGACAGCTTTGACATTTTGCCTCTGTTTAGTGTTATTATAACTTTCACAAAATTATAAAGTATACATGACTTACTAAGAAAGGATCCCACACCTACTTTGAACCTGTGAGGACTGGTTCCCTGTACTGTAGGTCTGGTGCCAAATCTCAACTGCATCATTTCTCACAGATGCTCTTTGCACAAAAGAGAATTATCAGAGCTACAAACCATGAGAGAACTGTATCATCTCTCTGAAGAGATGAGAGAAAAAAGATTCTGGTTTGTTTTCTTCACAGAGTTTTCCTTCTTTCAAGAGACAAAATATGTTTAGTAAATGGCTTCCTTAGAATGAAACCATGCCAAAGCTGAAAGTTTCATGGTTTGTTTGTTTGTTTGTTTTCCAGCTGAGCCTTTCATGATACAATGTTTTAGCACTGTTGTAACATTCACAACAAATTATAGACCTGAAATTAATTTACAGTCCTGAAAATCTTAAAACTGCAAGATAGAACAGAGACACCTAGTACCGCTCTGCTCTTGTAGGTCACCACTTGGATCAACTCTGGTGATAGGAAACGTGTTTTATCTTAATTGTCCTTTTCATCCTCTGTTTCTTTGCTGAGCAACTTTTCACTACAGTTTTATGCAGCCAAAATTTATACTAGAAAAAGATAAACAAAAAAAAACATAATTCCAAAGTAATATTCCCATTACCTTTTGTCATTATTTTTAAGCCCAGTTGGTATATGAACACCAGCGTACACATTATCATGAGAGAAAATGCTGTCTCAAAATTAGCAAGAGGTAGAAAAGCATCATTTACATAGAAGAAAATAAAATTACACTACTGATTAAAAGATAAAGCATATTGAAAGATTTTTTCATGTGGCATTTTCATACGATAATTAGTTCTTAAAAGTCTGAGTTTCAGTCTCCACATAAATAAATGGATGTTAATAGGCCATCCATACAGACTCCCCTTTTAAAATACCAATGAGATATCCCCTATGCTTATACATGTATAAGTACAATTAATACAGCAACCCAACTGGAAACAAAATTGCTTTAGTTAACCAACCATTGCAAGGCAATCAAGTGTGGTATCAAATGTAATTGTAGAAGATTCATTTGGGGAATAACAGCAATTACTTCATACAGAATTCTCCCTTTCATTCTTTCAGTTTGCATATTTTTTTTTTCATAAGTCTCTATGTCACAAAAATAATTGGACAATCACAACTGTCAAAATCATCCCCCTTTCAATCTGTAGTGTACAAGAAATTTCAAACTGACAAGGCTGTTTCATTTAGACATATTGGTTTGTACCTCTGAGTTGTAACTCCTTTAATCTAAAATATTCAAGCAGGCTTAATTCCTCCAGTTGTACAGGCAGCTGGGGAATTGGGCAGTACCAATGGAGTAGGAAACAGAGAATGGGATTTCTTCATTAGCCTGAAGCTAAGCACTTTTGATTTGCCTTCATAAACTTCACAAATATTCTCTTAGGACCTAATAGTTTTCTAACAGGTAAGTATTATTTTTGGGCCATACAAGTAAACTGCAGTTCAGCCATTTTAACCAACTTTGTGCTTCATCAGGAAATAACACATCACAATTCAATATTTCTTTTTTTCCCTTTTTTATTTAGAAGATATTTGATTTTCTTAATTGCTATTCTTATTTAATATTGATTTGAATAACTTGTACCCTTAGTGAATTAATTAGTAATTTCCAAAAGTATTTTGATATTTAATTATCAGTGAAAAAATACCCATATCATAATAATTTTTTTTTTTCTGCCACTTAGCTAAAACTAATGGTAAATATGTAAGATGCATGCTCTTAACTCATTTTAGATTTCCAAAATGCCCAGCTCACAGCTGGATAACTGAGTTACACGGTGGATGAGCAATGGGGTCACGGGCCAGACACAAATGTTGCAGTGAATGGGGGGACATCAGGCTGGGGACCTGTCACTGCTGGGGTCCCACTGGGCTCTATCCTCAGCCTTGTTCTTTTTAATACCTTCATTAATGGCTTGGATGCAGGGCTAAAAGGAATATAAGTGAATTTGCTGATGACATTGAACTGGGAAGGAGCTGTCTACTTCCCCAAAGGCAGAGAGGTGCTGCAGAGACACCTCGATACACTGGAGTGACGGGCAATCACCAACCTGATCAAGTTTAACACGGGCAAGTGCCAGATTCTGCACCTTGGATGGGGAAACCCTGGCTGTGTTATAGACTGGGGAATGAGAGGCTGGAGAGCACTGTAGAAAGGGCCATGGGGATCCTGGTTGATGGCAAGTTGAACATGAGCCAGCAGTGCCCAGGCAGCCAGGAAGGCCAACTCTGTCCTGGGGCACATCAGGCACAGCATCGGCAGCTGGGCACTGGGGCAGCCTCACCTCGAGTGCTGGGGGCAGTTTTGGGCACCAAAATATTAAAAAGACATTGAGATATTAGAGAATGTCCAAAGAAAAGCCAGGAGAATCCTTAGGAGGAGCATCTGAGGCCACTCGGTTTGTTCAGCCTGGAGAAAAGGAGACTGAAGGACACCTCAGTGTAGTCTTCAGCAACCTCACGAGGGGCAGCAGAGGGGCAGGCACTGATCTCTTCACTCTCATGACCAGTGACAAGACCCAAGGAAACAGCCTGAAGCTGAGTTGGGGGAGGTTTAGGTTGGATATTAGAAATAGGTTTTCCCCCAGAGAGTAGCTGGGCAATGGAATAGGCTCCCCAGGGAAGTGGTCACATAACCAAGCCTGATAGAGTTCAAAAACTGTTTGGACAACACTCTCAGGCACAGCGTGTGATTCTTGGAGTGTCCTGTGCAGAGCCAGGAGTTAGACTTGATAATTCTAATGGGTCCCTTAAAACTCAGCATAGTCTATGATTCTATGAAACTGAAAGAAGGTAGGTTTAGATTAGGCACTAGGAAGAAATTCTTTCCTGTGAAGGTGGTGAGGTACTGTCACAGATTTCTCAGAGAAGTTCCCTGGAAGTGTTCAAGACCAGGCTGGATGAGGCTCTGAGTAACCTGGTCTAGTGGAAAGTGTCCCATGGCAGGGGGGTCAGAACAAGATGAGCTTTAATGTCCCTTACAATCCAATGCTGTGATTCTGTGATTTATAAAAGACTCCAAATTTAAGTTGTTTTATTTTTCATTGTTTGGTCTGCTTGAAGTAGTTGGAATTTAATACAGTATTGTACCTAAAATATTGGAAGAAATTACACTCTTATTCAATTAGAAATAGTATAGAAAAAGGAATTTTTGTAGATGTGGGTCTGTATGTCTGTGAATAGTTTGGTCTCCTAACCATTTTTCTAAAGGACAAGCAAAATTTTTTCTTTAGACAATTTGGACAGTCTTTACACTAGATTATTAGATGAAATTAAAAAAAAAAAAACAAGTTTGTGGGAGTAAATCTGGGTTTTTTCCATGTAGTAGCTTATTTCAAAAGACTGCATCTAAAATGCTGAATTTTGATTATACTGTGACATCAACCTGAAAATAAAATTTTTAATGCTTGCACGTTTCTTTTGCTGTGAACTGTGCAAAACCCACTCAGAATAAGGTGTTAGAACAGGCACCCTGGTGGTCTTTTGACTGACACATCCCTTGTAGCTCTGTACAGACCTTGGTCTCACAGTCAGCCTTCTTTGCCCTTTCTTCTTTGCATATGTTCCACTCAAGTCAGCCCACATACACTTCCCCAGAAGGAATGCTTGTGATATTTTCCCCTGAATACTCCATAGGCTATTATTTGGCTGCAATCTGACTATCAAGGACATTGCTGATCACAAGCTCATTAGAAGCAGAAATAGCTTGTCCCATGAGTTTCATTCTACAGTGACTCATGTACAATGCTGCTGGAAAGACTTTCCTCACCCAAAACCAAATCCTGGATGAGAAATGAACCTCATGCAGCATGATATAGACCATTCATAATGCTATCAGAAGAACTTTAAGAACCTTTAACTGCAGGAAGTTTTACGGTCTATCTTCTATTTTCCATCACAGCCATTAGGAGAATGAGTCTTCCAGTGAAAATTAAGTTTATCAGAAAGATCTGTGTGCAAACTAATTTGAGTAGGCATTTTCTAAAAAGTAGGCCAGAAGAGAAGAAAGATTACTTCTGGCAAAAATGGAACAAATTAAATTATAAGAGGCTTAATACATTTATTTGAAATTGAATTGCATAACCTAATGTCAAGGTTATTATATGGTGTACACTGTTCTGATCCAAATTCAAAACAGTAAAGTACAATCTCAGTTTGCAGTTACTTTATGATAAGTCCAACTGCATTTTTTTCAATGCTGACCATAGTCTTTGCCTAAACTACAACATCAATATAAAATCACATTTCAAAATTATTTTGAGATGTCTCCTTGGCAATGAACTCAGATAAAACCTGAAGCCTCTTTTGTATGACTGACTTCTACTGTGAAAAAAAGGGTAAAAAGAAAAACAAAAGCTGAGGCAGTGTTGACATGATGCCAGAATATAATGCAGAAGCAAAATTATTAGAATGAGATACTGACTGTATTCACACAGTTCTACACTGAGTCCATCAAGCCTGCAGATTTTGTTTTCCAGTCACTAGAGAGACAGATTAGCAGAAAAGGTCGCTGCAGCATTCTTGTAATAGCGTCTCCGTGGAATAACCATTGTGTGTTTTACTGTGTGCTGGAAGCTGTGCCTGTGCAGAGAGCACACTTAAAAGCATTCAGGCTGTGTCCAGACTCTCTGTTCTCCTAAAGCCAGTCACTCCTATCTGAATTACATGGCCTGACCTTAGGAGCTTTTTTGTCTGTTTTCAGATGTTCAAGTGCCTGAGTAACACTGAATCAGAATGAACATTTCTGCTGGTTTTGACTGAGTTAGAACTAATTTTCTTCATAGTATCTAGCATGGGCTATATTTTGGATTTGTTCTGGGAACAGTGTTGATAATTCTGGTGTGGGTTTGTTTTTTTGGTTTTTTTTT
>VXBC01001035.1:642664-687438 GCA_013399945.1 Ploceus nigricollis
AGTGTTTTTGTGCAGCTGAGGCCTTTTCTGCTTTTCACACTGCTCCACCAGTGAGGAGGCTGGGGGTGCACAGCTGACCCCAAGTGACCCAAGGGATATCCCATGCCATACAGCACCATGCTCAGTGTATAACACTGGAGAAAGAAGAAGGAAAGGGGTAGTCTTTTGGAACAATAGTGTTTTGTCTCCACAAGTCACCATTAAGGGCAAAGGAGTCCCGTTTTCCTGGGGATGGATGAACACCTGCCTGCCCATGGGAAGTGGCGAAGGAATTTCTTGTTTTCTTTTGCTACTGCATGCAACTTCTGCTTTACTTATGAAACTGTCTTTATATTGCCCATGAGTTTTCTCAGTTTTACTCTTGCAATTGTCTCCCCCATCCCGACTGGGAGTGAGCAGGTGCCTGTGCAGTGCTTACTTGTCAGCTGGGGTTAAACATGACAACATTCTTAGAAAACCACTGTGCATTTAACTGTGTGCCACAGTGATTCTCATGGATGTGCAAACACAGTCCAGGTTTGTAGAGGCATCATGTAAAAGTACCATCTGCTTTTATTTCTGAAGGAACATGGAATAAAGGTATAATAAATAATTTTGACACTTAGCTGGATACTACAGCTTAAAATTAAGAGGCTTATAATCATGCTGCACAATATTAATTTGGTCAAATTGGTAATAAAAAAATCAAGGTTGTACATTTTAAAATCATGTCACTTATTTTTTAGTAAAGCCCGAAATGAATAAAGAAAAGAATTTAATGTTTGACCAGGTTGGGGCCTCTTTCAGCAGTACTAGAATGTTGAAAGAAGAGATGCATTAAAGAAGAGATCCATTAAAATATGGAAAGGGATTCTAAAAAAAAGTCTATGACTCCTAAGTCATGCAGATAACCAAATCCTTCTGTATTAAGTTTTTTCTTGTTTGTTTGTTTTTTTTTTTTTTCCCTTTACATAAGAAAAAGACAACTTGTAAAAATCTTTTCTATGATTCTGTTTCAGTGTTTGGAATAAGCACACTTTTAACTGATAGGAACCATCACTCAAATGTCTTCTCTGTAATCATTCCTTGTCTGTCAAAACAAACAGATGTCTTGTGTACAACTCAGAGCTACATCCCTGGTCTGTGAAGCTCCCTATGAGCTTCTGAAGGGAAAAGTTCATTTTATTCTCTAGACATCCTGACTGAGACTGTTTACTGAATTAAATAAACTGTCTATTCATAGTCAGTAACCCTTTCTGTAGTAGATACGCAAACAACATATTTGTAAGACTACAGTTAAGATTTCAAAGACAAAAAATCCAAGAAGGTTAAAAGGAGAAAAACTGAAGCTTACCCCAAACTCATCCCTCCACTGATGCGATGCTTGGTACTTCTCTGCTTCTTTAGCAAGGCGCTGAAGAACAAAGAGAGACAGAACATAAATTTTAGTCTTTACTGATTCTTCATGTAGAAAAACCTTTCTCTTTTACTTTTTTCCTAGGCATATTTTCTCTCTATAAATTTTATATCTATGCTTTTTGCATTTACTTGAAAATTATGTGCATTTGAGTCAAGGCGAACCATCTCATCTAAAAAATGTTATTTTCTGTATTATTTTATATTTAAGTACCATAATGCATTAGAAAATTTAACCCTCACTCCAATATAATTTAAGAAGTTCTGGTTAAGTTCAAAATCCATCTACATCCTGCTGAAAATACTCTCTCTTTACGCACACTACCTTGTCTTATGTGCATTAATTTAATCTACTATCTAATGACAAGTACATATTAAATTATTAAAACACCATGTTATAGACATTTATTTCTCTGTTATATCATTTAGCTTTAATTATAGAAACTTCTGACAGCCCTGTGATTATTAGGGATGCAGAAAAAGTCAGTAATTTGGGACTAGCTGGAGTCTGATCTCATGGATTGAATTAGCAGCTGGAGAGTAACAGGCCTGTTCCTAGAAGGCATTTCCCCCATATTTAATACTTTGAATAAAATCCAGTCTTTTCAATTAGCCCCACAAGAAGCAAAGCACAGTGTACAGGAATTCGCTCTTTCAAATCAATATCTTGTACAGATACATCCACTAGATTGGATGATGTGTTCCTTCTCATACAAAATTTGAAGTCTTTGAATAAAAACCTGTTTGGACACAATTCTTAGGACTTTACTACAAGTTTCCATAGAGAAGTTGCCAAGGTAATGTATGCTCTCCAGCACAGCTGCACACTGATCTGCCATCCCACAGATCCACCCATCCCTAAAGTAAGCCAGCTCACTCTGAAGAAGCAGGTACCTGATGTGAATATTGTTCATGTGGACTCAGCCATGTCCTAATTGCTGAGTGACTTATTTTAGAACTCAATTATTTTACAGCCCAATAAAAATTTCAACAACTGTTTTTAGGGAGTCGTGGTCCCCTTCTAGGAGACACAGCCTATGTCCATCAGATAAGTAGGGATGAAAATGCTTACTGTGTAACAAGAAGTCTGATGACCCTTTTAATATTCAGACCAATCCCTACACAAAATGAACTGGTGTCTAAATCATACTTCCAGTTGAGTCACCTTGTCAGTTCTTGTTAACAGCAAAAGGAATATGACCAGAAAGTCCAGGAAACCTGGAGTTCCAGACATGGTTCTGTCAGAACCTCACCTCAGACCTTTGCAATTGCCTGTGCTACCTCATGCCCTGAGGGCAACCTCTCCCCCTGCTCTAACAGCTATCAGGATGATTTATAAATTTCAAAAATCAGAACTTAGGACCTTTTCCTTATTTTTAGGTTTGAAATAATTCTTTAAAACCAGAAAAAATGTCAGCAAACCAATGTCCTCTATGGTCACAAAATGTGTCCCCACTCAACTGCCTTATTGTCAATTCAAATGATTCTTAGCTAACAGAAAGATACCAGCACTTTACAGGCACTGCTCACTGGAGGTACATACACAGTAACCAAGTACCACATTAACCAAAGAAAAACTATGATACCATTTCATACATTATATTGGAAAAAAGCACAGTCCAACTCTCTTGACTGAACTGAACAAACATCTACAGCATTTTCATTTTTGTGGTAATACCCTAGAACAACTTTGCCCATACACTTTATTCACCTAATCTAGCCCATTCTGCATCTAAATTTGTATATCCTCTGATAAATTCAAGATGATTAAGTCATATTTAACCAGATTGTAGCAAAGCAAGATAGAACACTTACTACATGTGTAAATAGCTGCAGTTAACACTGCCCTCAGATTTCCTTCACACTCTGCTCCATTGCCTTAAGGTACTCTGAGAACCACAAAAGACAGCAGAACTCAAATGCACAAAATGATAGATGGGTTATGGAGGGAAATATATACTCATCATTAACACTATGAAGAATTTTCCATGGAAAGAACTGAAGCCATGCTTGAAGTTCCTCCGTTCAAATGGTAGATTTCTTAGCTAATCTGCACTATAAAGTGAAAATGCTTAAAGCAAATTTAAAAAATAGCTGGTTTGAGTTGCTTTCTCTTGTCTCAAAGGAAGGGGAAAAAAAGAATATCACTCACAAAATTGTATTCTTATTCTCCTTTAGAATTTTTCAGTCAGGTTTCAGTTAGAATCCATCCTAACTGCCCAAGCAACCTTCTAAAATAACCCCACATGCAATATCTACAATGCTTTACACCTTAAAATAGCCTCCAAAATGAGAGGCTGGCATTCGGGGCATGCCTACAGAGCTTTGTTAAAGGCAATCAAGCTCATAAGAAAAGTCCAAGCAAACTGTTTAAGAAACAGTAATAACCAATGAGAAAACAGTTGTTCCTTGACTCCCAGAACCCCAAACCCAACACCATAATGGCAGTACACATGACAACAAGACAGGACCATGCATACAGGTTCCAGCAACTGGTTGAGATACCTTTTTGATTTCTTCATCACTGCTTACCTGAAGAATCCCTGCATTTTGCTCTACTGTCCAAAAATCACTATTTTTTTTTTGTTGCTGTTCCAGTTATTTGATCAATTTTTGAAAAAATTTATGTGCAATGTATCCAATACTTTAGCTGGAATGTATATTTAGAATGTACTTCATATTACCCTGTGTCAACACTCCTTGGCCGAAAATAGCCGGGCAGTTAAGCAAACTCAAGTTAACTTGTGCCTTTTATTGTGACACAAGGAGACTAATTTTTCATCTCTCAAAGAAATCATGCCTGCTTCCTTTTGAGGTATGCAAATGTCATGTCTGGCCTTCCCTGTTTTGATGGAAGAGTCTCTGGAGAATGCTGACAGAGAAGCTGTACAACAGCCGGCTGGCACCTGGCGCTTCCCATTTTCCCTCTCATTACAATGAGGGTTTAATAAGGCAACAGCTTCTTTAACACCATCAGCCACTGCAGCTCCCTACAGGTTTCTCCAGAAAATACTAAAATCCTGAGATATAAATTTTTATGTGTAAGAAAATAAGAAAAAATTGTTTAAAAGAATATTTTTGTATATTAGCTTTTAATAATTTCTTCCTCCATGCCCTCTGTATTGCTTGCTGTGTAGATGAAAGCTGTGACATGTTTTCATGCCTTGAACAAATTTAACAGCATCTTTTTGGATACAGAGTAGGAAAAGCAGAACAAAACTAAAAATGGTAAAAAGAAACAAAACTAACATGCAACAGAAGTGTTCTGGCTTACTTCATTATGTTTAAAGAACCCTATTTCATGCAGTCTGCTGGAGAACACAGATTTACTCTGAATTAGTAAATAAATTAAGAAACCATAACCAGGGAGAGAGGGCTGCAAAGGCTAACAGAATGCTGTGGTATCTGTTCATGTCCTTTGGAGGATGCCTGACAGCTGTGTGATGGTGCTTTTCAAGTAAGGGATCAGAGGAGCTGATGCCAGATTTAGCCAGTGTGATTGACACAGTAGCTGATGTCAAAATTAAGGTGTTTGGAAACACTTTGGTTAAACATGCAATTTGTTTAATAAATTTTCCTAGATTAAACAATTACTTCTATGTCTTTTTTTTTCATTTATTTTAAGTTTTTTTTTAAATTATTAATGAGAACAGATTTCTCCTTTTTTTTTTTTTTTCTTAGTAGGGTGCAGTGTGCATTATTTTCAGGAATTTCCAGAATACTTAGCTCATCAATAAAAAAATAATTATCCCTTAGAAATCAGTCACTGCTCACAAATACATATTTTTAATCAAACTTTGAAAGGAGTCAAGAAGTACCCTCCACTAGATTTCCTTATATCTTTCAAAGAGAAAGGTTATCTTCAAAGGAAAACATTTATTGAAAAGCTAGATAAGGTGCAAGTGTTAATTCACTCCACCAGCCTATGAATCTTTCTTTAACTTTTCAAGGGATTATAAAAGATTATACACACACAAACACACACAAATAATAGAAAAGGAAAACAACTAAAAAAGGTCCAAAGCCCAGCTGCTTGTCAATCTCAAAACCCTCTATTTTCGAAGGTCTTGTCCCCAGTTTCCAAGTTCATGTTACCATCTCTGAAAGGCAGGCTTTGATGCAGCCTTGACAGCAAGAATCTTTATCTGATCTGTAAAGATCAACTCCCTAGAAGGCCTATTCATCTTCCAGCTTTCATTTCTTTTACGTATATGTCATATTTTTATCTCCTCCTTGCCAGCACAGGTTTCTGTCAGCAAATGGCCCAATAAAATTTATATTCAGGACAATGAAGTAATGATTTTTTGTGCCTCCCGCTCGCCTTTAAGTGTTTTATTTGAAAATAATATTCAACTACTTCTTGATATATTAAGCTATTATAAAATATGTAATCTTAAGAGTTAATAGATATCAGTAGCCTCACAAACTTTCTAAAACACAAAATCCAAGGATTTTTAGGTTATTTTAAGAAAATATGTACCATGGGAAAATATGTCAATATCAAGCTTATAGAATACACAATGACCTTCAAGGCCTGATTGTAAAATCTTATTCAAATACTCAAATCTGTTCTTGCATGAACAGCACAAAAGCCACAAGAAGTATGTGTAAAAATGGTTTATATAATACATAGTTTTCATACATGCGTCTGAAATACAAATAGTTTTCTTCCATAGTTGATTATGAATTGGATATGAGTTACAAGATGAAGAAGAGATTTTGTAAGACTCATATATTGGTGTCTGAAGTGTCAATGCAAGACTGATACTGTTATTTCACTACAGCTTTAATACAGACTGACAAAGCCTAAAGGATTACATTCTCAGCTCAGTAAGCTGCTACATTCTGTATTAAAACACATTAGAACTATTCTCTTCTACCTTGATTCTGTTTTCTTTACATGCATAGCATATGTTATATTTTCACAGGAATTCTTGGTAATGATTTATCCAAATATCCATGAGTTACCCTATTCAATAATTGTACCCAATTGTATAAAAAGACCACTCAGGTTGTCACACAGAGAGTGTGAGTTCAACAAAAAACTGTAAACCGGAAGGTCAGTAACCCAAAAGTGAGCATAGATGTGCTAAAGATAGCAAGACCATAACTCTCATAAAAACACATCTGGATTTATTTTTCTGGTCTTATTTCCATACTTCCAATGGGGCACAGGAGGAGTTAGTAGGGGCTGACTACCCTTTTACATGTTATTTATAAATATATTCCCTATATGATCTTTCTAACAAGTGGGCACTGATAATAATTATCCCCACAAAAGCTGATCTAGATTTGATGAAGCTGAGGCATGTCAGTTTGGATAAGACAGTCCCAATCATAAAACAGTGTCTTAGACTGAACCAAAGACATGCCCAATTTTGTTGATTTAAATTGTAACCACAAGTTTTAATGTTTTCTCTTTCAAGTAAATTTGTTTGCTTTTAATATTGTGATCACTAACACTGAAGCACAAAAGTTTCCATGATAATTCATATTTCCCGATGTCAAATAAGGACTTTTTTTCCTAAGCTTTGCTGTATTCCATTATGTAAAGGCTATAATCTTCAGCCAGAACTTTAAACTTATTTTTAAGACCTTTTTTTTTTTTTAATATAGTGAAGCAATATAGGTTTTTATGGGTTTTTTTGCTGATCTTCAGCTTGGTTGTATTTTAGGTATTAACACTGCAAAGTCACAGTTTCTCTTTACTCTGACATCTGCTGTGCCACATGATGGTAATGTGATCTGTGCTCTGTTAATGAGGATATCTGAAGCATATAAGGTCACAGAAAGACTGTGTTTATAACAGGTCTCCAATATTCTGTACAGAATTTTTATGTTGTACTCCTCATCTACTCTCTGGGGACAGCTTCACTTTTGTCATCTAAGGCAGCAGTTGAGTCATATTCATATGGAAAAAGGGTATACCAGGGGTCTGATGATATTGTAATACAAAAAGCAGTCTTCATATAAAATTACTGGCCTAAAAGGATATATAATTTAAGACAATTGGGAATTAGCACAATATTTTGAAAAGCTAATGTTAAAGCTAATGTTAACAACTCTGGACAACAGTTCAAAGTAACACCTCAATCTTTGTCTTCCACTTTATAAACAATTAACAGCAAGATAAAATGCTACATTTATTTTTTCTAATTCAGCTGTAGATTACAAAACTCAACTTGAATTAAAAAGTAAGCAGAAAATGATTTTCCACAGTTTTTCTGCTTTTCTAATGCATTTCAAGACATTTCTGCTTTATTCATATGAAAGATAATTCTATTTCAGACCTTCTTAACCAGTTTTTCTGACAGGATGACCTCATATCCAAAGAAAGGCTGTCATGTTGCTTACAAAGTGACTTAATGGAAAAAAAATTATTATCACCTTCCACTTATTTAGAGCTTTAAAGGTTTTCAGCATCTGTTAATAGCTATAATGAAAATTATTCTTTGTCATTCAGGACAACCTTTATTCCTCTTGTTAACTTCAATGAAAGAAGGAAAAATAAGGCTGATTCTCTACAGAACTTTTATTCCTCTCATGGTCTTCTAGTTCCAAAGCACATCAAGCCACTGGTCGAAATAAGATCAGAAATATATGGGAAATAAAATCTGAACTAGAGTATTTGAGATTACCATATTTTAGGTAAAGTTAACACTTTCTGACATAACTAATCACATTTATTTCAACAGGAAAAACTGAAACTGGGGTGTTCTAAATAAACGCATCCCACAGGTGCTTTTGATGCCTAAAGTGTCACGTGCCATCACCTGTCACTGACAAAAGTGTCATATAAGAAAAGTAAGAAAGGATAAAGCCCAAAGAATATTTGTCACAGTAACACTTCTCCATAACATAAAAGCAGCCCTTCCCTAAAACATGAACTAGAAATAGCTCTTCTCTTGTATTCGTTCCTAGCAAATTAAAAAAAAAAGAGAAGGAAGAAGTGGCATAGTGGCAGTACTTCAAGGCCTAAAAGAGAGCTGAAAGAGTCTTTAAAATATAATACGTTAGGATTTTCAGTTAAGTTTTAGAAAGAATCTAAAATCCTTCAGAAGTAGTCAAACATACAGATATTGTCACTTTTTGTTTCTGTCCTGAAAACAAATCACAGAAGAGCTGGAGCTATGTGCACTACTGAAAGTCATCTCTGGAGAATAAATAACTAAATAAGAAACAAATAAATAAGCTAAACCCCATACATTTAAACTTCTGGAAAAGTGATACAGCTTGATATGCACTTAGGTGAGTGCACACCTGCAGAAGTTGCAGGGGGATGATGTCAAATACCAGTTTGTAGTTGTCTGAAAACTTACTGGTGTCACCTCAGCTTTGTATCTAATGTCCATAATCCTTACTAGAACTAGCAAGACCACTGGTACCAGATGAAGAGAAACCTTACATGAGCACTCAGAGGGAAACATTAACCACAGGTCCAAAGGCATCGCTGGAGGAGCACCTGAGTACCAGAGAACAGATCAAATACAGCTACAATGAAGAATGTAGGGAGCATTAAATTGTCTTCTCTGACTGGAGCACTGAGTCCCATCCATGAGGCATGAAATATTATTTGTGTGAAATACCTGACACACTTAAAATGGTGCAGTAGGGGTGTACAAAGTAATAATATTCAACTACTATTAAACAGCAAAAAAGAGTGTAGTAGATTCACATCAGAAGGTAGAGAAGCAGAATTTCCACATTTATGGGGAGAGGGAAGGAGGAAGGAAGTTCAGTTCCCAAGCCAGAGTATATTTCTAGGATATGTGCAATCAGGAGATGTGAGAAGCTGGGCAATATTATGACAGCTTGATACTGCCAAAAATGTTTCAGTAGACAAGAGAGTACGATAGAGACAACTGTAGATAAAGGCATGAAGAAAAACTATTAGAAGAGTAAGATAGTCTGTCAAATGCGTCTTGACATCTAGCAGTGAAATTTCACTAGAGTGGTGTATAAAAATATAAAAATAGAAGACCCCTTCTTTTAAGACATCATTCAACCTGCTCATTTGCAGAGACTTAAACCCCTTAGAGCATATTACATTTTCACTCTAATAATTCATATGGCTTAAATGTAAGTCACATTAGTGTTATATTTTTAAACAGGCTCAAAGTGAAGGACACACGCTGAAACCATTAGACTGAAATTGCCAACTGCTCCAACAAATCTCAAATTGCATAACACCACCAGCTCCAGCTCACTGCCTGCCTTGGGAAATTCTTTTAAGCTTCACAGCTGAGCTAGTAACTTCACAGGCATGATTAGAAAATGACATGTATATTGAGTAGGCATGACTTGTTACCCTGTTTTTTTCACATACTTCCTATGAGCTCAAGGAGAAATCATAATTGCAATATAAATTTTTTTTTTAGAAATATCAAAATGAACTCACTTCAAAAAAAGTGTTCTAAAATGTCAAAAAGGTAATTTTCCTCTGACTTAAAAAAAATTAACTTGACACAGTTCAGATTGCTTTACCACTGCTTTAATACCTCCTCAGTAATTATGCAATTTAAACAATCATAAAGGAAAAAAAAAGAAAAATGACACAAAATATAACCTACCAATTTATACATGTTAGCAGATTCACTAAAATCTGACTAATATCCAAATAGGAACAGACATAACTGAAATATGTACATACAACTCCCTTATTTAAAAGGGAAAAGAAGGAAAAAAAAACAAATCAAGTAAATACCTCCTTGCAAGGTACAAGGAGAAGAAAACATTGATACAGACTGGCATCCCTTATGCAAAAAAAACACTAAAGAAGTCATTTACCTTTAATTAAACAGGGGATGCAAGAGCAGTTGCATTTTGTCTCATCAGATAATCAAACAGAACAACAAATTTCACAGAATGCTAAAGTTTCACGTGAATTTAGTAACAATATATCAAATAATATCATTTTACTGTCAATACAACTCAATAACTATTAAATATATACTGAATATTCAAAACACTGTTTGCAATATTTTGGTTTAAAATTATAGCTTCTGCTAAAATTAGAAAAGTGGAGTTCAGCTAGGTAGGAAACACTAAATATAGAGAAGTGTAGTAAGTTCCAGATTTACTCACACTTTGTGTGCTACAAAAGATGTTTAGATGTAATGCTGTTGTAATCCCAAAAGAAGATCAAAAAGCTGGAGATTTAAAATCTCTGCTGAACTGATAAGCAAATATCTCTTTTGGCCATGTCACCAGAATTAAGCTCTCAGAGTTTGATGGGTATTTATAGAAAGAAGACAAAAATCCAGAATTTCCAGAAATAACAGGAGTGAACAGAGCTCATTTATCATCCATTCCTCTGCAGAACACGACAGAAATGTTTTATTTCATTAAGCCACATTCATAACCTACACTATAATGATAAATTCCCAAGTAGTTAATGATTTATAATAAAATCAATACAGCACTGGAGTCTGCAGCAGCATTTCCAGAAACAGGCCTATGAACAATGCAACTGTATTAATAATTAAACAAATAGTGGAACCAAATTGTGAATGTTAGAAAAAAATCAGCATGTCCACCTCAGCTCTCCAATGTATAAAACAGAATAACAAATTTGACTGTTCAAAAATGAATCCACTTCTTAAATATATATACATATTTGCCTAAAACTACAGCTGAATACCAAATGTAGCTTTAACAAGGCAAGATAGTGTCTCAACAGCTTTGCATGTCAGGGGAAAAAAACAGAGCAGGTGGTGGGCTATAGCTGCTGAATAATCAACTTGATCTTATCAGCAGTCAGGGGGTGAGAGCCAAGGAAACATGTTACTGTTGGCAACAGCAGAAACAAAGGATACATTAATACTGCATGCTATTTTCAGGCAACATTTCCCTAATGGAAGTAATTCTAGTCAAAAGAAATAGAAAGTGTTTAACTGTGAGTCCTGGAGAAAACTGAGTACAAAGGGAAATGACCTTCCCTTGGCAAAGTGTAAGAGTGATTTTTATGTTCCAAAAGTGCCTGTGTGAGCCATGCCAGCAATGCTGGGAACACACCCCTGGTTACGCCTGGCTTTGACCCGGGGCAACAGGACACCCAAAGCCTCTGCATTTCCTTCTTATCACATGGAGTGTAATAACATGCTGCTTCTAAACTTTCCCAAATATATTTTAAAAGAAGTGTTCCACTCCCAACATTCTCTCTCCACTGGACAGGCTCAAGTTTTAATGTTCAAGTGTAGACATGTCAAGTTTTTAAAAAGCAATTCAGGTTCTTTGTTAGTTAAACTTTTTCTATAAAGGACTAAATGGGATTTACTTGTTCTTACCCTCCAACAGAACATTCTTCCAGACTGTAATGTAAAAACACCTTAAAATTAAAAGCAGACAAAAACGTAAGGTGAGAATGCTGAAAATGGTATATTTTACATTTCCATGCATTGTGTTGGTCGTGATTTCTCTTCAGCATCTTTTGTCATGCACATGTCATATACTGGACAGTTTATGACCTCTTTGTTCCAGGCAGAACAGTCTCTTTCAGAGCATTCTTGTGATTATACAGAAAATACAACCTGTTTAAGATACACCATTAACCATTAATCATATTTTTGCACTGTAAGATCTTTAAAACAGAATTATATTGGAAAAAATACTATTTTTCATTGTAAAACCTCCAGCTGTAAAACTAATGCATATTGTCAGAAGCATTTAATAACTTTTCCCATCCATTGTGAAGTAAATAATGCTAATTGTATTCAACACATACAGGAAAGTAAAGCAGAAGGGTGACATAATGTGACCAAAGTTACACAAAACATTAGTGTTAGGTGTTTAGTAACACCATAGTCCGTAAGATTTATCCTATGGGTGAATCCATTGTGTTTTCCCTTCAGTTATTTTCCTCCTTTTTCTATGATTATGTACATGACCTATAGCTATACTTAAGAAATGCATTTCATTGGTTGTCTTAATGACTAATGTACAGATCTGAATTGACATTCAAACAATAATTTTCTCCCAATTTTTACAAAAAAAAATACCCCAAACAAACAATTAAGATTGTTTTTAGTATTACCCTCATAGGTGACACATTTGAGAACTACTACAAGAGGTTTGGGTTTATGTATGATGACTTCCACCAAAAGGTGTTTAATTAAGATGTCTCACACTTTTCTCTGTATGAAAATCTAATTGCCACCTTCTAGCTCAAAGAACACAATCAAGAGGCATTATCCCATCTCAAAACTGTCTCAGCATCTTCCTCATATCACTTTCACATCTGGTGTTATTTTATTTTATTTTTCAGTCTTTTCTATATAGGTAATATACTGAACCAAGCCAACAAACTTAGCACCCTCCAAAGAGTGTTTTCTTTTATTCTGATTACAGCTACTTACTGAAAATCATCACCAGTATCAAACTGTGAATGCCAGAAAGAAATAAGAAGTAGCTAACCCTTGTTATAAAAAAAAGATAAACTAAACATGTGTCAGGAATGTCACAGTACAAGTAAAGCAAAATTTGGCAGTACTTTGCCAGACTGGATACTGAAGCACCTAACTCAGTATGATGCAGTTGACTGTAGTTGATCTGAGTTGCACTTAAAAACTCTACCCAGGAAGAATATCTTCCACATTCCTGTTAAACTGGCACATTAGATATCAGAGATGATTTCCAGAAATCAGTTTGAATCTTAAATTAAGATGCCTGAGCTGATACTTAAGGGACTGGCAGACTGCTAAAGGTTTAGAGTTTTTTTAAACATTGCAGGATGTTCTTGTAGGATTTCATGGAATTGCTTTTGGGCTATATTCTCAAGGAATACTGGAAAACAGACAAGTTTTATAAGTGGAGAGGCTGATTCTTCTGGGCACTTCCCTGTCACATGAAACATTAAGATCAGTTTGACGGCATATGACTTTTTACTTAAAAAAAATTTTAAAAAAATTAAAATTCTATTTGGAACTGCAAATATTAGCAGGCACAGACAGATGTGTGATGATGGCATATAAGAAGCTATGGGCCATACATAAAACACTCTGTCTGGCTTCTGGATTCCCACCCATCCCATCTTTGTTCACTCAGATGGGGTGGCAGCAGCAAAGCCACTGCTGCTCTGACACAAACTCTCCATAGGAAAGCTGGCAGACAACCTCAGGAGACCCCAGAAAGGTAAAAAGGAAGAAAGTGGCAACTTCTTCCAGTTCATGGGTTTTTTATGACTACAATTCAAAGAGAAGCTACTTAAATGCAAAGCTGCTGTGGATCTCAATCCATCAAGCATGTTGTGATCCAACGAAATCTAAAGAGGTTGCTCACATAAGTACTCAGTTGCTGGAAAGATCACAGCTTTGATTAGGAATTTAACTGGAAACAAAGTCACTGATGTTCTGTGCGGTGGAAAAATAGTGTGGCAGAGAGATTTACTTGCACACTCTGCTCTGAGTTTTACAGGTACTGTATGCTCAAAAAACTGCAGAACTAGCACTGAATTATACTACATATGTTCTGCTGAGCTTGTAGAAAACATTCTTATATTGTATTTACATAATAAAGTAAGAAATGCATCATAAAACATATGCTCATTTTCTGAAATGTATATGTGAGTACAAATATCTTCCTCCAAGTGCTTCTTCACATAAAAATATATATACTAAGTAATGAAAAAAACAAAAACAAAACCAAAAATATTTACAATAGAAATAGTTTGATGTATCATTTTGAGCCAGAGTGTATAATCCAGACAGATTATGCTTTTTTTACAGTAGCATAATGGGGTTTGGTATTTAGAGGTTTTTTAGCTGTTGAACTGTTCAACTGATAAATAGTTTATTCATTTGCACCATTAAGTCTTGTGCTTTTAGCCTCAGCAAATCCTAAAGGAAAGAGACAAAAAAGTCAATAAAAACTTCAAAAGTAAAATAGGCAAATTAAAAAAAAAACCAAAAAAAAAACCAAAAAACCAAAACTGATAAACCACACCTTTTCTAATGTAAAGAAATTGTAAGACTGCTTAAATTGATCCTAGTGAATCCCTACCTTCAAAAGATCATGATATTCTAAGAGTTATATCTCTTTACACCCTGACTCAATAGTCATGGTCTTTTATTATTTTCTTGCACAGGTAAGTTTGTGCATAGTTTTTAGCCTACTATCACCAGATAGGATTATATATATTTGTGTATAGGGATGGAGCATTCCAAGGTGAGTTGACTGCTGTCATTGTAGCTATCTATGGTTGCTAAAATGGTAAAACTGTTCATTCTAGTTACAGCAAACTTTTTGATCCCTTACTTACAGAGGAAAAAAAACAAAACAAAACAACAAAAAACCAAAAGCAATAACCTTCACCCGGATTTAAAATTTCTTTACACTTTGAACAATACAAAGGATGAGATGTTTTATGAGAAAGCTGAGAAAATGGGGTTATAGTGCTGAATAGAAATCTCTTTTTAAAGCCCTCCTTGCCTCTTCTATGATTTGTACCAGTGTTTCCCAGACACAGCTGTGCCTATTTTTTTTTTTGTCAAGTATAGGCAAAGCTAGTTCAAAAGATTTTTTTAAGCAGAAGTTAAAGAAAGACTTTCCTCCTACTTTGGACAATACCTTGCAATGTTTGCAGAAGGCTTCCTAACAGTTCTGGTCAATCCAGAATAGTGAATATACCAAACAAGGATTTTACTTCACAGCATGTAAATAAATAAGAAGCCTTGTAAAACCAAATGTTTTCCAAGGTTGATATAAAGTTTCACAGTAATCGAGCTTATTTCACTGGAAGGACTTCTGGCTATCACCTCATGTATTTCATGTGCTACCAGAAAGGAATTTGTATTGTATTGATATTTATGCATTTGGTTTTACATACAAAGAACTATTTATGCTTTCCTTGAGCAGTAGCATTTGTAGAGGGCTAAGAGCTGAATCTTCAATATACACTTGAATTGTCAATACATGTTTTAGTATCACCCTCCCTCTCTTACTATAAACCTAGTCAAAAGCCTCAGAAAGAAAACATGTTCCACTTTGGAACAGGAAGATAACGTATCCTAAAAATACTTGAAATGTTTGTTTTTCAAATATGCAGTTTCTAGGTGTAGCACATTTGGTAATGTCATAAAAATACTGTTCTTCCTTATTTTTGAACAATGAAGTTGTCAGATTTGTTTTAAGTGGATCCACAGTATTGTACCAAAACCTTCTCAGTCAGTAGCAGCTTATTAAACAGATCTAGGTGTGTTTGGGTTTTGCTGTTGTTGTTGTTTGTCATTTGCTTTCTTTGTTTGGGTCTTTAAGTTATGGAAATAGCACTGCTCAGATGATACTGTGAATCCTAGCGAAGTGTGTTACTGCTGCAATTCCTAGGTTATCTCTGAGGGAGATGAAAGGCAAATCTGAGAAGCTGCAGCACAAGACAGTCAAGTTTCCTGCCCTAGAGATCTAGGTAGCTTTCAAAAATCAGTGGGATTTGTTAGAGCTATGTGGCATCTACAGACAGCTTAATTCTGGTCCAAACATACTCCTTCCCAAAAATCTGGCCTAAGCAGAATCTCCATGGTTTTAATTAGGGATGTAAACATTTCTTTCTACCTTAAAACAGATAGGTGAGCCCAGATCAATGTTCACTGAAACATCATTTAAGAGCCTGACCTAAGAAGGTCTGTGGCAGAAGAGACCCCAGAAATTTATCCCCTACAGAACTATTCCTCTATATAATTGTGATCAAAATTAATTGCACTGCATTATCCCCTTGCAACACTGTCTTCTCTCTAGCCTGAGACAAAGCAGCCCAATTTTCATCCAGGAAAAAAGGATCAGATTTTTAAATAGTATGATTTTACTGATGTTTTATGCAAAATACTGAATTAGTCTTTTAGGGGTAAATCCACAGCATCTAGCAACTGACAGTGAAAGGCGAGGTATGTGGAGGTCTCAGTGCCATCTCATTTACACTGTTATTATTCAGTTTTACTCCCTTGTCAACTATAATTTCATATTCTGCATTTAGAACTCTATCATCCCTCAACATACAAGGATTTAATGTCTGTCACAAAGACTCAATAAACCATATGTGTTCATGTGTATACAATGCCATTTCTATCTCAGGCAATATATGTATGCTAATATATCTGGGTTTGAGAGCTCAACAGCTCTCCAAAGTACCCAGATTCAGTACTTAAACAGCTTTATGAAATCCAGTATTGCTTTACAAAAAAGTAAGTACTTTTATGCATATTAGAAATGCTCCTTATTAGTGTATGTTAACAAAAGCATTCTGTGCTATAAAGAAACCTATTATTTGTTTTTACAGCACATGTGCTCAGCCTCATTATCAGTCAGGGGACCCATTTCTGTGCAGGCACCACAGCAATCACTGCAGAATTGGCATGTAACTACACAAAGCAAAGTTTTTATGCAGCCAGCCTTTGGATACCAGAACAGAATAGGAATCCCTAAAGAACAAGTGTTCAAACACAATATTAGAGTCCATCTTGAAGTGTAGCTTAGCTAATAGCACCGACTGAGCTGAATTGATTTTCTTCAGCTATTTAAATCACATTATATATGCTCTATTTAATTCCTTCTCCACCTAAATTGATACAAAATACAAAACAACCTCTAAATAATTTAGTGTGAAAAAACATACAAGCTAATTAAAAGCTAAAACTTGAAACACAAACACATTCCAAACCTCTCTTTTTTTTTTAAGGCATCATCTTTTTTGTCTTGGACCTGCCTTTTGGTTTCTTTGTTTTGGAGAGACAATGAGTGTCTGTAAAGCTTTTTTTCTACAGTGAAAAGTGCTTACAAAGAGGGTCCTAGGCTTCTGTTGCTTTGATTTTATGCCACCAGTAAAGGTTTGTGATTTTTGCATTTCTGCTGAAATTGCAATTAAATTAATAAAACCTAACTGATGTATTCTTTAACCATATAATGCGACTTTCCAGAACTGCAAATTAAAATAAATCTCATTATGATTATTAATCATTCTCTTTTAATTATAAAGTGAAGACTTAAATGCCACCTTACAATACAACAGTAAGGTCAGACTTTGCTCAGATGTCAAAGGGAAGATTTGAGGGGATAGCAGAAAAGGGTATATTAATGCAGCAGTGATTCCATGAGCAGATCTCAGACATGGGCACCTCAGACATGTAGAAGGCAAAAAATAAAAATTAAAAGTCAACTCCTGTAATTCATGAATTGCACTACTGTATACTTCCTTCTTATGCCAAATAGGCCTTACAATGGATATTCAAAAATTCAGAGTTGAAGCTCTTTTTGGTCTTACCTAAACCATTTTCAGGTAAAGCTCTTCCTGAGAACATAATAAATGTAAGTAACACCTAATTAGTATTTTCAATTAATTTCTATTATCTAGTTCCAAATTTAAAATAGTTACCACAGAAAGATTTCTGATCTTATTTTATTCTGACTGAAACCATATAATCTTCAATTTGTTTTCCTTTTACTTTTGCCTGTAATTTTTAAAGTAGTGTTTGATCCTTCAAAAGACCAGTTTAGAAATGCACAGTAAGATACATATTTTCACATTTTTGCACATTTTTGCCATGTATAGGTTTCTGCAAATAGTACACAGTTCTAAAACTTTTCAATTTTATTTCTACTCTCCAATTTCTCAAATTTATTAATGAAAAGTAATCTATTAATCTATTACCTATCTAGTAATGAAAACCCCTTTCTGAAATATGAGCCACATTTTTAAATGAGTCACAGTTTCTGATAAAACAAATCTGATTATTATTTCAAAGAAATAAAGGAATGCTTCAGTTACATTATTCCCAATATCACAATTCTTACTTAGCTTCCTAATTAAGAGCATCCTTAAAACAAAGCTCTGCCTGAACCCATCTTCATTTATTACTCAAACTATTCTCTGACTCTTTCTCTCACACATACACACAGAAATTGTCACCTGCAATTGTCTAACCTACAAAGCCAAATCATGCAGAACCTGGCATCATCCCTGCTTTATGCTGTCAATTTAAGCCTTAGATCTCAAATGGGAGAGGAGCCACCTAACATGTTTTTGTTTGGAGAAGAGTTGCTTTGTAGCTTAATTAAAGCACTGTCTGACATTTCAGAAGATGGGAGTTTGCTTCTTCTGCAAGATTTGACAACATCCTCAGCTAAAATGTGATAGTATTGTAAAATATGACATTAAACCTTAGCCTCCAGCTTCAAAAAAATCAGCTTTAATATTTTATCTTTCATTTATTTCCACTAATTTGCTTAACAGAAATACAACTGCCTGCTTAGCAAGTATATGTATCTAGAATCTTTTAATTGAAATGTTAATTTACTTTAAAAGAGCGCCCAGAGTGAGTTTTATAACTATTAGCAAACACCAAGAGAATTATTTTCATAACTATATCTATTTCATACTATATATGCTATATATATACTTTGGATGTATTTTACACATTTACACAATTAAATATCAACTATAATCCAAGGGGCTCAGAAGTTTTCTCAACAATTCTTTGTGGGATTTTTTGTTTGTGGTTTTGGTTTTTGGTTGATGTTTATTGTTTGCTTATTTTGCTGTTATAGTTTTAATTTAAAACAAGTCATTTTGCTGAACAAGACACTTTTATTGAAGACAGCAACAAGTATTGTTAAAAAAAATACTTTCTAACATCCATAGTAAAACTATTGGCCCAAATAGGCATTATAGCAAGGAAAAGGAAAAAGTGGCAAGTGTGGATCTGACAGCAAGACTCACCTACATCTGAAAGCTGTTTTGTGTGTTGGCCAGATTAAGCAATAGAATGCATTTCACATGGATGCTTCCACACCCTTCAGTGTAATACAGCCAAATCAGAGCTTTCTTCCCTCTGGCATGTGTGACAGAAATAAATATGAACTTCCATTCACCCCAGTTTATATAAAATGAGAAGAGACATTCTTTACCAGTTTCTACAGGAAGAACATGGTGTGTCTAAACTTTTAGTCCTTTCAGGTGTGGCTGAGAATAGCTTAAGGATATACTCTGGCAGCAATAATGGCATTTACTTCCAACTGACTTCAAAGGATGATCTGAAGTAACTATCCTACAGAACATACAATTAAATATATTCCTTTTTTTTGTCCTCCAGCTACCTGCCACACTGGAACACTGGAGGGAAAAAAGGAAAAAAAAAAAAAAAAAAGAAAACAAATTCTTCTGTTATACCTGCTCTCAAAACAGTTTTGATATTTTACCTGTTTAGGTTTTCTAAATCCTGCCATTTTCTAGACTAAGTGTGTGCTCACTTTCATCTTGCCAGTTATTGAGGGATGACTCCTGGATCTCCAGCAACACAAGGCACACAGTTCTCTTTTCCAGAAACAACAAATGGAAAAAATTCTGCAGCCAAATCCCCTGAGTTACCTGCCAGCCCTATAACTCAGAGACCCACAGGGCCAGACCTGTGGTTCTTGTCAAGTCTCAGCAGTCATCTCAGGGCTATAGCAAGTAAAAAAACACCTGACAAACTCCAGTGAAGTGTAAAAGGTGGAAATATAACCAAGATTGCATTTTATCACCCCTCTAAGGCTGCCTGGCAGAGGACAGACATAGTGAATAAGGCTTTGACTCTGCTCATTCCAGTCCTTTCCCCAAGAAAATAATTGGCAGCAAGTTGTCAGCTCCCTATACACTGCAATTCCAGCCAGGCCAAGGCTGTCAGTACAAGAAGGCAAAGAGTCCATCACCTGCTTTATGCTCCACCCCTGCACAGCTTGACGAGAAGCAGGAATTTGCCTTGCTTTAAATTCCAGGCAGAACACAGGCACACACGTGGCTGTCGCTGGAAATGCACATTTAAATGCTACTGGGTTTTCTGAAACAAAGTTCTCTTTTCTTAACATGCATGGATGGAGAAAGAGGCCAGATTCAATGTGAGATTAAATTATAATAAATTCCCCATTATTGTTTTTGTTAATGAAATATTTTGTTTATCAGTAAAACAACTAAGGATAAAAATCATAATGAGTCTCCCTCCCCTGCTGCATGCAATCTCTTGGTAGAAAAGCATCCAATGAAAATTAAAATGAGAGATGGAAGCTGCTCAACATTGCTGAAGGCATTCTCTCTTATTTCTTTTTATTCAGCAAAACATGTCAAAAATCCACATCCTCTGATGTACTTGCATTTAGCATAGGGACTTGTCAATTATTTATCGCAGAGAGCTCTGTCAGACTGGGATTAAGATGTCCTAAAACTCCCAAGAGGGTAATTCATCATAACACAATATAGTGTGTGAATAATGGACACCCACAAAAGGCTCAGCTGACATGATGGGAGTGAATGATAGGTGAATTGAGGTCACGGGCTTGATGAGAGGACATCGGACAATGCACAGCCAGGCTGTCAGTCAGGCCATTGAAAAGGAGAAAGTGCATAAATATGAAATAGCAAACAAACAGATTGGCTTTTGTTTCCTTGTTCCTAACAGCTCAAAGAAATGATGCTGGAGCTAATGAACACCCATGCTGTGAGCCAGTACACTCTACAGTGGCTGCTACAGCTCCAACCCAAAGACAAATATACTGTAAAAGTTCCAGGTACGGATTAATAAGGCCAAGTGCTGGGTTTTCTTTTGCTTGTTAAAAAGTGGTTTCTGTGTTCTTCCACTCCCAACATACTTATGAGAACAATGTTTCAGTAAAAAAGAGTATCAGAATCAAAAAGAGTATTTGAATCAAAGCAAATTTACATTACATATGCTTTACTACATATTTTACTACCACGAACCTATAAATCTAGAAATACAATTGACCCTAAACTATATCTCAAAAAAGAAATAGCAAATAGCTATAAGCAAACAGCACCTGTCAAAGAAACAGAAGTGAAGTGAAAATCTTGTCTCATTTCAACCAAGGTGACAAAATCCCTGGTGTTCCAGTGAGAAGTGTCACTTCACATAGGAAAACAATTAATATTATTCCACTTGTAACTGTAATACACTACTGGTGCACTACTACTACTACTACTGTTATACACTACATTCAGTGCACTCCTCCCCTTCAGGTGCTTTTGCCCAATAACAAAGATCTTCTCTATCTAGCTTGCTCTTTCCCACTAACAAAATCAGGAATAAAGAAACCATTGCAAACACTAAGTACAACGTTTGCAGGATCCATCTGTTGTTTTGTCCCTGTCATCTCACTTCATTCACTTAGGTATTTCAGTGACTTAGTCTTTGGAATTAATAACACATTTCATAGAATGATAGAATGGTTTGGATTCGAAGGGAAGTTAAAGATCATCCAGTCCCAACTCTGCTGCTGTGGGTCAGGACACCTCCATCAGCCCAGCTTGCTCAGGGCTCCATCCAACCTGGACCTGAACACTTCCAGAGACTGGGCATCCACAGCTTCTCTGGACCTGTTCCATGGTCTCACCACTCTCTCAGTAAAGAATTTTTTTTCTAATATCCAATCCATACCTACCCTCTTTCAGTTTGGAGCCATTCCCTGCTGTCCTATCACTGCATACCCTTGTAAGAAGTCCCTCTCCAGCTCTCTTGTAGCCCCTTCAGACACTGGGAGGTGCCCTAAAGTCTCCTTGGAGCCTTCTGTTTTCCAGGATGAACAGATCCAACTGCCTCAGCTTTTCCTCATGGAAGAGATGGCCCAGCCCTCTGACTATCTTTATGGCCTCCTCTGGACTCACTCCAGTAGGTCTGTGTCCTTCTTTTGTTGGGGGCCCCAGAGCTGGATGCAGTGCTCCAGGTGGGGTCATTTACAGACGGAGAAAATGCACATAAAAAATAACCTTGTGGTATTATAGTAAGTGTAGTATAGCAATAGCATAGCATAACATAGTCTAGTCTAGTCTAGTTTAGTCTTGAATTGTATTCTCAAAATGCCTTATTTTTCCTGCTCTTGTGTAAGTTAGTGGATCAGCCAGCCAGGTAGGTGTGACAGTGGGTTATTCCTTTCTTCAAAGTTACTGCAAACTAAAAATAATTCAGTATCAATCTAAGCTGGTGAAACAGCTTCCAGCAGTATCTTCTGCAGCTAACTTGCCTTCAAATTTTCCTATATATCAGTCTCATACCAGAGCCCACCTCCTCAATCTGCGTTGTGTCTAAAGATCCCTTTCAGCAGTCTGCACAGCTTCCAGTCCTTCCTCCTTCAGCCTCTAGCAGAGCCAACCTGCTCCTTTTCACAGACAAACACATTGTTTTCAGCTTTTCAATCACTCACAATTCTCAGTTTCAGACATAAGAACTCTAACCTATCCTGAGTAATCAGCAGTCATTATGCTCTATGCCCAGTGTTCAGAAAATCAGTTATATAAATTATACCTTGATATCTTTTTCTCAATGGGCTTAATTTAGGATTCCAAGTTTCCCCCTTTGACTGCACACTTGAAAAACCCTAGTTCTCAGAGATCATAAAAAATTCAATAAAGCTTTGCCTTTCTGAGAAAAGTAAATTGTTATTGGTCTTTTCACTTTTCTTATTGAATTCTTATTGTTTATAAGTGCAACATTTACCTTTCTAGGACCCTCTTTTTTACGTGCTTTGATGCTAACAAGGGAGGCAAGAGAAATATGAAGAAACTTGGATTAGAGTATTGGAAGTTGGTTTATGCTTCACCCCAACCTAGGGGAATGGAAATGCAAAATATTTCTATTTATGGCAGCCTGATGTAATGACCTGATCACATGTAATGGTTATGAAAGACTCCAGCATGGACTCTGACAAAATGGTCATGAATAACTTAAATCTCATTTATATTCCATATGCAGATCCCTAGTTTTGTTCTGGAGAGAGACCAATGTCAGATGACAAAGATGCCTGCTATGAAGTTAGAATGAATAAGAACATGAACTCTAGTGGGGAGGTTTCAGTTTGGTTTGGTTTGGATTTTTTAAGATTATAGCTCCAGGGGAAAATTACAATATTTTTGTCTTCTTTTGTGAATTGTCCTTGTTCTGAGAGATTTGGGTTCTTCTGACAGTTTAACTTTGATTCTCTATTTTCTGCTTTGTGAGTCTTAGATGTAATATTGATCTGAGACTTCAGAATTTACTTTCCCTAACAATGTTTGATATTAATCATTAAGCTGAGACCATTTGTCACTTTCTTTCACTAAAGTGAGTCATCCTCTGAACATATCCTTTGTTGTTCCTAAGGTCTAATATTACTATTGATTTATTGCCAGCACATTGTATCTTCTCTGTTAATGGAATATATAGACTTTATCCTTCCTGACTCTTCCCTTCAACTGCCATCTAAGAAAGTTGCAGTCTACCCTGTGCTTAATTCTGAAAAGCTAATGCCTATTGTGATAATCATGACATTTATTTACTTTCTTATCTGTTTTGACATCTTCTCCCACCACATACTGGATAATGGTTCCTTTTCAGGTGTTAGAAGAATTCCTTCTAAAGGTGCTATTTTGTTTGTTTTAATATAACAATGTTTTTGGTAAGCAGAGATGCACATTACACTCAGCCGATTTCAGACTGATTTTAGGAATCACAAAATAAAAGTGCTCACTCAAAGCAGGGTCACTTCAGAGTTAGATCAGGTGTCTTGGGCTTATATCCAGTTGTTTTTGCTTTATCTCCAGAATGGTGATCCGAAAATATGCCTGGACAACCTATTCCTGTTGACCATCCTTCATCTTAAAATTATTTTTCCCAATTTCTAACCACAGTTTCTCCTACTGGAAATTTTATTCATTGCTCCTTTTCCTTTTTCTGAGAAAATTCTTGAATAGTGAGAATGAAAGAATTTGCATTTCAATAAACACCATGATTTTTTTCAAAATTCAAATTAAGCAAGAAGCCTCAAGAAAAGCAAGCTTAACCACTTTGTGTGTTCATACCTTCTATAACAGCATTTTAGGACATAACTTTATTCTTACCCTCATTCTCAAAATATCCTGTTTTATTGAATTAAGATTTTTTGATTCCGGACCTTTTAAGGAAACAGTTTAAATACACTATGAAACAACTAACACTGTAGAAGGAAGAAATGCAGATTTACTAGCAAGTTTCAATAGTGACAATATCTTCCTCTTAAAAACTTCAACAAAATTAGGACAAGTTTGATACAGGAAAATTTGAATAATCAAAAGAAAAATCTGAAGTTTTCAGATTTTCAGAGATTTTCAGAGTATATCTGTGACTCCCTCTCCATAGGAACAGATACGTGACAGCTGTTTATTGCAATAAAATTTTATGGACAAGTTCCTTGGATTTTCTGTAGAATTTGCATTTGTAATTTATTTGAAGTAATTTTATCAATCAATTTCAAACTCGTGATAAATAGACACATGTAGTTTGCATACCTGAGTATGACTCCAACTACACACCAAAGGGAAAGAGGCACTGTAGCATTTTAAAGGATACACAGGTTTTAACAAACCTTTCAAGGCAAGGATTTTTAAAAGGGAATGAAGAAATCTTTCTGGCAGATGATTCTGAGTACATATCCCTTCTGATTAATAGAACTGTTCCATTATGCAATACAGTTTGGTGATATATCAGTATATATCAATATATTAGTAAAATACTAAGCAATAAAAAAAATATTTATGTTATCTTTCAGGTATATGGTGGGGTTTTTTGTATGAGCTCTGACAAATCTCACTGGCAATGATAGCTAACAAGTCTTTTTAGCTGTTCCATTTCTTTTTCCATGTAAGAAAATGAATGCAATTGTTATTCTTGTCTTACAGGTAGGTTTCTTGTAAAGCCCTAACAAATGCAGGTCAGGAGTAGAGCTGGGGGAAAACTACTCTCTTGATGCATCTAAACTTCATGGCATTTCAAAAGAAAATCACTTTCCCCTATTGTTCATCAAAGAATCCTCTCTTCTATGTCCCAAGGCTTACATCTACCTAGGATTTTGAAAAATTAGTAGTCTGCAAGATGTTTTCTGGGAGACGGGGTGATATCATGCTATGAGGAAAGAGGGATTCAATAGCTCAAGTCCCCAGCCTGCATGAGAGTTCAAGCATTTTACTCTCAATTCATAAGAGAACTGGCAGTGAGGCAGTAAGAGAAGCCAATGCTTCTTCCAAAGGTGACTTATTACATAATTACCCAAGAAAGGATTCACATTCTAAATCATTACACTAAAACACCTTATTAAAAGAAAAAAAAACCACTAGAAAATAAATGAAGAAATTAAAAATTCCAATCCATATTTCATACTGTGAAAACAGGAACTCAGCAGATGCATATTTTATGAATATAGCAATAAAAGTACAGCCAGTTTTCCATATTCATGAAAAGTGTTGCTGAAAATATTCATCGTATTCATCTCCAGGAAAATGCAAATTATCTGTATCACATTGTGCAACTTCTATAAAGGGAGAAAAGTAAAAGCTTTTCTTTACATGACAGTTTTCTCATCTAGTTTGTCTTATCTGGGCAATCCAGCTTTTTCCTCTTCATCTGACTGTATTAGGCTACTTCACCCTTCCAGTCTGTTCTCAGCTTTGTGTGTGCAAGTACTGACTGGCAGCAGTGGCCTTTCAAACAGACTCTGTGGAGTTATTTGAAATATTTAATGACAGTAAACTGTTCAGAAGTTTTACTTAATAATTGACCTCAACTGTACAGTTAAACTTTTTTTTTTTTTTTTTTTACTTTGCCTTGGGACTTCTAGCTGTCCAGGATATTCAATCATTGCCTCTAATCAGTGCTTAACTATTAATATGTTAAAGTATTTGACACTTTAACAGGAAAGTGATTGAAGAAATTGCTGCTTTTAATGTGGCATGTCTCACAGCCACCCAGGGCACCTCCAGTGTGTGGCTGTTAAGCTGGTGAGCAGCCATCATCTACATGAGGGGAGCCAAAGGCATTACTCTGAGGAGGCAAATCCTCATTTCTGGATGCTGCTTACAGGCTGAACTGATACAGTGTCCCCTTCATGCCAGGCCATGCCACTCAAATGTATGAAGAGAGACATTCCTGTGAATCTTCTCCCTCTGTGGATTTCAAGCTGTTCTTCTTTACCTGATGATCCCTGAGATCTCTTTCCAACCTGGTATACTATGATTCTTTTGAACCATCAACCATGATAAAAAGTGACTTCCAAAGAAAGGCATTACTTCAGAAAAGAAGTCTGCTCTTAAGGAGACCAGTCCATTTTACAGTAGATTTGATAGATATGTTCAAGTCATCTAAGAATTCAGTTTTTAAACATTCTCCCACTCATTATACAAGTCAGCAACAAAAATTACCTTATCATCTGAATGTTCCGTAACTGCCTATGAAAAAAATTGGTATCAATCACAGTCAGAGACAGGATTCTGCAGAGAACAACCACTGACTCATCCAAGATTGGCCACTGCTGCATTATGGTTCAGACATGTCTTAATTTGCCACTCAGAGTTTTCCACTACACCTCCCATATTAGGACAAATGTCCCAATTCATCATAGCAAAGGAATATTCCTTTCCTTAATGAAAAACTAAATGTTGACTTTCCCTGAAGATCTGCACACACTGTCAGTGGAATCTTACTTCTATCACATGGTTTGCTTATTTCAAAAAGCTTGGTATCATCTTTTGTTGCTTTGGTTTTTTTTTGATGTAGCTCTAACAGGCAGCACTGCTGCTGAAGCTGCTAGTCAGAGCCCAAATTAATTGTGCTTCTCTGTCCCTCACTTGATTCACAGTAATAACACGCAAAATGGAAACACCAAAGCGTTGGTCAGAACTCTTGTAACCCAATCACCAGCCTGTCCGATTTAGATTCGGAGACTGTGAGGCTCCTGTTCAAATTTTCCATTTCTAATCCCTCTAAAAGAGCCTCAGTGGCACTGTCAGCTTCCATCCACGCAAATTCAACCTTTAAAGACAGAAAGGTCTCAAGTCAAAGCAAACCAGGAAAAGACTCTTGGCACCTGTGAAAACTGCTGTATTTCACAATCCTCTTCACTCATGGCATTGTCAAATTATGCAAATTAGCTGACACTGCAGCTAGAAAATACGTTTCCCCTCTCAAAATCTTCACAAACGTTATAGAAGAGAAATATTAAGATTGCACTAAGATTACTATTTGCATTAGTAATCCTGGTGATTAACTGCACTACTAATTCTTCAGGTGAAGGAAGCTGTTCCTCCTTTGAACCTCAGAAAATGTATCAAGTCAATTTGACTTCTGCCAAATCCTCATTGTTTTAAAAATCTTCCTAGTAAGAATCAAAGCAGAAGAGATTGCAAAAACTAGATCTGGCCACTGAAAAAAAATAATTTCATTCTAAATGGTAATGCAGTCAAAAAAGACCCAGTTACATGAGTTTGCTGTAATTATTTGTAAGGAAAAAAATTACTACAGAATAATGTCCCTGAGAAATAGCAGAAAAAAGAGAATGAAGATACCTGCCACTTGAGAGTGCCTGCAACAAATTTCAGCTGAGAGAAGCTGAGTTCATCTTTGTTTGGAAGCAAAGAATATCTATCATAGCTATGCATGCTGTTACTTATCAATACTATAATTATGATACTTCATACAGCTTTTTTTTTACTGTTTTCCATCCTCAAGTTTTTTCACTGAAAAATTTAATTTTCAAGTCCATCTGGTACAGCAGGGTGTTGTCTACATAAAATAAGCCTCAGATGTAACAACAATGCCTTTATGTGTATTCTATGTACTATGTACTAATCTTTGCTTTAACATAGTCAGGCTCTCTAACAGTCTATTTTTATCCTGTCATTGTTTATTCATCTAACAATTCTGCTCTAGAGGCATCTGATTTGGAAGTCAGAAGAAAAAGACTTTCATAAGTAAAGCACAAGTTGAAGGTTGATTTATTAGAAACAGCAAATAAAACAAGATATGACTACAGTTGACTGAATTGGCAAGTACTGTCTGGACCCTGCATTTAACCTATTTTCAATTTTCTTTACAATGCACATACATAGAATAAATATTTCATGAAATTAATCATTATCGCAGTGCCTCAAACAGAGCAGTTTCTACAAGCTTCTACACAAAAACCAGCATCAATCCATATTACAGAAACGGATCCAGTTCTGTTTACTGTATATTTCAAAAGGTTCAAAAGAATCATGCTCAATTTTTACCTAAATTTATACATGAGCCTAATTCTAACGTTTTATTCTGTTGGAACATATTGATTCCATAACTTCTGGCAGCAAACTGCAAGTCCCACTAGAAATAGCCATTAGGCTGGATAATAAATCAGTGTCTTGACAATGGCATTGTATACTCATCACAGCAAAAAGCAGCTGAAAATTACTTTCAGAGTCTGCCAACGTGGCCACAAGTTATTTAGAATGTGCAGTGATATTAACTCATACAACCGAGGGGGACCAACCTCTGCCAGACCAGCCCAACCATCTCAACTTTGACAGGAAGGATGCTTTATTCAATAATAGGGAAATTCACAGAACTAAGTCTCTTTCTAACTCAGGCAATAAATAAAAAGAGATGGCAAAATACATTGGAAGAGAAAGGTGGAGAGAACACATCCCCATACTCCCTGCAAGTTCTTGATGACTGAAGTGTTTTGGTTTTTTTTACTTTTCTTTCAAACATGCCACTATTTAGCAAAGTATACGTTTCTGACTTTCCAGAGGTGGCTCAGGCACACACTTAAGCACTTGCTTCCTTGGAAACAGATCTTGAAATCAGGATGAGGTACCATATTTCCTACTATAATGTCAGCTCTTTTGAGGTAGAAAGGTATGTTATTGAACATGCTGAACCTCCAGTCCCCTGGATATTCAACAGTGGAACTTTATAATCATCAAGAACATTTTCACATTTCCATTGGCTGCATGATAGTCTACTGTCTTATTTTATTCCAAATACTGCATACAATATTTACTATAAACATGACTGGTTCAATCCACTCTGTTGTTTTGCTCACATCTCGTTTGGCCCTGCCACATTCCTCCTGGCACTACTGACACTTTCTGTTTCTTTGAATTAAGGACATGATTTATCTGGAAATTTCTATCAGTCTAATGAATTAATTGCACTGAACGTGCTAAGTACTGTAATCCTGATAAGCCATTGCTGTATGTTGAACATCTCAAGAAAAATAAGTTCAAAAACCACCACTGAGACAGACAGCAGAAAATCACATCACAGACCTCCCATTATAAGATGTGAAGAAAATCAGCACAGCTTATTTGTGCCAAAAGAATGTCCCACCAGCCCATAGTCATTTTCCATTCACAGCAGGTACCCTGCATTACGCATCCAGCTGGAAGCATCTGTCGATACCTCGGGCTGCGGCAGAGCGGCTGCGGTTTATTGGCGAACCTCGGCTGGAAGGGCTCTCCAGGGAGGCTCGGATATTGCAGGCTCCTGTTGAAAATGCTACTGGAACAAATACATTTCTGCTTGGCTGCAATATTAAAAAGTGATGCCTGACCAGTAATTAAAGAAGCTGCCAGATAACACAAAATGTGTTGGGCTAGTTAATGTATGCAGATGTCACTACAGAGAGTGATCGCATAAGCAAAATGGGAAACAAAGCACTAGCGTGACAAATTAACCTTTATGGGTTAAGCAGCCTGTGAGCAATGAACAGGGATAGGATGTGCGTGTGTTGTTTGGGTTTTTTAATTAAGCCACAAAAAGACCTTAATACTTTTGACAAACAGGATGAACATGAGCCTGTCATTAGAGCTTGTGACCCCTGATTGCTCCACAGCCACTGTACAGCAGCCATTATTCTAAGTTCTGTAGATTAGGATTGGATATTCTTACTGATAAACTGTTTCTTATGCTTAGTGCTGTACAATGAAGTTTGTTTTTTTGGTTTTTTTTTTTTTTTGGTCAGCATTTTAATCAGATGCCAGGTAATACAAAAAATGCTGATAATACAGACTACCAGTTTTGTGCAACACACATCAGGATGTTCCCTGCTTAGTTAGGCACTGCCTAACTGATACGAAAGAACTTGTGTTTTCCTAGAGATAAAACCAAGACCTGGCACCCCAAAGGGTCTGGATTAACACTCACCACAATTTTAAGCTGGAAAGTTTACAGGTGTTACTGCATATGTACTAACATTAGGGCTCTTTTGAAACTTTGCTAGGCTACTTGCCTTCCATATCCTTCAGCTGTTAATTCTTTAGGTTAATTACAGACTGCATCTATAAATATTCTTCTAACAGTCATATGAAATAAATAGTAAGTCTGATGTGAATAATTTCTAGGTGCTTTCTGAGGTGAGAGACTCTTGAACCAATATATCATTACCATCTGCCTTGTCAACTCTTCTTAGCTCATGCATTATTTACCTGCTAAACCATGGTGACAGTGGTGAAGCAATAATGCTCTGTTTTGAACCTCCAGCTGCCATCTATGCAAAACAGGTTGAATGCCAAAGAGATATGAAATATTCATGCTTTCACTTCTTTTTGTAACTGACAACATCCTATTGCATAGGTGACTTTAAAGGCTCAGAATTTTGGTAATTCATTTACCTCTTCCACTCAAAATATCAAAAGAAGTGTGAAGGGCAAGATGGGTACATTATCTTTCTGATAAGATCCCTTTATATAGAGTTTAGTCTTTATGGATTAGTTTATTCTTCTTATTTTTGTTATTAATTTAACTAGTCTTTAATTCATGGATTTCTCTGAACAAGTCATGCTTTAGCTTTTCAACAAAACCTGTAACCTTTGCTTGTAACCTCTTCCATGTACTAAATTCAAACAATTCTGAGATGTATATATTTCATCTATATGAAAAGGAGTTTCTTCAGGTTTAGTATTTGCCTTATCAGTCACGTCTTATGGCATACTGAGAAATCAAAACCTGACTTCCCTCAGATATTGTTAGCATCATTCCCATTTGCTCCTCCAACACGTTCAGTCTTTCTCCCTGCTAAGATGTTTCTTTGTGAAATTCATTGTGCCACAGAGATCTTCAGCAAAACAGCAGAGGATGACAGATGTCCATGCAGTTGCATATGTTTGTATGTTTGTACCATGAAAGCAGCTTTATTTTTGAGCATATTCCCCTCCTCTTGAAATAAATATTTTAAATATTTCAAATAATGGCTTACAACTTTTTTGTCCATATGGAAAACTTAAATGCAACTTTTAGTTGCAATTAAAACATGCTTTATCTTACTCTATTGTCAGTAAAAGCACTCTAGTGGATTCAAACAAAAGATTTCTTTGGAACAGAGTAATACACAGTCTACAGCTAATCTTCATTGTTTCCTAAGTTTTGGAATTGATGGCATTATGGACTTGTAATGTTCTCATGTTTGTTTCTTGTATTGAATTGTAAAAATTTAGAACAGGTACCATCTCTACTCTAAATTCAGTAAAGTATTTTAAGTTCATTGCTACAGTGGTTATAAAAAAGGTTTCATCTTCTAAGGAAGTCACAGTCCCTATCTGAACGCAGATGTAACAGAGTGAAATGCAAACCAAAAATATATCCTCTGTAAAGTTTAAATTTATAAGTGCATTAACTGTTATTTTTATAGAAACACTTAAAGAATTCTTTTACTATTTCATAAGCAGAAAAGGATGCCATAATTATCACTTACTACCAACCTCAATGTCAGAAGTGTCAGACAGATTTACTGAAACATTCTTACTGCATTAAGCCCCAAATGTCCCATTTCAAACTCTCATAAAAATTTCCCCAAGTCATTCTCACAGTGTTGATACAAAATACTCTTAAAGGAGCTTTCAAGGTTTAAGAATGTCACACACAGGACTATAAAGAACTATTCTAATTGGAGATACTTTGTAAACCATACCTTCTTTTTTCTTGTCGAAGTTAGTGACATTTTTGAAAGATCTGTAAAGGTCTACGATCTGATAAGAATATATTCTACTATGAGAATATATTCTACTATATTTACTTTAATTGCTAAAGTTCATTATTCTGTGAATAGTCTCCCTCTTAGGCTCATGTCATTTTTTTGCTCCATCAAGAAACTAATTTACTGAAATTCTTTTTCAGCAAAGTAATCCTTTGCTGTTGTTCTAGCTAAGCTCTGCAGATGGTCACATTTGAAAAGGACTATGGAGTCATGACAAGCTTTCCTTCCCTGTTTCTGTTCTAGTAATAAAATATTACCAGAACTATGAGCAACCAAGGAGAGGATTTTATACTTCCTTGTACCTCAAACTGACAAAAGTACTTCTGTTAGAGAGAAGAAAAGGATGGAGGAAGTTCAAAAGTGAGCAAGGCCAAACAAGAGGAAGAACAACATTTCAGCAATAAACAATTGAAGTATAAAGATAAGAAGAAAAAGTTCAGGAAAGTTGGATGGACAGATAGATATAATTCAACACTGCAGACTAAAAAGCAGGAAAATTTTTAAAAAATTGAGTGACCAAACTGAAGAAGAGGAGGAGGAGGAAGTTTTTCAAATAATATACTGGCAATTTTCAGTAATCACTAATTTTATATGTGGGGCAAAATCAATACCACAGGAAATAAGGAAAGGAAATAGAATTTAATTATTCTAGATCTGATTTCAGTCAATAAAATGACTGAATTTTCTACAGAAATGTAATACTGCATATCCGATAATCACGTAGCAGTTAGCATGCACCAGAAAATAAACCCCATTTCTGCACTAGCCCCACTGCATCCTCATTTGTAACAGTAAGCGTTTTAGAAAAATGCATGAGGCAGGAGTCTGATAACAAATTCACACAGGAGGTTTAAACATTCAGCAGTAAAAGGGCACTGAGTACATTTAAACTTGCTGAGTGAATTCTCCTGTGTATAACCTACTATGGCTGCATTGATTTCACTTAGGCGTTTATGGACTCTGACATTCCCTGAAGTCAACAGAGCAAAACCATTTGGTATCATCTACAGGTCTTGGCCTGTATGCCTAAAAATAAGAGACTTTGCCTAATTGGGTTCTGCACTCTGAAAATATCAGCTTTCTTTGTACACCTTTGATGTACACTGGTGGACCTAAAATCACAATTAGATCTGCACTGCTTTGAAAAAATATGGTTGCTCAAACAGCAAGTATCTTCAAGAAGGCATGGGAGAGAAAAAGGGAAAGAAAATGGAGAATGGCTGTATCTCTGAACCTTCTGCAGTCCCCAGAGCAAGCCTAACAAACCACAAATCCAACACCTCATTTATTTCCATCTGCCTCAACATAATCAGCTCCAGAAACACTTCAACGTAACACCTTCAGCTCTCAAGGAATTATTGGGTTGGGGCCCTAACCTCCTCTGACAAGATTTGGTGGGATGCAGCCTCCAGAGAGGAAGGTGACCATTCCATCTCTTCTGGATCAGCTCAGCAGGCTTCAGGGGGAGAAATACTCAAAGTGAGCACTCTTCAATGGCAAACCACCAAGAGAAGCAGGCAAGAGAGAAACAGCATTAAGCAGTGGTCATGAAGACTCCAGAAAAGACAGAAACTTCACTGAGAAGTAGGAGCAGCCTGGCACACCTCTGAGACAAAACATACTTCCTAAGAACCAGAATGGACTAACAGAGCATCAACAAACCAAAGGGAATTGCAACTAAGCATGGAAGCAAGGACTTGTCTGTAGGAGTACAAACAGGCAGGGCAGGAGATGTTTGACTACCTTTTTAGTCCTACTAAAAAAAAGAGGTTTTTTTTCACTATTTACACATACGAAGTGGACTTTTTCAAATGTAGAAGCCATTTGGATATTTTGGAGGGAGTATACAGAAGGAATTAAAGACTAACATTGTAGATAACAAGGGATTCTTCCATTAAACAATTGCAAACAATTTTAACTATAAATGGCGTTGATAGAAAAACTCTCAACAAACTGATACTGCTTCTATCCTTTCACACTTTTTTCCTTTAGAATAACAGTAGGCAAAGAATCCTACATGAGCAGAACCCTTGAAAGTGCATCACAGTTTAGTCTGAAAATTCCCACCTATGATCCAAATCCTAAAGAGGCAAAGATTATGGCATTAGGGAAATGTTTGGAGCCACTGACTGGTTCTAAATAACTTTTTTTTTTTTCTTCCTAGTACATGGAGGAATTTATAATCCAATTTGGGAGAAACAGAACCATAAAACTGGACCTATGTGGCCCCAGGTCCCCAGACAATACTTTATGTAGATCTGAAACTGTATCCTTCTCAGAGCAACTTGTTATCCATCATGTTGTTACTATTTATTTATCATAAGGCCATCCGCTCTACTCACTGCTCCGCATCCTCAATGTGACAAAATTATCCAAGATTTACAATGGCAAATGAGATCCACTTCCACTCCAGAAAATTCAGAATTCCTAGGGGATATAGCAGAAATTAAAAGCTTTGTGATTGCACTGGTGTGGCATTCAATGGAAGGTTTTTGCAAATGTAAGCACAATGTGAGGGTAAACTGGGAGATGGATACTGCTGCTATATTGGCCACGACCAGCATCAAACAGAAAAATTTAATTGTCTAATATGTCTGTTGATAGGAGTAGCATTAGTCATATGCTTAAACAACGTCATTTTTCTGGACTACCACTAAACATTCAAAAACTGTCCTGATCACAAAAGAAATAGCTCAGCTAACACAAGATACTAACCAGTTGCATGCTCACATACAAATTTCTGTATCTTCCACTTATATTTTTTACCTTATATTCACTTATTTTCCATTGTATTAGATTTGTGTGTCAGGGATTTTTTTTGGGGAAAGAGGGGAACACACTTCTACTGTACAATATTGTAGATTAACTAATAAGGGGAAAGCAAGCAATAGATATAATCCGATTATTCCCTTCTGGAAGCTTCTTTCTGTCTCACTAAAGCAGTGACAGATATAAACTGATTTCAATCTGAAATTGAAATTGTTTCTATCACAAGATTCTGTCACAACCTTGGCTTTTTTCACACTGTTTTTTTACCTGTTCGTAGACATGGAGATATTGATACTGAAGAAAAAAACAACTGGTTGTTAGTTAAGTAAACTAGTACAAGTACACTAATATATAAAAATGTAAGGAATAGAAGTTCTTTTTTAATATGTATGTCTACATGTACCTTGGAATGGAAAAACAAATTCATTTTAAAAGATAATAAAATAGCCTCTTATGTACAACATTAACTTCAAAACATGTCACTTCACATTGCCCTTGGACTTGATATTCTGATGCATTACTTAGGCAATTAGATTTTCCCAGTCACTCTAAAAGTTATTAATACATGATCTCATTATTTAATAATTTCCCATTTCAAAATACAATCATCCATAATATGTCTCATTACATAACAATCAGAAGAACAACTGATTAAAAAAAAAAGGAAAACTAAATTTAAAATCAAAGCTTTGTTGATTTGCTTAATTGCTAGTAATGTAGATCTTGTGCAGCAGTTATCCAAACAATAAAATATTCAAATATTAATATGAAAGTTATTAATATAATATTATTTTAAACTAAGAAGTCTGCACAAAGTTGAAAGAAACCTTAAAATACACTGTAAGTGCTGTAATTATACTGGAATTAGAATATTCCATGCCAAATTTTCTAATTTGATACAATAACACGGGCCACAGAGAGAGCAAATAAACAGAGAGTAACATACAGGAAAATAAAGACTTATAACTCCTCCCATCTCAACAAGCCACTGCTTCCTTTACATCGCCTTTCAATCTGTAGATCTGAAAATATACATGAGGCTCTGGGAATGAAATAAATTTATCTAACTGTTAAGAGATTAACACTTCATTCTTCATCTATTATCATCTGATGATGGACTGGGAATCTGACTGACAGGAGAAAACAGAAGTTAAATTATTTATTTTGCCTTATCTCTACTTCATATTCATAATCCCTGGGTTAGGCAAGACTGGAATAGATATCTTCATGAATTCCATGCATCCTAAGTTATTTCACATTTCTTAGAAAGGCAAAGATGTGTATTTGACTAAAATAACTTTAAATGTCTAAAGCTCTTGAGTACAATCAAAGTTGAAAGCTATTCAACTGGCAAAGATATTGCCTATTAAATATATATAGAGGAAGATCTCCATATGCCAATCACTGAATTTCTATCTTAACTGTGTGTCATATGAAATCAATGAAGTATTCTCCATGAGATATATAAAATCTTAATATTTATCAAATTTACATAAACACTGACACCTGTGTAACATTAGAGCCAAGAAATCCTTCTTTAATCTGACTTCCAGGTAGATCACCAGTCCTAATAAATATTGGTCCCTCACATTAAAAAAAAAAAAGCAATAAAAATCCAAAGAAAAACATAGAGGAAACCATTTTCAGGTTTTCATACTTTTTGTATTGAACATTCCTTTTTTCTGCTACAAGTGATGTTAAGGAAAGCAGTTTTAAAAACAGAGGAAAAAATACATGAGTAAAGAAAGACAGAATAAATTGTACAAACCATCTGCAAATCCATATCTCATTTATATAAAATCAATAAGAGTTTTTTTAACATACACTTGCTAGAGCCAAAATCATTTGGATTTTACAACCATTTTTCATCCGATGGTTAAAAGAAAATGATGCAGCTTTAGGAAAAAATGTTACTTTCAATTTTATCACAATTGTTATTTTATTCAGTATCATTTATTCCAGATAAGGGTAATAACCTCATTCTCTGGTAGTCCAGGTTAAACCCATTTAAGACTATGTCTTGTTCCTCAGACTTATGAATCCTTCCTTTTCAGCAGTGTCACACTGTAGTGCATCAAGCCACGACAGCAATATCTTCTGACTTGCCTGTGAGCATCTATTCTCCCATTTTCAAGTGTCACAACTGACACCAAAATATTGTGTTAAGTATTCCACTGAATTCTGCATTTCCTTATTTTTGATACAAGTTAGACCAGGAGAGGATCAGGATCAAACAACACAAATACAAAAATACAAATGTTACGCATGCAGATGGTTTGACAGGCAAATATTTTAATTAGACAGCTACTCAGAGCCAGACTTTGGCAATATAGGAGAATAATTCTGAATGAGAAATTAATGAAATGTGGACAGTGTGTAAGTACTACAGGAGCATTCAGCACGGTTTATGATGCACAAAATACCAAGCTGAAATACTAGGGGAGGAAATTACCCAAGGTAATTAACAACATTGTTCCAGGACTCAAGAAGCATGGAGGTGAAGTGGCTTTCAGCAAAACCTGTTTCATCCACTATACAGCTTCCCTATGCATGTTTTCCTTTTTCATATACACCTAGCTCCATTGGCAGCCTGCCAGCTTTGGGAAATGTAAATAAAATTGTTGCTTTAACAGCAAGTTTCATGATAGAATTATTCTTTTGAATAATTGTTTCCCAGCAGCATTGAATAGTAGAGAAACTGGCAATACTGTGTGAGTATGGAAGATGCTTTATTCTACAAGAGAGCCCCATGTATTCTGTTGATTTTCTAAGTATCTAGGTAGCAAACCTTATGGTGGAGGAAGCTGTTAAGAGGTAAGCCAACAAAGGTTTTCTTCCTGTATTTTATTTTTATGTCTTGAAACAAATTACCATGAATAACCCATCTCTGTGCCCAGTAGACAGCAAAAGAGCAGCTCCCTTGTTTCAAACCCTGTCCTTGATAGGATACTACTAAGGATGATATTGTTCAGTCTTTAGGCTACGTGATCAAATAAGGAGGACCAGGGTGAGCACCTGTACCTGCAAAGTCACCATAACATAGCATCCCACTACTTCCATAGTTTTATTGTCTAGTTTACTTTTATTTTTCCATCAATGCAAGACAAGAACAGAATGAAAAGCTTCTCTCTGAACAACCAATTTTCCCAAAGGTATAAACTGACGACTTCAGTTTGTGTTAACTGTGGAGCAGCTGCTGTGGAGCAACTCTGTTGAAGAATCAGGTTTGAAATTTTCTGTGCATCTTTTTATTCAACTTTTATAGACTTTGAGGAGAAAGGGAGACTTTAATACTGACTTTTTCCCATACAAAGAGCTGGAGTAAGATTAAAATCACCTTGTAAAAAAACAAATGTTTTTTGAGTATTTAGGACCATTTATTTATGCAGTTCAAATACACATGTATTTGTCTGCCAACATTACTATCAAATGAAATTAATCGCATGAAAATGAGGATAGCTGCTGCAACAATAGCCTCAATTCAGAGGCAGAACCTACTGCAGATGTATTAAGCCTCATGAAATAGGCTTAATAAAGGCTTAATCAGACACTCATAAAATATTATGCAAACAGAACCAAGCATAAATTGATATTGTGGCTTAGGAACTAAAGCACTCATTTATAAATAAAATTTCCCCCTCACCACAGGCTTTTTATTCAGATATGATAAAAGCAGATGTACTGCTTATCTGTGATAATTAAAAACTAAAAGAAAGATCCTTAATTTTCTGAAAAATCAAATTTCTTTTCCAGACTTTGTCTCAAAGCTATTCCTTTCTATTTCTTTACTATCCTATTAAAAATTTCAGTTTCTCTTTAATTTGTTATTAAACTTCCTCTTGCTTTTGATACTCTTTACAGCCTGTTGTAATAGGATACATTGCTCATTCACTTTCCTTATAGAAGACAAGATTTTCCATGTTGTTATCTTTGCAACCAAGGCCAAACTTTACCTAGTATTAATTATATTTCTTGCTGATTAAAAAAACAAAACAAAACAAAAAACCAACAACAAAAAAAAAAAAACAAGTGCTGACTTTTAATTAGCCTTTCCATGCCTCAGTCTTTTATTTTTATTTCTTAATAAATTTGGTAGAGAAATCTAAGCTAAGTAGGTAGAACTTAAATTTAGATTTTTTTAGTAAGGTCAGGTGATGTAAGGCTGATAAAACACTAAAACATGAACACAGAAAATAACATACACTCACAGTGACAAGAAAATGCCTATTAAGCTTAACTCTAAATGAAATATTGTCCCAATTAAATTAATTTTCCCATTCTCCTTGACAATGACAAAAAGCTTAGAATTGCCAAGTCATTAAATGTTTCTTAGGTGCTCTGTAATGCTCACACAGTGATTTTTTGCTGACAGTAACGGCTTATTTTCACTGCAAACTTCCTTCTTCTTCCAAGGGGCAGACAAGGATACTGTATGCAACAAATCCAACTCCATGAGAGCAGTATGGGCAACTTTACATTCCAACATCATCAGGGAGCATTCTCCCATAGCAGGGAGAGAATACTGAACTCGTAGCAACACTTATTACCACCTCCAGAGGTTTTTCTACCTTTGGGCTCTCATATATTAAAATGGAAAATAACCCCAAAATTTAGGAAATTTAGCTTGTGGTATGTATTGTGGTGATCAGCATGAGTATTCAGCCATAATCAGGGACATGGGTAGCACAAATACCCAGTGTGTTTTCAGAACTGTTTAGGTTCAGTGCATCCTTTGGAAAGGTTGTGCTACAAGGTTTTAAAAAAGGAAAAGACTATATTGAACCTATTGATAAAAGTGGTAATAAACTGCAGAGAAGTCAACAGCATTGATAAGCTTTGAGTCTTTACATCAGGCTGTGTCCTAAAGCATAATACAGAACCCAGGAGAAGCTTCATTCTTCACATGATTGTGATGAGATCTGAGTACAACCTTTAACTGTAACTCTCATCCTCACTAAACCAAATTCTGTAATTAGTCTAGAGATTAGTTTTCAAAATCCTGCATCATGGCTTTTAGTTTCAGCTGCCTTCCATCCAAATCTTATACCATTATTTTTTCCTCACTCATGAATTTTCAGAGTTAACCATTACTAGTACAGTTATCCAAAGATATATTCAGATGAGCATCACTTTTCAGCAGATGAAGAATCCTGGCCTGTTAATTACAACTCAGCCAATGAATTAGGGGCCATGTTGAATTAGAACAAGTCCCCTGTTAGGGACTTGGCTTGTTGAACAAGTTCATTTTCATATCTGCCTATTTCCCCTGAAACCCACTCTATCATTAAGCATCTCCCAAACAATCTCCCAGATCTAATTCTAAATAGATATTTATTATTGAAATATCTTGTTTATTTTAATGTGGATTGCACAGCTCATGCTGTATTTAATTTTAAAGTGATTTACAATATTGCTTACAGACAAAAAGACACATTTCATAAAGACACACACACAAGCCTGGTTTCAAACTAAAACTGGACATCATATGACACTTCAGTGAGCTTTTCTGTTTGTGTGCTTATGAACTGAAACCAAGGAAATTCCAATCAACAACTGCAAGCTATCACCTTGCAGAAGATAATTTTAGGGATGCTGTTATAAAATTAATTTTGTGTGTGTTGTTACAAACCTGTAAAAGACAATTAATTAAACATATGATCAAAGTCTATAAAAATATGGCTGGGACAGAGAGGATCACCACAGACTGTTTGACCTCTCACTTTTCCACTACAAGCTTAAATGGGGATGATTTGAAAGAAAGAGAAGGAAGGAACCCTTCTTCACACACCAGACTGGCTGCAGAACTTGCACAGATTACTGAGAGAATGAAACGTTTACATCTGTTTAGAACAGACCAGACATGTGAAGAAAATCTACTGAGGGTTATTAATACAATTAAAATCATCTGTGATCAGAGAAATTCCTGGACTGCAAATGGCTGGAGGTGAGAAAAGCATTTTGAGGAAGTACCACTGCATCTCTCCTGGTTCCATATCCTTTCTGGCATATCCCCTTTTGATCCTTGGAGAGAAGCTATTGAGGGATGGGCTGTGGGACTGATCCAGGATACCATTTTGGACTGAGAGAATCGGGGCATACCCTGTATACCCATCCTTCAGTGGGGTAAAATGTAGTAAAAAGATACTAAAAAGATTATAACAATTATGTGTGCCAAAAAGTATGTGTCTTCATGCCCTCAAAATCTTTTCCATGCACAAAATTCTAAAAGCACCAAAAAACCCCAGATGAAACAAATCTCTTTTCTGAAGACCTTAGCTAGGATGACATGGGGCAATTCTGTCTTACAATTAAGAATTTAAGCTCTGGTCAGCTCTTTTTCAGTAGCAATTAGTTGTCTCTTCTGTGCACCCAGCTAGGAAGGAACAGGCAAAATAAATACAATGACAATAAAACAAGACCCATATTATGTCTCCTTGCCTCATTCCTAGACAAACTAGAACTAGTAATAGTTGTTAACTAGCAATATATAAGCATGATGTCACATAAAATAAATTCAGACCTCAGCATTCCTATATCATTGCCACAAGCCTGAAGACTTGCAAATTTGAGAAAAATATGAGAAAAAGCAAAACAATAAATGCCTCCTGCTTTATTGACTGAAGATTTTTGACACAGATCAAAAGAGGCGAATTCAAAGTCAAGACCAGTGGGATAAGTTCAGGACAACAAAAAGCTGTCAGATCCTTCCCACAAAGCACTGCTAAGTCCACATTCCAAATGTAACTCTTAGGTCTTTGCTTTGGCTTCCCCTTGCTTTTATGCAGCATTTTATCAGAGATTCTAAAAAGAACTGACTAGTAAAACTGTAGTGGGAATATGATGCTAAGCTATACAATGCTGTTTAGTTTGTGACCAATGAAATCCTGTAATTAGCACATCACTAATTTTCCTAAAATATGGATCCCTTAATTTTTTATGCAGTAAGTTGATTATTCTCATCCCCAACCCTTCATCCTCTTCTCAAGTGCAAGCACCTTTGAAACAAAATAAGATACCTGTTGCTTTGGTTCTCAGAAACCTCTAGGGCAGCAAGTGTGCAGAACATGGAAGTGTGCAAAGAAGTATGGACTCGTGGAGCTCAAAAAAGGTGCAGTAAGGAAGAGGGAGGAGTCAATGACCTGAGCCTGCACTGTGGCAAAGGAACTCTGCTTGTGCAGGAGAATCCATTGGCCTTTTCAATGCCCATGGTTTAAATTACCTTTATTAGTCAGATCTCTGTGGTAAAGCAAAAAAATGTTTATTTCAGAACTTCACTGACATCCTCAGTCACTTTAGAGTCACAGCACTGCAGAGTGGGAAGGAAATGTAAATATACATACAAGACAATAATTAGTATTTCAGCCAGCCTATATGCATTTTCCATTAATCCTCAGCATGCCCAATATTGTGTATAATGAACCTGGTAGTCTCTGGATAACATTCTGTCTGTTAGCTCCTGTTTGAGGACTCTCATTTTCTTGCGGTTTAAGGCTCTCTGCTAGGGCTGATTTTCATTATATACATTATTTCCCACCAACAGAGAGGCTGCTCTGCTCTATCAGGTTCTCACACAATATGCTAACAATGATAGAAATTTGCCTCAAACCACAATGTGTCTCTGTTAATTGACAGGGGGTTTATACATTCTATTGAAGACTTAACTAGCTGTTTGTTTTACAAATCATGAGATTAGCTAACAGATAACAGATGCTGATTTTGCCAACTTTATCCTTCCTGCCATTTGTTACATTGCATCTTTTAAGACCAGTCATTGATTTAGCAGCAGAATATTGAGTTCAGTTTTTAATATTACATTTGCATGATATCAAGCATAGAAGTATCTCAAATGCAAAGTGAAATCTGTTTATATTATTTAGACAATTTCCTATCCAAAACATGCTTTACAAGAGATTCTTAATGAAATGTTTCTGACTCATCTCATTAAAATATAAAAACCTTCCACTCCAAGCTCTCCATGAATTTCCCATGAAAAGGCTTATTTTTGAGACATACTGAGTCACTGCTTTTCAATTTATGTGAGAATTTACACTGAGAGCTGAAAGAGGACTCAGAGTGAAGGCCAAACACCTCTTATTACATGAACCAGAAAACAAATTAATTCAAGAGCTGAGCAACCATTCCATGGCTGTAGCACACAGTCGGTGAAATGCATGTGCATCATAAATATGTAGATGAAATGCAAAATTTAGAATATCATGGCAATTTATGAAATGCTAACAGTGTTTTGGAAAACATGCCCAGCACATGTTTAATAACCCTATTCCTCAGATGCAAGGACATAATAAATTTAGTATTATTCTGTCCTTATTTTCAAGATGCAAGCAAATAAAAAAATGAAATTATAGTTTCTGAAGCATTTCTTCATCATGGCTTTTTCTCCAAGTTATACTTTTGCACCAAAATACTGCTTTCAGAATTGTCTTCGCTACAATGGCTCACACCTAGAAATACATATTTGTACCTAAAGAATGACAACAAAGCCCAGAGGAAGAAATTACTCTCATTCTGGAGGACAAAGCTAAAGGAAGAGTCATCTCTCACCAGCAGAGAGGCCTGACCTCAAACCAGGGTAACTCCCAACCTGGCTGTCCCATCACATTATCATACGCCAATCTTTTCAGGGTCTGTGACTGGCAATAACAACCTAAGAATTGTCTAGTTTCTTAACTGTCTCTGACACTTATGAATAAATATTTTCTTGTCTAACCTTGCGACATTTATCAAGGATACAGACTGCAGGAGGGTGCTTTAAAGGTTCTGAACACTGAGTTTTGAACATTAAAAAAACCCCACTTTATGTGAGCTAAGTGAAGTTCATTATTGAGGCGACCAGACAGATGTAATCAGATTTGCTCCTTGCAATATGCTCATGCAACATCTTTAATTCTTCTAATAATTTCTTAATAGACAGTCTCAAGAACCCATCTTCAGACTTCATTTTTCAAATGCATCATTTCGAGCACAAAGGTTCTCCTTAGAGTATGTTTTGATACCATCCTTTCCTAGTTCTCCCCCCACTACACTGATATTTGCTACATCAAGATGTCATTTCTTCTGCAGGACTTTTGCAGGAGTTTTGCAGAGCTCTGACTCCAGTATTTTTATTATTCCCCTCTACATTATATCTCCTGGTTACATTATTCATAGCTGCACATTCCACTGTGATTCACCAGCTACCACTGATTATTCACAATCTTATGTGTTAGTCACAAACTGTAACTTGTCCAAACTTTCTGTGAGTGACTGACAACTGGCACAATTTCAGTGCCTAAAATCAAATTCAAACTTCCTGCTTCCTAGTAAAACAAAAGAAAAAAGGCCAAACCCTGACAAAAGCCAGACTCGGGCAGTATCCTGAGGCAACTGCCCACTGTCCCCAGTGACACTGCTTTATTCATCCTTCGTACATCTGCTCTCTTTAGTTTATGCAGCTGGGCAAACACCTTCATTTGAGCCATGTGCACAGCTCCTGCACCAGCACGGGTGTGTGATACGAGGATGCGGGGCTAGGCAAGGGATGCGGGGCCGGCGGGGACGCAGAGCCGGCAGGGATGCGGACAGAGCCGGCGAGGATGCAGAGCCGGGCAGGGATGCGGGGCCGAAGGGGATGCGGGACCGGCGGGGATGCGAGGTCGGGCAGGGACGCGGAGCCGGCGGGGATGCGGGGCCGGAGGGGATGCGAGGCCGGGCAGGGATGCGGGGCCGGGCGCGGTTGCGGGGGCCGCGCTCCGCCAGCACCACCTGCCGGCAGCGCCCACGGGACGCGCCCCGCGGAGCCTCCGCGGCACCACCAGAATTGCCGGAGACATTGGAAACATAATAATAAT
>VXBC01001035.1:687594-812733 GCA_013399945.1 Ploceus nigricollis
AATAACAGAAATATCACGAGCCAGACCACAGCAAGAACTGAATGTCCATAGTCCGTGCCCTGCCCTAACCCCTGCGTGCCCTTATTCCCAGGAATGCCAAGGTGACAAGCTACCCCTACTTTTTCTCTCACTGATGGAACCAGAATAAATCACAAAGTCTCTTACTGTCCCCTCAAACCAAAATTTCTGCATTAAGCAGTTTTTAAAGGTAAAATAACACCTCTGGTCCTGGGTGTTTCAGCAAAACCTCAGGCTGACGAAGCACTGAAACAGGTTGCTGAGATGTGGGTGCTCCATCCCTGGAAGTGTTCAAGGCCAGGTTGGATGAGGCTCTGAGCAACCTGGTCTAGTGGAAGTTGTCAGATGTTTCAAGTCCCTCCCAACCCAAACCATTCTAAGTTTGTATGAAAATCTGTGGCCAAACCACCCCATCCTCACACTGTCACAGCTAGCAGAGGGCCAGCTGCCTCTCCTGGTGCTGGAGGGGGGTGGAAAAGCAGCCTGGACACTGCTACTGGAGAGGGAGAATTAAAGACCAAAAATAGATCATTCCAAATTGCTAAGAAAATCACAATAAACAAATCAGTATAAAAATAATCAAATCACTAATAAATAAAACACTGTAATACATAAACAAACAAGCAGTAACACTGCAAAATAACATTAGCATAGCATCATGTATACACACAATCACTCTGTAAGTAGTGGAATCAACCCAAATCATTGCTATGTATTTGATTTTTTAAAGTCCATTTTAAGTATGCTTACCAATGTGCTCTAATTGGAATATGGCCTTACAATTTGTTCAAATACATAGTTTCAGTTAGAATTTTTCACTAAAAGAGAACAATTCAGCTGTAATGTCTTTATTTTGAAAAGTGAAATGTACTTATCAATTTAAATTGCAACCTAATGTCTAAAATTGAAAATACAATTCATTATATGAATGATGCCAAAAATGAATATATAATCTAGAATTATTTTTTTTATATATATATATATAATATTTTCGTACCCATTCCATTAAGAAACACCAGGAGCAACTTCAAAATCTTATTTTATAATTTTATTTTTAATTTTATTATTTTTATATTTTATTAATTTTTCTCTTCTCTAGGAGGTTTTTTATTATTGCCAGAGTCTCAGTATAGATTTTATTTGACAGCAATGTTTAAGTAAGCACTCCAACATTTATGCCTGATTTCTCTGCATCTGGTAGGAAAAGAAAATTCTGATTTCTGCATCATGGATAAGCAGCAGTAGCACTTCTTTGAGTTTATCCTTCATATATCAAGCATATACCAGTGAAAGAGCAAAATTTGTCCAGCTATCCCTTCTTTACCCAGCAGCATTTATTTTAGCACTTCAAACTCAACAACCATTACATCACCCAGATACACTATTCCCATTGGGCTTTATGACCATAATAAGAATTCTGAACTACATTAATGTATTATAATTTGAATTATATTTTCACTGCTATTAAGTATATAGTTTTTTTCATAATCACTGCAAGCAATAAAGAATATGGGCATTTTAAGGAGCAGCACTGAGAACACTGAGTTTAATGCTGCACACGGGGATGCTTTTTCCCCCTGTGCATAAGCCTACAACAGGACAGCATCCTGGGCAGCACAGTCTGCATACATTGCTTCATTTCTTTCCCAGGCTGGACATTTTGACTTGGCCATCCTCCAGTGTAGCCTGGCAGAGCTCTCTGCCCTCAAGACACAGAGCCACCAGCTGAGGACAGACACTTCTGCTTGCTTCTGCTGTGAAGAGTGGGAAAAATATGATACTCACACTTTACCTAACACATAAATAAACCAATATAAATTACCATCTACACTGATGACAAAACTGTTAACTCGATTAACTCTAACTGAAAATTTGGTCCTGGGCCTGTTCCTGGGGACTGGGTTGGGTGGATGCTTTTATAATTCTCTTCTTAAGTCAAAGTTTCTTTGCAGCACTACTTCAATGAGTGCAGTACTGCAGCACATCTGCAACATCACGATAAATTTATGACATATACCTAAGTAATCTCTTTTACTAAACTGATTGTGCACTTAAAAAAAAAACCAACCAAAACAGTTGTAAAAGCTACTGGGCCTTTTAAGCTCGTGGCATCACAAAAAAACCACAAAAACACCTCTATCAGCTAACACAGTTCACTGCAAATGCTTGAGTATGAGCTATAAAATCTTAATTTGTGCAAGCACAACTCTCAGAATTTGGGAATAGCACATTAGCCATTTTACATACTTGGTGATGAAAAATGTTAAGGGATTTAATACTGTACCTGTAGCCCAGTTGAGACACTTTGTACACCACCACATGATTTTTTTTTTCCTCAGTTTTCACTACAGTGTGAAAAATTTGTGCAAAATTATTCATTTAAATATCCTAAAAATACTTCATCAATGCTATGATCTAGGTATGGGTTATAAAACATAAAAGTACAGTAAATTTAATGGAAAGAAAGTGTTCAAGAATTAAAATAAAGCAATGAATATTTTATCCAGAGAACATTTTAAAAACAAAAGTATAGGTTAATTATATGATAAAAATCCTCTTAATTAATAGCTAAATCAACACATATTAAAAAGCACTTCACAACAACTGGTCCTACATCAGCCAAAATTAGCTGATTGTGAGGCTTTAAACAGTAGAGAGGCTGCTCTACTGATCTAAATCTGAAAACTGAACTGCTGAACCCATTTGCTAGGATAAATTTAGCTGTTCTTTCGTGTTCCACTTTTCTTTGGTACTTGGATCAGTTATGCAGTGTATAATTATGCCAGTGCAGTTAGACAGTGCTTTCCATCTGAATGTCTCAACATGCTTTTCAGACTTAATTACTTTGGGCTTGGAAATCCTTCATGACGTAGACACTAGCAGTCAGATTCAATAGGGAAGGAAACAGAGTCAAGGAAGATGGGAGTACCTAGAAAAGAACTGAAATGAAGCCTTGGTCTCCTGGAATTTGTTGCCACCTTGCTTTTACAGACATATGAAATCAAGATGCTCTTCAAATGTAGCTTCTGGACATACTAGGAAATATGCTTTTGGCATGCTTGCTTTTGGCAATGGTAAGTAGCTTGGCACTGTCCTTGCATGTAAGCCTGAGTAAAATCCAGACACTAAATACTTCTTCAGCATCCTCACAAGTACTTTCACGCACCTGCATTCCCAAAGGGAGCCTAAGAACTACCTAGATGCCCAGGGCAAGGCAAAGGGGTATCCTTTCCACTCCTCTTAAACACACAGCATCACTTAGTACTAGAAATTAAGCACTTACACAGAACATGAAGCCAAGCTCCATCTTTTCTCAGCATGAGAGAAAACTCACACCTTACCTTGCACCTCTGTGAAGAGTGTCCTGTGATTTTATTTTATATGAAAGACACCTTTCTTTTTCAAGCTATTTTTCTTAGCAGAAAATAGACTAAAATATTTTCTTTTTTTCTGAAAGAAATCTATAAAACCCCCTTCAGCAGCATTTCTTGGCTGTAGATGGCTTTATCTGAATAGTAAAGAGAAAAAGGTTTTAGATATACCTATGTTGTCAAAATATTTCACCAAGTAAATAAACTTAACACACTTGAGAGACTGTGAATATACTTGAGGACTGAATTTCCTTATCAGCTGACTACCTTTAGAGCTTGAATACAAGGGAAAATAAACTCCACATGCTCATTTTTGCACATTTTATCAATTTCTGCACGCTGAAGAATTCCTACATAAACTTAAAAACGGGGGAACCCTTCTCTGCTCAGCCCTAACCTCTCACTGGTTTAGCACCTTGGTTTATTAGGGGGACTGAAAATTACATCTCTGGCACCTAGAACCTTGACACCGGTTTGCCAAGATTAGGAAGCTTGTTTTATTTCCAAATCTACTTTTCTGGGCTGTGGGACTTGCATTCAGAGGACATGGCTCAAACTCAGAAGAGATGCTGTCTGTAACAGCTGTGTCCAAGCTAGGGGATGAACTGAACACAGGAACAGCTATTAATGCTGCACACTGCTTGTGCTAACAAGCCTAGCTGAAAGGCAGGGCTTATTAGGTGGGATCCAGGATCATAAAAAAGAAAGGATATCTGCATAGCAATGTGCTGTATTAAATGATAAATCAGCCATGCAGAAAGAGAGCAGAGAGGTAAAATGCTTATTAACATTTCCCAGACATATCTTGTTTATCTAGGTAAAGTAAGTACTCACTACTTTGTCTGCCAAAGCTTTAATTCTTTTCTAATGTCTAGAAACACATAATGAAGTAAAATAATTAACTGATGGTTAACATATGAGTGGCATCATGTGTCATTCATGTGTACCTCTGTAGTTTTGTGGTGCTACTTACAAAGAAGGATGTGGTGCAGTGCAAGAAAAATGAACCCAGAATAGCCTGCTTCTCACTCAACTGCACTTGCCTCTTTAAACCATCTTGTATTTTGCTTTTGGCAATGTATGCCTAAAGTATGGGCTGTCACCAAAACAGAACTCCAGAGGTCAAAATACTGGCAGGATTCAGCAACACAGAAGAATAGAGCTGCAAAGAGAAGGTCTCCATGGGAGCTGCAGGATACTCCTCCAGCACGTAGTTCCACAACACAGGAACACCAGCTCCTCCTCCTTGAGTACAGCCATACAAGAGTGTGAACAATGTCTGCAGGACCCATCACATCCTGATGGTGTCAGGCAAGCCCACCCAGCTATTTCCTCTAACTCACAGTTCTAGTTAAGAGTTAGGGGTACCTCAGGAGAGAAAGCATTGACTCCTCAAGGATGTGTGAATAAAGTCCTCTAAGTGCCAGTTATACAGAGATCACTCTCATTGCTTTTATTGTTTATTTTAACTGCTGATTGCTAACTACAATTCTTTTGATCCCTGCATTAGTATTTAAATTCTTGAATATAACAGCATTGCAGGAATACATGAAGAGGTATGAGAAAACTGAGTGTAGTGATGGATGCCCTTAATTCAGTAGTGCTCAGCTTATCCTTTGACTCTTGTGGTGCACGTGCACATATAATGTTCCTCCCATATAGCTATGCAAGTAATTCTTAGTGACAAAGAGGAATCTTATTACTGGCTTCCTCCATGTTAGGAGGGAGAAGATTGGGAGATACACAGAATGCTTAATGATGCATGTGGCATGCAAGAGAAACTATGTAATTTACTGGGAAAGAAAGTGGAGGAAAGAGTGCTCAAGTGACACATCACTGCTCCTCTTTCAAGAATAAAATGAAGAACAAATTGGGGTTTGTTAATTTCCTTGGCCACACATCTTCCACTGACTAAGAATTCTACAACAGAAAAATTTGCACTACTCTAAAATATTTGCTTGAATAGTGAGGGTCATATAAATCAACATAAACTTGCATTCTTTTGGCACTGTGATATCCAATATTTGAGACTGAGGTATAGTTTGCTACAAGCATAGCTCGTGGATCAAACATTGTTAGCTGCAGTTTGTGCAAACTGTGTGTGTTTCAGGACCACTGAACATTATCTATAAAAAGGATTTAAGGTAGATACTTCTGTGCTTCAAATCGTTCACACACTTCTGAGCACTAAAGAAAACTTGTGAGTGCAAAGAGCACATTCAATATTTAATAATACAGTAGTAGAAACAAAACCAGTTTGAACCTTGTGTGAAGCCTGGAATGGAATTTGGTACAGATTCCATGGTGGAAGGCAAATTATATCCCAGCTGTCCTGCAGAACTCTGCCCAACTCTGCCCACCTCTGTCCTGCAGAACTCTGAACATCCCTCCAGTCTGACCAATTAAAGCAGTCTGCATAGGCTTTAACACAGTGTTTCATCTTTTAAAGAAGGGAACAGAACCTCAAGTAGTATAAATTACTCCTGTCACTTCAATTCCAGCATCTATTTAAATCAATTTACACCATTTGCCTTAGTGAGCAAAGCAGAAATTGACCTGGGAATAGGTATTATGCTGTATTTGCAGGTTAAAACCTCTTCTTCTCATGAAGGAATTGAGCCTGTAATATATAACCCATTTTGTCTCTGATCTAGCTTAGACAGCCCATGACAGATGTGTTTTTTAAACATGTAATAGCACTACTCACTATGAAAACCATATCTATATAAACAACAATAACAGAACTAGGAGACATGAGATACTTCCCATCCTAAATAACACCTTTTTTAAACACACTATTTCCTTGGCAAAATGAAAGTCTTCTGGTTTAATCTTCAATTAAAAGTAATTAATACCAGAGTTAATTATTTAGAAATTAAGTAAATGGAAATTTCCATTGCAGAGAAGTCATGGCTTCTAATGCCCACTCAATACTATTTCTGAAAATAGCCATTACAGATCTACAGAACCTGACTTATTCAAGCATCAAATCTTGCTTGCCAGGATAGGTGCAGTGAAGTGTTATCACAAGCATACAATCTACTTTCAGGATAATTAACTTCCCAAAGCTCAAGTTACTTGTTTTAAAAGAAAAAAAACAGCAAATGAACACAAATTAAAAAGGCAGAGAAGATATTTCCAAATGTTTTGAATTTAGAATGAAAACTATGACTGCTATTTCATCATAAAATTAAAGCATCAAACCTGAAACACAGGCTAATTATATTATGGCCATATCATAATGTGATTTGTTTGGAATGCTGCTTTTCTGCTTATTTTATTATTGACATACAGGCTTTCCTTTCCTGATAGGCTCAAAAAACTTTTTGTAGGCACATTTTTCTCCCTGTGCCTGCACTCAACATTGCTATCACTTCACAGCAGGCATATGAAATAATTGATAGTGTGACTATTGTAAAGGGTTCATTGTCATCTTAGACTTCATTTCAGAGTTAACCTAAAGCAGTTTCTGTGCTGAGAAGCTTTGTTCTTCCACAGTTACAGCTGGGCACAACTATTTAGAAATGCTGATAAAGAGGCACATTGTATAAACAAAAGACAAAGCACTTTGTACACGCCACTAGATTGATAATAATCCTTTCCACAAATCTTACTACAGAGTTTGAAGCCAGAAAAGACCACCAGAAGTGGAGCAAAGGGCTGAAAAGAGGTGCAGGGGTGTCTGGAGGATGGGTCCAGATGCTTCAGTGGTGCCCTGCACAGGACAAAGGGCAACAGGCACAAACTGAAACAACAAGTTTCACCTGAACATAGGGAAAACCTTCTTTACTTTAAGGGTGGCAGAGTACTAAAACAGGTTACCCAGAAAGGCTGTGGAGTCTCCTCCTCTGGAAATATTAAAAACCTACCTGGACACAACCCTGTGGAACCTGCTCTAGGTGAACCTGCTTTAGCAGGGGGTTGGTTGGGCTGGATGATCTCCACATGCTCCTTTCAGCCCCAACCATCCTGTGACTCTGCGATTAAGTTAAAGTGATTAATTCAATTACAGTGTTGAATAAACGACAGTATCTCAGAAATTATCCTTCTACTGGTACCACACATTGCTGACACTCAGTTATTAAGTGCCTATACAAATAAAGGTCTCCAGAGTTCTCATTCCTGATACAGTAATTACAGCTTAAAGAGGTTAGAAAACAATTTATAGGCTTTAAGGAGCATGTGAGAGCAAAGACAAAGAAAATTTATTTTAAAACCTTAAGGATAGTGAGTAATAGCTGCTGTTTTGATTTGTTAATGTATTCAAGCTGGGTATCTAAAGCAGGAATTTTATCGTTAACTTCCATCAAACCTTCCTAGACACTGAAGTTTTCACCACTGAAAACTTAACAAGAAAATTAATTGAACTGAAACACACAGACAAATTAAAAAGACTCATGAAATTCACTACTGAAGCTGATGAGGCCATCACCAAACAGAAGATACTAATGAAGAAATATTTCTTGCAATAATATCCATCATCCTGAAATTGCTCTGGAATAAAAGAAACACTGGTAGTTTTCTTCTGAAGCATTTACTCCTAATTTCAAAAGGATTAAAGAAAAAAATATTTTCCTCCTTCTTCCCAGTAAAAGTGATTATTCAAAAGAAAAAGCAAAATTGGACACTATAAGGGCATACTTGAGGCAAAGCAATCATTTAAAACATCTGGTACTTTGAGATACCTGCCTCATTCAGGGTAAAATGTAGTAAAGTCACCAGATCCTCAATCCTAGAAAAGAAGATTAAAAAAAAGAAAAATTACAGCACTTCCAATTTGAGGCTGATACAATAAATACAAATAGTTTTAACTTGAGGCTTCATACTGGGGAAAAAAAACAAAAAAAAAAACAAAAAACAAACACCCAAACTGAAGCTGAAGGCACATTTGCTTTCCTCTCTTGCAGGGAAATGTTACCAGACCCATCCCTTGCCAGTGTCTAGAAGCATCCTTAATACCCCATCAGGTAAATGGGATAATAAATAGCCCTTGCCTATCTCACAAAACTTTGGAAAGAAAGATATAAAGAGAGGCTAAAAGGCACAGAAATGTTAAATTCCCACCATCCTTGAGGAAAGTGGTTTCCAGGTGAGCACATTTTACTTCCAAGATATTTTCCTGGCACTCAATTTGAATCGTTGGTGCTGTGATTCCATTCCCCTTGCTCCAGTAGTGTTACCCTGAGCACACAGCCATCTTCACATGTGCACCACAATCTTTCCAACAACTTAACTCCCGGCTGAAAATATATCTTACCTCTGCTACTTTGTACTCATTTTTCAAACCTCTGCTCTGAAATAAATCTCCTTTCACTTAATGTTATTGATGTATTTGTAAGTGTTCTTTTGATTTCCTTACAATATCTCAATATTTTAACATTTCCAGAAGCCTACAAAATTTGTCTCCCTGTTTTAAAAAAATCAGAGGTGTGATCCCACTAATAAGAGTATAAACATGATTTTTAATCTGCTTATTATTATTTTTGGTAGACAAGAAATCTTTGTCTCCCTTTGCACTACCTGAACTTCTCCTTCCTATTCTGACTATTAATCATTACATTTATCAACCTACATTTTTCTGAGCTGAATCTCTCTAGTTTTTTTGGGGAAGGTTGGGGAGGTTTTGGTTGGTTGGTTGGTTGGTTGGTTGGTTTCTTTTTTGTTTGTTTGTTTGTTTTTTTATTTATTGGGTTTGTTCAGTGAAGTCTCTTTCAGCCCCATAGCATTTTTGTACCTTCAATAGTATTTGAAACCAACCTTTATATCACATGCAAATTTAATGGACATGCTGCCTGCCTCCTTCTTCTAAATCATTAAAGGTGATGTTAACCCAGGCCAAAATTAAAATCTGTCTGTGGTACTTCATTAGACACTCATTTACAGTTTAACAAACCTGGTCAAATTTACTCTTGTTATAAACAAAGGCCAATTTCAATGGATAAGAAAACTTGCACCAATGTATGCAAGCAATGATTCATGCCCATTTCCTTTTGTCATTAGCCTTTATTTGTAGTCAAGTGCTCAATTTACGGCATTTATTGAAACTGTCAATAATTTGTCATAGCCTGAGCCCCATGTGGTGCTCTCCTCTTTAAGAGCCTTGAGGGGTTTTGCTTTATAAACTGGCTGAGCACCTTCAGCTGCAACCTAGAGGTCCTTCTAAGACCTGCAGCCATGAGAGCCAGCACAGCTGTGTGATGGGTCTTGTCTCCTTCCTGCAGCTCAGCCTGTGTCTGATAGTTTCAAATGATGCCTCCTGCTTCTCCCAGGGAAACAAACAGGCTGGTCTTCCCACCTCTGGACAGTTTGCACAGATACTAGATGGATGTGACCCCTCAAGCAAGCAGCTGGAAGGGATCTGCTGTCTTGGAATCAGCATGTACTGCAAAGATCAAGAGAGGTGCAAAATGTAGTGGGAGAAGATGCCAACATATTTTAAGTCCAGAAAAAAAACCCAGACTAAACCAAAACAATACACAAAATAACCCCAACCAACAAAAACCATTTTATCCAATTATCAGTATAATTATTATGAAAACAATTGACTCTGCAGACCAAATATCTTGTAAGTTTGGAAATCCCTTTAAAGTACAGGATGGGACTTTGAGCAATGTGGTCTAATGAAAGATATCCCTGCCATGGCAGAGGAGTTGGAATTAGATGAACTTTGAGGTCACTTCCAACCCAAACCATTCTGTGATTCACAATCTTTCTCCTCACTTCTGCCCATGAGTACATGGGCTTTTTACTTTACTTCTTCAAGGACTCTTAAATATGTACTGTAGACCAAATACTAAAGACCAGTAGTGTCCAGAGAATAAAAGACAACTAAATAGTCATCCTTTATCCTTTAGAAAAAGCATTTTGTCCATTGTCAACATGGAAATGCACAAAGCTTGCCAGGAGCAGTAAACAGAGCTCTCACAGAAACAATGAATAATTTTTTTTCATGTTGATGATAAGAAGGGAAAATGGTTACTCAGTGTAAAGTGAAACACAGAATAGATTTGCAGATAGAAGAACCAGCTGTAGTTCTGAGCAGTCATAGTATCTGTTTCAATTAAAAGAGGTGACGCTCTAAAGCTCAGAGGCTTTCACTAACCACCAATTAAATAGTTCTGCCAGAGGAAAAAGGAAAATGAGGAATGAAATAAAAAACACCACCCATGCCCTTTGTTACACAGAGACATTCATTTCTTATACAATGAAAGGAGATCTATCTCAGCGCACAGCCACTGTCCAACCCATTTGCAATTATTTTGTGGCTTCTTTTGCTAAATACAAAAAGGAATAGATTTCTTGAAGGAGGGGAAAAAAAAAGGTATTTCTTATCCCCTCTTACAAATTCTATAATCTTCCCATACACACCATGGGAACTGCATCTCTTTTTGAAGTGTTTACAAACTGTATCACTAAAGGACACTTTAAGTGCCAAATAAAGTGAATTCCTTTTGTTAACCCATTTCCAAGGAATTTCACACAGAGCTTCAGTGCTCAAGGTCTTCCACTTCCTGCACATCAGTTTTTGGCCTGGCCTTTTAGTAGCACAGTAACCCTTATTTCACCCCATCAGACCCACAACCAATTGCTTGGAGCCAATACAGAGATACATTTATATTACTCTCCTGTCTCATTTCTAGTATTTTTATTATTTTTGTCCTCTGTCAATATGTGCAGGGTTGGCCCCTAAATACTTAGTCTTGTATTTCCCTGACAGATTAACTGCCAATTAGTGATAATTGGATCTGGCAAAATTTTTGTTGATGGACACTAGCTGCTGTGAGACTGAATGAGAGTACTAATTAATTTCAGATAATCAGCCGGTCACTTCCGGCTGTCAGTTTTTCTTTGAACTCTGGATGTGTCCACATAATGCTTCCCTCAAATTAAAGTGGTTGGAAGCTATTCATTCTCACATGTAAAACTGGACAGTATAGTTAAAGCTGCTGTAGTTAAATCTGAAAAACACTGACTTTCTATGTGTAGATGGGTCCAGTTGCTGGGTGGGATCTTTTTTTTTATTCTGTTCATCTACTCTGGAAGTCAGTGCTCAGGGATGAAACTACCTGAGTCTGTTTGCAGGTCCTTTCATTTCTCAGTTCCTCTGCAGGCTGCTGCAGCATTTGAACTGCAAAGACTTCAAGGCTTAAATCAAATGATGTAGTGAGAAGGAAAAAGGCTTTAATTTCTAGTTTGACAGATTCTATACATATATTTCTACTAGTACTGGGCTTTCAAAGGCTAAACAAAACTGTAAAATTTAAACACCTTTAACAGTTACTGCACTTAGGCCTCATACAAGTGAAAGAATGAACATGCCAGACCTTGGAGACCCCATAATACTTTTAAATAAGCCTAAAATGTAGCCAGCCATCTTTCACTGAGAAATTTTAAAAGCTGTTTCAAGAGGAGACACCTCTAGTTCTGCCAAGCTCTTGCTGTTAGTACATTTTAGATATGTTTCCCCAATGTCAAATTGTTCCTCTCTAGTTAAATTCTAGATCATAGGCATTTTAGCTCTTGCTGTAGTTTTATTCTTCCAGTGAAATATTAGTCTTTCCTAGGACAGAAGAGTACTTCAAACTTTCTCAGTAATAAAATTTAAGGTAATCTCACCTTTTTGATCAGGCTTTCAATAAAAGTCATAAAAGAATTCTAGCAAAAAGTAAAATAAAATTAAATTAAATAATACTTTTAAAATATAATAATTCCATAAAATTATTTTAGTGATTACTGGGTTTTGCCCCTAATATTTTGAAATCTAGAAAATGTACTACATGCCCAAATAGGCTTTTTAGCCTCCAATTTTTAATTTACTTTCAAAAACTAGTAGTGACACTGTTAGCTGCAACAGAAGTTAACACCATAAACACAATAAATTCCAATACAAATGTTATTACTACATGATAATTTCTTGGATTTCACACCTCTTTCCCTTCAGTCATTTCAGTAAGTATTTTGACTTCTTTTTAGAAGTAAATACGCTTAAATTGGAAGGCTAGCAACCAAAATCATACTTTAATATTCCCCAGAATGAAAGAATAAAATCTCAAGCTTTTAAGTCAAACAACATGTCTGTGAAATCACAATTCAATATAATATTTGAGATTTTTTTAAATTATTTTGAATTTTGAGAATCTATTTCAATTTTAAATCTGGTAGAAGAAAAGTGCAAGTCTTTAATTTCCCCTGCAGAGAATTTCATTTTGCCACTTCAGGGGTCTTTAGTGAATGGTCAGGATGGGGAGAACTTTGACCAAGATATTTCCCAGTGGAAAAAAAATTATATAATTGATAAAAAATGATTGGGTTTTGGGCTTTTTTGTTTGTTGGTTGTGTTTTTATTTCTAGGGTTTTTTTTTTGGGGGGGTTACGGTTTTTGAAAGTAGTGATTTTGTTCTAGTGAAAATAGGGAAATATGAAAGTGATTCACTTGACTTGTCCTGCCTTCCTTTACTGCTTTATAGAAGTTTCATTCTACTTTATTTTGACTTTTAACATCAAATATACAAAATACATTTGAGGTTCTGAAACTTTCAAATTTCACACACAGAAACTTAAAGGTTTGGAAAATGTGTGACTTAAATATACAAATAAAGATCTTGATTTCTTATCAGCTTTAACAAGGACATAGGCCATAGACATAGAGTTAGGTGACAGTCAGCTCTACAGTTTCCTCCCTCTCCTCCTCCAGGAAAAATGGATCTGTATTTTGCTGCTCCTTCAGTGACTACACCAAGTTGACAATGTAGTTTGATTTGTTTAAGAACATGTATCAACAGAGATGATGGAGTCACACACCCCACAGAATTTACGATGTAAACTGATGTGCACGCATCACAGAAGATATGAAGTGCAGCAAAACAATTGTTGAGTGATGAAAATATAATCTATGTTTCACTTAAATCCATTTAAAGCTGTTTATGTCATGTCATTCATCCTTTCCCTGACAAATTAAAATAAAAATCGAAGAGCACAAATCTTCTTTCTCTGTTTTCTTTTTTGCTTAGAAAAGAAGCTTTTCCTGATATATGGTTTATTATTTATGTGTTATAGCTAAATCGGCCTACATTCAGCAAAAAGTAGTGTAAGAAAGAAGAAATTGGGGATTTTTTTAGTTTATTTCTTTACTTTAAACTTGGAAGATTTTAGTTCTAAACCTATATCTATAAATCTGTATAAAACTCCTAGATGAAACCCAATTCACCCACAATTCAGGTTCTGCTTCATTGTAACTTTGTAAACCTGAACTATGAGGATGGGACAGGAGATCTGGCCTACCTAACATTTCTGCCAGAAGTCATTTCACACACAGACAAAAGGAGATGGGCAAGCAAAGAACTCTTGAAGGAAATCCACCCTACACAACAACATTTCCTTGTTGTGTTGGCTGCACTGTCATCTCTAGAGAGCTGAACACTTCACCTGGATGAACTGTGCTTGACTTCACTGAGAGTTTGCCTCCCTGCTCATCTGGGATCCAGCTTGCTCAGCAGCCCTTAGAAGGACAAACTCACACGTCCCGTGACTGCTCCATCCTGCTGTCTAAGGTCTACCTCAAATGAAGGCACTTTCTAGTCCTCCTCTTGTGGATGGGAACAGTCACAGGCACACACACAGGAGACATGGGGCCCAAGCAGCAAAACCGGAACCCATTTTTAACATAAGAACTACATTAAACATAAAGGTGAAAAGACAGCTTTGGACCAGAAAGCATCTCACACTTCTTTGGTTTATTATCCAGCTGAACAAGAGACAGGGAACCTCAGGGAAGCCTTTCATAACTTGCTTTTATTTGATTGTTGAAAATAACCATCCCTGCCAGGAAAGGTTGTGGAGTCTCCATTGTTGGAAATATTCAGAAAACATCTGGCCATGGTTCCAGTCAACTGGCTCTAGGTGGTTTTGCTGGATCAGGGAGGTGGGCCAGACAATCTCCAGAGGTCACTTCCAATCTCAACCATTCTGTGCTTCTGTGAATTCCCTCTGGATGCCCATGTCCATGGCACTAATGGATGCTGATTATATTAAAGGAGACGAAACTTAGTTCATGAATGCCAAACTCCTTAGCAAAGTCATGGTGAATTCTCTATATACAAGGTTCAGATGCCTTCAGGTAGTGTGGGAAAACCTTGGGAAACAAAAAAAAAAATTCCTGGAAAAAAAAATCTCAATAAAAAATGAAATTCTTAGTGAGAGGCAATAACATGCCACTTTCCTCTTTTCATTCTGAAAAATCACAAGGCTTCAAAAAAACATTAAATAATCTGAAAACAAAACACAGCAAAACAGATGTCACTGCAAAACTAAGGCTCCACAGGCAAATACACAAAAGCCCTAAAATGCAAACCTAAGTGTGTCACTTCACAACCTCCCCCAGTGGATACCTCTGATGCATAATACATTTTCACTCAACACGTAATTAGCTGTTGGAACTCGTTGCACCAAATTAAAATGGAATTAAGACTTTGGCCTAATTCCAAAAGATATTGGGCATTCCTGTGTAAGTATTGACATGGACTATTCAGCAGCAATGCTCCACTAACCTGTCCCAGCAGGCAGGAAAATAATATTATTCTTCAAGCTTATGAAAGTCCAAACACGGAGCAAATGAAAAGGGCTTGCCCAAAGTCAAATAGGAAACCTCTGGAACAGTGAGGAGTTCTCAAATCTTGTGAGGGGCAACAAATAAACATGAAGTTTTCTGTCACTGGGCATGAGCAACCTTTTTTTAACCTTTGACAGCGCTGTCACTGAGGGTGCAGGGACACTGATTACTTGAATCTTCTGAGCACTGACTGCCGTGTGGGAAGTATTGAGCATCCAGATAGGCAAAAGCAGGGAGAGATGTTTGCAACTGGGCTTCATAACCTCATGGCCACTCCTTCTCTTCTCCTACAGAACCACCCTGCCATTCCCATCACCCTGAAGAAGCCCACTTTCATGAAACCCTTCTTTGGTAGCCCAATTAGAAGGGCCACCTCTGACTCCAACCTTGCTTTCAGCTCTGCAGTGCACCCATGTCCTTCCTGTGCACACAGACCCAGGGACCACATGGAAAAGGCCTTCCCTGAAGGACATCATCCCGCCAGCACTCAGCACGAGTGCTGCAATGGCGCAGTGGAATAGTTTGTGATGAGCTCAACATTTTCTCTTAAAAACAAAATTTTTTTTTTTTATCAATATAAATTAAATTAAGGATGAACCAAAGCTGTAAAGCTGCTGAGTCTGGAGAAAAGAGCTGCTATGGGGCAGCCTAATAAAGTCTGCATCAACAAACAGGCATGTCCCCAAAGAGACACCTGCGCTATCTTCTTTGAGTTGTTTGATGCTTCAGTCTGGAACCGAAAACTGAGCTTACTGAGTTATATGAAATTTTGTACTAAAATATTTTTTTTCTATTCATAACATCAGAAAACATTTGTTTTAATTTCAACTTGTAAATCAAAACTAACCTATGAAATCTGTTAAGCTTTATTTGTAGCAGTTTCAGAGATTATTTTTGTAATAAGTTCTCCCTGGTGACAAGACAGTCTATGGTCATTTTGCAATGATTACAAATGAAAGTTCTAATGCCATTAGACAGTAGCTGACACTCAGCCTTGCACACTTCAACTGTGACAGCTACAGAATTTATAGCATCTACATCTCTTTTCAATTTTCCAGAATAAATGTCCAACATACCCTCAGAAAAAATATGGTTCTTTCTATAGAGACAGGGAAAAAAACCCCAAAAACCACAACAAAAACTAACAAAACCAACCCTACAAGCAATATAGTCTAATTTACAATTGAAAATCAATCATTATTAAAACTGGTAACAGCATGAAAAACACAGGAATATTTTTGGGCTCTCTAAGCAAACCATATGATAAAGGCAACCTATAATTAAAAAGAGTTATTAAGAAATAACCAACAAAGTAAGTAAATTTTACTTATGCAAACTAGCAATTACTCTTTTTATTTTCTGTCTGCTCTAATCTCAGGGTCTGACAAAAATAATTCTACAGAAACAGAAGGAGATAGGGATAATCATTTGTCTGTAGAGTGAACTAAAGTACTCCTATCTGACAAATAAAATTGGGTTTTTATTCCTGTATTATTAGGGTTATTCCGACAAGCTCACTCCTCCCTGCAGTCCTATTTCCCATCTGTACTCACCTGTAACACCACTCAGACTGCAACTTGCTACTAAACTGCCTTTTCCCTTTCTGTGGCTTATACCAGATTATGTAAATTTTCTTGATTTCTCTCATATTTTCATTCAGAAATTCAAATGACTAAAGCAAACCATCCTACAAAAAATATTTTGTTTTTTCACTCATTTTTTTCTTGTTAAATCCTTGCCTTTGTGAATAAAATTTTCATTCCTTCTTGCTGCATTCCAGTCTTTTATCTTACATCATGACTGCAGTGAAAACACAACAAACTCATAGAATGCATTTAAATAGAAAGGTTAGCTCACTTTGATAGTATTTTTTATTTAAATCTAATTACAGAGCACTCAAAAAAGTGAGAGTTTATAATGAAAAATATTTCATGAAACAGAATAAGGAAAGTCAGAGAAAATTGTATATTTGGTATATATACCATCCCCTATTAGTTTCTTTTACTGAGGCTAAATAGACCAAACTGTCTCATCTCTGCCTGCATGTAATGTGCTTCTGATTAATTTCAGATTACTTTCTGGTTAATTTTGTTTAATTTGGTTTTGTAGCAGCCATAAATACATATGTGTGAATACATACATATATATGTGTGTGTGTGTATATTTACATATATAAACACATACAGTTTTAGTTATGTACAAGTTTAAGTTCCAGGAATGACATAAAACTCCAACATCAAAAATCAAAGGGCATTACGGAACTGTGAGCTGTCACTACGTGCATCACTACTTGCTCACGTGTGGAAACAACATTCAAGTTTTCAAAGTCTTCTACTTCAGGGTAGGCAACGCTGGTAGTCTAGAAAGGGGCAGGTTGTAACCTCATCCATAGTAAGAGACAGCATGGAGATGTCCCACAAAATGGGAAGAAAACGGGAAATGAACCACTATTTAGTCCTAAGTCCTACCATTAAGGGAAAAAATTATGCCAACACTTTTCATAAAATAGCTTTTCTTTGCATCTGGTTAGTCATCCTCTGCAGCAAAGGTGGGAAGAGCAGTCAGTGATCTCCCTTATCCTGTACATTTGTCAGAGTTGGATGGAGCAGCAAGGTGGACAAGCAACATGGAGCAAGGTGATAGAGACTTTGCTATCCCCTCATCTCATAGGAAATGCCCCACAACGGGAGATACTTACCTGTGGCATAACTTTCCTCAGTGCCCTGTGTGGTACACACATTCTTCTCTCTCTCAGGAAATTTTCACAGAGGAGCAGAGACAGAAGAAAGAGAAAAGAATTTCTATTTCTGTTCCTTGTTTTCTCATGTGGAATGCATTTGGAGATTGTTTACCTGGGGTGATTGGTTCATTAGATTCTGGTGAGGACTGTTTGGCCCTGATGGCCAACCACATCCACCTGTGTCTGGACTCTCAGGGAGGGAGTCACAAGTGAAGTTAAAGTGAGTAGTTAGATATAGTAGTTAGAAATGTAAGATGTAGTTTTAGTATCTCTCTTTAAATAATATATTAATGTATTATAATATAGATATAATAAAGAAATCATTCAGCCTTCTGAACTGGAGTCAGACATCATCATTTCTTCCCATCTCAGATTCACCTGCATTTTTTACAAGAGCCCTGTATTCCCATAGCATAATCCTGCTGCAATTGTCTGAAGTAACTGTCAAGAAGCCACCACAGACAGTCACAATCACCACCGACCTGAGAAAAATACTCAGGTATAGTTTTACTCCCATTTATTCACTGAGGATGGGTGAGTAAGGACAAATGGAAACAAAAGGAAGACAAAAACAAAGCGGCTCAAAATGAGACTGGTCTCCATGTCACAATGGAATACAGCATTTCCATGGTTCAGAAGGTATTTTGTGTCACTACATTTAGAGTCTCTTTTCTGCAGCTACAACTGAGAAAATATGCAACTGAACTAGAGAACATGGTATGTTCCCAGCCAGGCTTGGCATTGCACACAAGAGCGCTCTGGCAGGGAGCCAACAGCAGACTATGTTTAACAACTAATGATATACATTACCATAGCCTTGACACTAAAAACACATATCTAGTGACAGTCATCCTGGTGCCATTTAAATTCATATACGTCTGGGGATGGTTTCTATCCATGCTGGCAGACAAACTGTAATGAATAAGGAGGCTGCACTTTGCAGATAAATAAAAGCAAATGTGGGATGTACCTAAATGGATTTGACAGATTGTAGGAATAATTTAAAAATATAAGTATAACACAGAAATGTTGGCATTATCTGCAATGAGGACAAGAATTCTTGAATTATATACTATTGCTAGACCAGAAAAACAGGAATAAGTAGCACAGATGTTGAAGTCCTTCCACTTACACAGCAGTAAAGTAACAAATTCCTCTTGTTTCATATTCAGTAAGTGCATTTTCATTTGTAAACCCCTAAGCTTTCTATTAAAAAAAAAAGTGATTCTGAGCATGAAAATCAGGGCAAAGAAGCAGTTGGTTTTGTCTCACATGGAAAACCAGTACATAACTAGGAGAGATATGGCAAAATACACTGTAGGCCATATCCCAATCTCTGAAAGAGCAATGCAATTCATGCTGGGGCTGTCCCTGAGGACTCCAGGGACTGCATCTCATTAAGCAGCACTATGCAACCTTCCTAATATCCACTACTTGTCATCCACTTGTTAAAGGCACAGTTCTGGCACAAAGCCTGGAAAGGATGAACTAGCTCATAAACAAAAGCTAGAAAGCCTTTTCTAACATGTATAAATTTATTACTTTGCTTACAAGCAGAAGTGACATATTTAAAGGCTTGCTAGGTTGGACAAGATACTTTACACAGCTCAGTACCAAAACCAGAAGGGTACTAGGATAAAGACACAACAAATATTCTAAATAGATATAAATTTTTGTTCAAAGAAAACTGCAAAACAACTTTAGCAGCCATCCCCAAATTACCAACCAGTTATTAGAATATCCTACTGGTTCTCCTTGTACTTTTTTCCTTTCTTTTTCCTTGTATCTTTTCCTTCTGCAACAATGTCTTTTCATCTTTTATCAGTATTAAACTAGAAAAAGGGACTACAATTTTTTTTACTTAGTTTTTTCTAGGAAAAAGTACCATACAGTATGTCCTTTTAAGAACACAAATGTAAAATCTTGGGGAAAAATAATTGTCAAGAAAGGTACAAAACGAACACCTTGCCTACCTGTAAAATGGCCCAGTATCTTTACAGATAGAAATATATATTTAAACAACATTAATACATTTAATGGATATTAGTGACCCCAGAAGATAACTGTGGTCTGAGATGTGCTAGCCAAATAACATGCAAATAGAAGAGGCTCTAGTAGTTTATTTAGTTTTGCATTTTAAAGTGTTTATTCACAGAACCCTGGTTTAGGGATAACCAAAGTGGCACACCTTGTGCAGGTATGTGGCTATCAATAGGATTCTTCAACTCTTTTTGAAAATCAGGTTCCTTTAATGCTGTTGCATGTGAGACACCCAAAGATCATAAAGACTCCAAAGCACAAGCCTTTCTTGAAAATGTTGATTAGCTGCAAATAGTAACAGTTTGTGAATACTATGGGAACATCTCACTGATGAAAATGAGCACTACACCACCTGAGCAGGAAGTGACCTTTAGTTCCTTGTGGCAATTATTCATTAATATAGACTAAACTATTAATTACCATGGGAGCATTCACTGTAAATCATTGCAAATCATGAGCATGCAAGAAAAGACCACCAGAAATCATTCCACTTGTGCATCCTAATATTGAATTTAAACAATTTGTATTAATGTGATGATGTATCTCTATTCTTATTGTACAAAATAATACTACCTTTTAGCTAGCATGGGCTTAAAGGCCCATGCTGGAGTTTCTTCATGTACACTTACGTGTACATCATACACTTCTGCCAGTATAGTGACAGAAGTACATTTGAAATGGATTTTAGAGGTTTACAGCTTGTATCAATCATGGCTCAACGAGGAATTTAAAAACTGATTAAAGAAATAGGGGCAGTTCTGTACCTTCTGGCCAGCTACACAAGCATATGGATCCATGCACATTCAAAGAGGAATGAAGGAAGCCTGAACTACAGGCATTGAAGCAAGCTATTCATTGAATTATGTCCCTTCTGGATGATATCATGTACGGTCCATTTTCATGCTGACTCCAAACACCAACATAGCAGGTGTATTTGTTTCCATAGGGGATGGACTGTAATTATTTGCCAGGATGACCAAACATACTATGTACAAACTGAGCAAGAGGGAGAACCTCATGGAAAGGACCTCAGCTCCTCCCTATGCCCTTTTATATTTGTTGGTTTTGTTGTTATTATTGTTGTTGCTGTTGTTATTATTAACCCTCCCTCAACAGACTCAGAGTATGAAAATGTACAAAAAATTAAACCCCCTCAAAAAAGGTATGTAAAGCTGTTTACCACAGAAATTAGGAGAAAAAGTTTATTCTTGTTCTCCTTTCACCATATACTCAAATCCAGTAAAGCTACGACTAAGGCCACAAGAACCTCTAATAATAGGTAGGGACCACTTAGCTTCACTAATTTAAATGACTTTAATTCACCAACAATTGTGGCAAAAACCCCATGATTTCTTACACTGTAAAGAACAGTCTTTGGAAGGACTAACAGCAACAGCCAAATTGCACCCAGAAAATAGCAGGAAGCCAGCATTAAACAGACTACTTCAATGGCATCAATGTGTATTTCTCAGAACACCTTCGGATAAGTAACTTTTATAAAGACAAAAATAGGAGGGCAGTTAAAAGACTCAACTTGGTTTGCCTTGAATCGCATTTATTAGAGGGATAGATCTTATCTACTCAGAGATATGCCCTCAGTATTACAGCAGGAAATAAAGGCCTCCTATGTTATTTTTAGACAGACTCCTCATAACATTAGTAGAATACTATATGTCTTACTGCTATTCAATGAGCTCCCACTGATTTTAAATTTCATTAAGCTCATAAACTACTATGTTTGGCAGAGAAATTACATTTTCTGGCTTCCAAAGCTGAGTCATGACCTATCCCCTCCCTTTGTCACTTCAAAATACCCTTTTCCTAACTAACCTTCCCCATATTTTCAATTTTCCCCCAACACTCAGATGGATATTTACAAACACACAAGGCCATATTGCAGAGCACTCAATTTTTTCTTACAGAACTAGGAATGCTTTTATATAGGCTTCCCTGCAGCCACTATGAGTGAAAGCAGCAGAGGAAAAGGCAGTTTCATATCATATGTCTCCTGTCTTTGATTAATCTGCAAGCCACCCATTTTAATGAGACCTCATAAATAATTCAATTTCTAATTATGCTATAAGCCCCCTAACCTGGAGGAGAAAAAAGAAAGGTAAAAAGGTAGGGAAAAGGAAGGGGAAAAGTGTGCAAGTTGAATCAAACAATGCCTGCAGCAACTGAGCTACTCTTACTTATTCTGGCCCTACAAAATGCACCTCCTGCCTAAAACTTGAAGTGATTCTCTAATAAAAATTACAAGATTACATAAAAAGTTGGGAGTTTAAGACAATAATTGTGGAATCTGCTTCTTTTCCCCTTACTTTCCCTGTTCCAAAAGGTACACACATGCTTGAGACATGTTCCTACTCTGGGTGAATTGAGCATGCTGACCCCTCCTGTTCTGGTGGGACCAGGGCCCTGCCCTTGCACATGGCCCTGACCACACTGGAAGGGAGTAAACCAGCCACAGAAAACCCTTTACTCTTGATTCTTGATCCTTATTTCTCCTCTTTGAACTCTTTGTTAGGGACTAGGAAATCCAGTATTTCCTACTAGTATCCAATATTGGCTACTCTGTTTTCCCCCACAATTCGTTGTTGGAATTGCCCCTCTGCCCTCCTCCAGGAAATATTCATCTTCCCCTAGGCAAGACTGGCCAGGACTTTGGGAGGAAACCAGTAGCAGCACATGAATGACACCTGCCTTCCCCTCACAGAGAAGCTCTGGAGTTCCCTTTGCACCCCAGTCTCACTTGCTCACTGCAGAAAACATTGCTGCTAAAACTCTTTTCTTGCTTCAATCAAAATGCATTTGACATACAAAAAGCTGGTCAAGGTACAACTGACAGCACACAGACAGATGAATGATCTCCTCCTACCTACAACTATTTTTTAATTGCAAGGAGGTCTCTCAATACACAGCAGAGCATCTGCTCATTAGCACTACAGCACTATTTCTCCTACTGACACTTCCTACCCCTCCTCCTCTCCCATCTTTAACAGCTATCCCTAAAACACATGCAAATTGCAAACTTTCTGTGACCTGTGGGGTTGGATTTATATTGTGCATACTAATGCATTTTTCTAAAACTTCCTTAAAAAAATAACGAGCAGTCCAAACTCACTGTGGCTTTTGTCCAAAATCAACAAGATTTACTTTGAATGGCAGCTATTTGATCTGCCTTGATTCCTTCCTGGAACAGTATTGTACATTGCTACCTTATACAGAGCTCCTGGACTTCCACAATCCTAATTTTAGAATTCAGGTTAGAGAATTCAGCCAACACTGATACACAGGCCGAAGCTCATTGTGTCAAAGCTGCTGCAATGGTATTTTATAGAAGATAATGATAAGTTGCTGAAATTTTATTAATTATTTAGTAATCAGAAGGTTATGGGAATGGCCTGTATTACAGAGGGCAGTTCATTTTATTTAGGAAACACAGTTCATCTGAGACCACATATTTTGACTTCGCCAGTTTGTTTTAAGCCAAATACTGTAGTAATAAATAAAAGCCAGAAAAATATACAGGTTGGTCATCTTTAGTTTTGATGAATCTTGTGATACATAGGGCAAATAATCATAGTAATTAAAACTGCAGCTAAGCTGCTGACAAGGAACTCTTACAAATGCTTTGGTCCATGTCCCAACCTGTCCTGGAGCCAGATCTACACCTGTGTTGCCATTTCATCACCTGCAGACTCCTAGGAAAAGAACAGGATACAACTGGAGAGGAGTGTCACATCATGCACCCATACCCAGGCAAGGTGTGTGCCGTGGGGCAATGTTAAATGCAAATCTTTGCACAGTAACACAGAAGAGTATTTACTCTTCAGAGAACACTTAATGCAAAATTTAAATCTCTAGACACACTAGACCTGGCTTGTCTCAGAAACATCTTTCAGACTAGAAAGTCAGCCTGAGATCAACCTTTAAATCTCATCTCCCTGGGATTTCTGTGCAAGCAACGTGATTCTGCTGCATCCCATGGCTTTAGTGAGAAGGTGAGGAGAAGCCAAATAAGGCTCAGTGCATTGGAGTTACATGTGCACCATACAGGTTGTCCCAGCATCCCACCTGTGAACACTTCTGAAAACAAAGAACATGAGAGGATGTGTTCTAAGACTTCATTTGACTATACATCCTGCATAGCTAGAATCAATGAGGCAGAAGATAGCACGATGCGGTATCTAACTCCACCTACTAAAATATTAGATATCTTGCCTGAACTAGTTATCCATGTTTCCTCTACAAAAATACCTGGCAATCCCTCTCTTCTGAAGAGGGATGTACGTGTGACTAATTTAGAAAAACGGCTGCTTAGACAATCCTGAAAATAGTTGGATTGAAACCACACAAGAAATCTTCAGCAAAGCAAAATCTTCAACCAGCATTCCTTTTGTCTGAGACTAAAGCTCTAAACATGGGGCTGCTGTTCCATTTTCTCAGACAGGTCCCCATTCAACACAAGTTCATGTATTAACTAACACATGCTTTCATTTTTGGTATGTTTTACAGTTTCACATAGAATTTGTTAGGACTGTTCATAAGCATAAAATTAGCATAAAGCACACATGGTTCTTTTCAAGTCCAGGACCCAAGTGAAAGCCATCAGAAAGAGAAAAGACGTAAAGTTTTAAAATAAATATTTCTTTTAAAAATTCCATAGACTATGTTAAAATCATGGCTATTAATACTATGTGTGTCAGATGGTTTCTCCTGGGCTAGATTCTTCACAGATGCACATACTAAATAATCCTAACCAATCAGTGCTGTATTCTTGAAGAATTAACTAAAAATGAGAGCATTCCCACAAGCTCAATTAGTATTTTGCATGTTTTGTGCACTGGTAATGCCCCAAACCAATGAATATATGTAATTCCAAGTTTGCACAAATCTCATGCCATTTTAAGTCTTCACAAAACCCTCCCCTTTCAAAAAAACCCTTTTTTTTCCCAATAAATGCCAGCAAATAAACACTCTGTGTTTTTGTGAGCTGTCTCAGTGAGTCAGTCCTGAAAGTTCATTACAAACATTAAACCTTTATTGCAGTAAAGGTAAATATAAACTTTGCACTCTGGAAGAGCTTGCTACAAAGCTCAGTGGCTAAACCAGAATATAAATACCAGGTGGCTGGAAGATCATGGTCCTGAAAAAGTTCCCCTCATCTCATTATTAAAATATGAGAACACCTAAGACTGTTGTATAAGTCATATAAGGTGAATATGGTGAACTCCATGTGTGTCCTCCTTTGTGTATGTGAACTTTCCCAGCAAGCTTCGGATCCAGCATTTGAATTTTTGATTTTCCACATGGGTCAGGTTTACCCAGGGTTGAAGTCTCACCATCTGTTCAGAAAATATCAACTTTAAATGGCAAAAACTTTACATTTTCAACTTTTCATATGGTGAGGGAGAGTGCAGCACCCTGGAGGCATGTATCTAAATCAAGTCCTCTCTCTCCCCAAAAAAATCTTTTTTACTTCACGTGAAACCAAAATCTGTAAAGACAGATCTAGAGCTTGTTTACACAGACACAGAAAGGAAACTTGACTCCAGGGTACTTTTAAAGTGGCTAAGTTACATTATGCTTAACATCCATCCAGAGAGAATTGAAGTAGGCATGGTTAACATGGCTTTTTGTTTTTTTTATTGTTTTATTTATTACTTTGTGAGTCTTTTAAGGCAATAACCCCTATACAACATAAGCCTGGGAAAGAGTATATTCCTCCCACTAGTGAGAACACACTGATTCCTGGTGGTAACTTCATCAGTCTCTCTGGGTTTACCCACCACAGAATGACACTGAAAACCACAGCAAGCCAAGAAGTCACCTACCATGAACCCACTTGGCTACTGCTACCCCTCATCAAGGCTCTCTGGTTTCAAAAAAGCTAAGAGGCAAAAATGTAACTCAGATCATATCTCATGGTAATGACAGCATTTTAATGATGTCAGCATTTACCTAGAATGTCTGCCTCAAAAAAATAATTGAGGATTTTGCTAGTAAACATTTTGATAAGATAAAATACATCAAAATCAGAGAGAAAATAATTAAGCAGATGATTTAAAATTGTTCTAGTGAATTTTCAATGTAAAATATGCAAAACGTAAAACAAAAGCATTTAAACAAAATCCTTCTTTAAATGGTTATTTGAATTTCTTGGCCCTCCCAAAACGATAACAGTCTCAGAAGCAGGGAAAAACATAGCCACAACACAAAGCTCAAACATTTCGGTCCCCATTCAATACTGAATATTACATGTAGAGTGGCAAGATGATTATGAGAGCAAAACATACTAAAATGTGTAAAAATTTATATAAGCAGGGAGTCTTGTGGCTGTAGCATAGCTATTTCTGAGCAACAAGCCTCAGAGGTGGGGCTTGTACCAGAGCTGATGTTCTTGCAGGACTCACACTTCAGAGGGATTTTGCCTCTGCAAACTCTGTTCATAGGTTATTGACTGTGAATTCTGGAAAGTTCCAGCACAGGTTGTCAGAGTGGTCTGTGTTGACACAGGGATAGCTGCTAAGTAACTGGTGCATCAACTCCGGCTTTAGGTAACATGCAAGCTGAAGAAAAAGGAAAAAAAGTATGTGTGCTCACTAAGAAGCTATTATAATTTAGTGGAAAGAAGATAATTCTATACAACTTTTCACGTGCCTAAGCCAAAAAATCTATTTGGAATTGTAAACACATCTTCTAAAACAAACAAATAATGACTTCATCTGAAATCCACAACCTCATTCCCCGTCTGGGTGAATCCTGTGCCATCAGTCAGAGTCCTATCTGACAAGTTCACCAGGCATTAGCACTTAGAAAAAAAATAAGTCTCATTTTCCTCCATTATCTAATTGGTGTCTAAACAGCTCAGACTACAACAAGAAGGGCTGAGTAAAACACGTGCACAGCTGCCTGCCTTTGCCTGCTAGGACAGCCTGCACGTTTTCTGACATTTCAGATCTCACACAGTGACCAGAGCCTCATAAACCTGTCTCCTGCTTTCAGCTCTCACCCATCTTCCCAGGGCAGCACAGTCACTTGCCTCACAAGAGCAATCTGGGAACATTAATCCCCCAGCAAATGAATCCTTCTACTGCTGTCTCTGGCATTGTTGGCTGCAGCACTGCACAGGGTGCTGACACACAGTGCAACGTCCTTGCCATGTCTCACACTGGGAGAGAATGTACTTGAATGATCTGCATGAACAGATCCGTGAGCTCACCTGCAAGGTTAAGGGTCTCTGTGTATTTTAGAAAAAAGAATGTATTTTTTATAGATTTCTGCCATCCTTCTCTTTTCCTTGATCTATTGCTTCAGTAAACAAACACCTTGCAAGACCTTATTCTCATGAACTCACATAGTCCCCATTTAGACTGGGAATGGCAAATATACATATTCTGAAGTAAATACAGACCACATACAAAAAAGTGCCAAATTTGAAAATTATTTCACTAGAACTACTTCCTGTAAAATAGTTGTACTAATTACATTTGAATTTTATGTAAAAACAAATTCAGTTTCTTTATTTCTCATTCACTTTAATTCAGCTCCAGAAGCTCTAGCTTGAGACTCATGTCTATTCTTTCTGCATCATTCTGCAGCATAGCCTGCAGCTGGGACATATTCCATGATACTCTTGGCCTCTGGCTGTGAACTTCATTTGAAAAATGTTAAGGGAGGCCCTAAAGCTTCTGCTATGAGCTGGGCTGGGACCATGCCATCATAAAGGACTGATTTAAACTCAAAACCAATGAGTTATGCCTTTTCAGGGTGAAATCAAATGTAAAATTTATTCTTATTTGCTGTTTGGCAGCAATGATAAATTCAATTCTGTACTGAAACAAAAAAGGACTATTTAGGCTGAATTTACAAACTAGAGTTTGTAAGATGCTATACTTTTCATCTTGAAAACTGTAATTGCTCTTTCTGCAGCATGGCTAGCTGTCATAAACCATGGACAGAAAGGCTTTTAAGTAAGGTGCAAAATAAAACTTCCGTTAACTTAATATTTAATGATCTCATTCATTAATAATTTTTTGCAAAGCTGAAGTAAAAGCAATTGTATTTTGTGATTAAGTTCCAAGCTACACAGTCACAGCAACACCTTGGGAATGAGCACAAGGTATTCTCTTACCTTTGCAATTCAAAACTGAGTTTGCATTCCTACATGGAACAAAATGCTTTATCAATAATTCAAGTAACAAAGTCTGCTGAGTATTAGCTTACAACCAAAGAGTAAACAAGCACTGAAGCTTAGCAAAAGTGATTGACACTACGTTAGCAAGAGGATCCCATTCTACTGCATTACTGTGGCTTTATTTTAAGTGTGAGATAATATCTCATGCAATGAGATCCTAGAAATATTGTGGTTCCAAAGAATACAGCTCACCTTCTCTGCGGAAGGTTGTCAGATCAAAATCCTGTGAAATCATAGACCACTATGAAACAAGAACAATTCTCTTCGCATCAAACCCTTCATGAGTGAGACACAAAAAATCACGAAATTTGACCTAATGCGGTCTCCAGAATGAGCAGCCTTGCACAGCAGCACAATCCCTTTACACCTGAGGAATGTGGCATAATAAATAACTCAACTTCTGAAAGGACTTAAAAGGTATTAAACAATCCACAACACATGCATCCCAGAAAAAAAGTCAAGGACTGAAAGTTTCATTAATTGCAAGAAAAAAGGTGGACTGTGAACAAGAAAATTACATTCTTGATGAATGCACAAGAGAGAGGTTTTGGAACCTAAAGCTTAAGAAAACCAAGAGTGGAGACATAAAACATTAATACTAGTCTAGTCTGCTTTTCCAGGGACAGGGAAAGAAGACAGAGTCATTTTCTTACAAAGGTTGTTACTTGACTCAGTGATATAACCAAAAACTATAAATTAGCGATCATGAATGAAGAAGAATAATTCATATTGAATTCTCTGTGAATTCCAACATATCTATTGAAAACTAAGGCATGCCTCTTTGACGGTTTTATTTACTTTATTATTCTGTCAAAAAAACCAATTGATACTGAGCAAGATTTTTACAGTGCTTTGGGCTAATAACAGCTTGATCTGCTGTGGAAATGAAGCCAATACTACCTTGAAAAATGTCTCTAGATCAATAAAAAAACCCAACAAAACAACAAAACCTTGTAGTTACAAGCTCCTTGGGAGAAAAAAGACTTGTCCACTCTTTGCTCTTCTTATTATAGGTTGAAAGACAAGATTTGGGACTCTGCTTTCTGTCTCTCACAACTTCTCTTCAAAACTTCTTTGCATTTCCCTTCTCCATGGGGATTTTGCACTTTTTCCTTCCTAAAAACAAAAAATGAGCATGAAGAAGAGAAGTAGAGTTGTATTGTATTGCTGGGCAGCAAAGAGAGGGGCTGCCATGCTGAAAGGCAAGAATTAATGCTTGCCATCTAACTGATGGCTGGTAACAAGCAGAGCACACAAGTGTTTAATAGTGAGCCCAATGTTGTTCAATAGCTTCACTGACAGACTGGATGATGAGACAGAGTAGATCCTCAGCAAATCCAAAGATGACACAAAAATTGGCAAAATGGCTGACATGCTGAATGACAGAGCTTCAAACCAAAGAAATTTGAGAACTGAATTAAAAAAACTTCCTCTGGATCAACAAGGAGAAGGTCAAAGGTCTGCACCTAAAATGGGATGATGCCATGCAGCAGCACTAGGTGGGAAACTACTGTCTATAAGCACCCTGAAGGAAAGGACTTGGGGCAGAGGATACACCAAAAATGCACCATCACTTGTCTCTCATTACATGGAAAGCAGCCTGGCTCTCAACTGCACCAGGAGCAATGTGGATAGTAGATGTAAGGAAGCTTTTATTCTCCTCTGCTCAGCAAAGGTGAGGTAGCATTTGAAATACTGTATCCACCCACACACTTCCCAGTCCAATAGGGATGCCATTTGTAATTAGAAAGTGTTCAAAAGAAGGCTACCAGGATGGTCACAGGCCCAGAACACATGACCTAGAAGGAGAGAGTGAGGTGCTTCAGTCCAACAAAAGAGAGGCTGAGTGGTCCAGTCAAATCCTACAACCATTTGCCATATTGGCAGACAACACAATAGGGCCCAGTGAACACAAACTGCAGCTTGGTAAATTCAAGACAAACATTAGGAGGAGCCAGGTCATTAAGAGAGTAGTGCAGCTCTGAATCTAGCCACTCAAAGAAGCTACTGGATCTCCATCCTTGGGGGTTTTTGAGACATGGCTGCTCTGTTTATAATACTGGCAACAGTCCTACTTTGAGCCCGAGCCTGGATTAGATGACTTCCAGAGGTCCCTTCCTACTAACATTTCTGTGATTTGATAGTCACTGCAACATGATATGCTGGCATATGGACGAAATATTTAATCTATGAATTATTCACCCCCAGGGAAAAGAGCCAATGAGGTCTGTATTTCAAAGCAGCATTCAGAGAAATACGTAGCATTCTCTCTCTTGAGCTGCCACCTGAGAGTGGCGCAGAGAAAAAAGTAGGACTGAAGGGGCAACAGTGCCATGGGAGTACTGACTCAGTCTGTGTGAGTACAGAGGATGGAAATCTCTAGGAGAAGAAACAGGGGAACAGAAGTCTAGGAAAAAAAGGGAAAAGATAAGAAGATAAGCCAGACGGAAGATTTGGAACTGTTGAGGGAGGCAGATGGAGGGAAACCTCTGGAGATTCCTTCTGATCATGAGGACTCAGGCTAGGATAAGCAGCATAAAAGAAAAAGGCAGGATTTTCTATACTGGGAAACAGAAATATAATGAGGAGGCAGGTTAAGGGGGAGAGAGAAAAAATAAATACGGACAAGCAGAGCAAGGTAAGTGCCAATTATATCTGGAAGTAATTAGGCAGAAGACATTCTACCTAAAGTAACACATTTCCCTACAGAGCCCTAAGGAGAGCTCAGGATTCACAAATTTCACTAATCTGCTGTGAGCAAGGATTTGTGTGAAGTAAAGTTGCTAACTTGGAGAGTGAAATCTGTGAGTGATTTCCAGAGAACCAAGAGAACTGGTTTAAGAGAATGCCTGGGATAAAGAAAAAATTTATATGGCAAGACACAGATGGAAGCTGACGCTTAAAGACAAGATTTGTTTGTTCACCTTAAATGCTACTGCGGTCATGATCAATGAATCAATAGCTTTCACAAAAGCTCAAAATACGCAAACAAAAAACCCAGAAGAAGCCAACACATAATTAATGTGTCAAAGCAGATACTGAGGAAAAAAAAAATTAAATCTTTTTTTGTAATATAAATCAACAGACACTGATGCAGAATTAATTAAGAACTACTGTTGACTGCTAAATTACTTCTTCCTAAACTCCTAAATGATCAGTCAGAATTTCTAAGTAAGTTAATCAAAGAGAAAGAATTTATTTTGACTATTAAACTCATGCCTGTAGGAAAGGCCACAGGATCTAATCTTTCCCACCGAATGCTTTGCATATGAGACAGCACAATTTTACTCTGCAACAGAGACTTTAGGGTGCATATTTAATCTATAAATCTATGTATGGAACAGATTTTTTTTTTCAATTCTGAAAGAAGATTGGCTTAATCAATATGGCAAAAGACTGGCTTTTTAGTGTGATTTTACTAAGTACAAATTTTTTTCAAGACAGAATAAGGTTTGCAGAAACTCTGCATTACTTTTTTTGCCTAGAATCTAAAGTCACGTAGCCAGTTGACAAGCTTCTCAAACTGCTTTTGACAGACACGATTTAAGTACTGTTGAGAAATTTACCAAAGAATGTCCCCAAAAGTGCCTTCGCTATTTTCAGGGGCACAGTGCCATGTGCTAATGTATTGTGAAAGTCTTTGATAATATGCTGCTGGAGACCTTTTTCTCCTTTCTTTTTTTTTTTTTTTTTCATTTTTCTGCTGTGATGAAATAAACCCTACAGATTTGGCTTCTATTTTCCCTTTTGTTGGATTCCTTCAGCCTCATAGGAATTACAGTAGCAGAGCATTGTGTCTGCAACTTTTCAATCATCTTTTCTATCCACCTCCTCCGTCCTTGAGCTGACATGACAGTCTGAAGTCTAGAGAAGCTACACAAGAGGCAAGAGATGCAAAGGCCTGAATTAACATCAGATGACCTGTCATATGTCCAGTGATTTCCAATTAATTTTATTCTTCAATTCTGAAAGGTTCTTTTCCACATTGCTTGCAGCAGTGTTTTGGTGCCTATTCATCTTTTTTGACAAGAAGCTTGAGCTAGTACCAAATTAAGGAATCTTAAACTTTTTGCTAATTTAAGAACTCATTTAATATTAACATTTCAGCCCCAAACAACAATTACTGCATACAATCACATCTTTACACCAAAATTTTGAAAACCTGAGATGTGCATCTTGCAAAACAGCTGCTCTTGGGAGGTGCAGCATGCATCCAGATGAGAGCCAGGACCATTATTCCATTGTTTCAGCTCCAATCAAAAGGTAAATCTAAAGTAATAGATTCTAACACTTGAGAATCCGTATGAATTCAACCAAAAATATTCTAACATAATTAGATTCAAGGGTCAAGTTGAGGTAGCATTAGGTATGGATCTGCAGTGGCATTGATTCTTTACTGAATACAAATATTCCATTGCCATTTCAAACCAATTAGCCCTGTCTGACTCTAAATGCTGCCTGTTCTCTCCCCTTCTCTTGTCATATGCACTTTTGTTATTTCGGTTGACCTGACATCTTGTCAGCTGAAAAACCTTGCTAAATAATTCATGAGAAGATTAGGGTAGAGATTGCTCCTACTGCCCAGTCTTCTTCTCCTGACACATACTCCAATATAGTTGTCCATAATGAATATTTTTATCACACTTCCTTCAAAATAAGCATTAGCAAGATAGGTAAGATCACAAAATAAACAAGAGGAGCCAAGGTTTCTGTAGCACAAACACAGATACATAGCACAAAGGCCTTTGCAACTGTTATTAGATTCCCCTTTTTTTGTGCCTTCCCACTTCTGGTATAAAAGAACCAGTAGCAACACATTATTATCTCTCTGGATTTGCTCAAATGCAGGTTGGCAAGACAAGGAACTTTTATTATCTTTTGTACAGACTGTAAATAGAACATCTGCCTTCCACACACAAAATCCATCAATGCTCCCTGCCTGAAGAGAGAGTCTGTGAAAATTGACAACTTGTCGAACTAATAAGATTGCTTCTGATTTTGCTGCCATCTCATGTACTCTCACAAAGGGAACTTCTCGTCTGTCTCTCTAGAACTCTCCTTTGCCAGCATTCATACCAGAAATGTGCAACCAACTCATCCAGGCAGTAATTCTTTTGATTTCATTTCTCAGGGGTTTTTTTGGGTTTTTTTTTGTTTTGTTTTGTTTTGTTTTTCCCTGTCCTTCCTGCATTATAATAGATTCTTTGGGAAAAAAAAAAAAGTACTAATCATAGGTTCTAAAATTTTCTATTTGTGTACTCGCAATTTCTGTACTAATTCATTCCTCTTTCATATTAAATTCATGTATGCATCCTGAAAGCTAACAGAGCTGGTAAATTATTGATATATAATAATCTGTAGACAAATGTTCAATCCTAAAGAGAATTTTACAGAATGAAATCTGTGCACTTGCAGCCTGACAATTTTTCTACATCTCTGCACTTGTGGCAAGAATAGAATTTCAACACTATTCTGTATCCTCTACTCAGAAAATGGTAAGAAATACTGAAAACATAAAATGAAGTTTACTCTTAAACTGAAAAAAAAATATAGTATTTGCAGCTTTTTTGATTTGAGGATCCAATTCCTAATGCAATAATAATAAATACAGAAAGACTTTCATGCAACGTTGAAAGTAATAAGTCCTCTGCGCATGGACTTTAATATCCCCTGTAATTTATGGGTCAAGTCCAGAAAGTTCCACAAATTTCATTTGAATTTATCCTGATATTCATCAGCTGAAGATTTGGCTCAGTAACCATATCCCTGCAGTGTGATCATGCTGACAATAACAAATCAGGCTTTAACAAAGTCATACACTCAGACACAAGCACTACACACTGTTCGAGCCACCAAGCAGACAGCTCTCAATGGCAAGACCAATTAAGCAGCAATGTAAACCTTACCACATTAATTAAACATGAGAATTTACAAAGGACCTCCAGCAAGAGACTTGTATCTCTCAGAGCAGCTTTCTGAAAGAGTAGTGGAGGATGTAACACTTTTGGATACTTCCCAGAATATCTCCAAGCCAACAAATCCCTTTTCATCAGAGTTTTTTGGAATGTAAAGATCCCCCCCAAAATGAGGAGCTGGAATAGGCTGCCTGTTGTTCAGCATTTCCTTTTAAGTCCTGAAGCTCCCTGGAAAGGCCCACACAGCCAGTCACATAAGGTAAAACTGCAGATCCTACACCAGGTTCCTAACCAGGTCCATCATTCCTACACAGAGATCTATCATTATCCCAGGAAGGGGCCCTTGTGCAGAGAGTACCACAGCTTCTGTGTGGTTTTTGTGCTCTCTCCAGCGAGACAAGTACCATCTAGCAGGGTTTAACTCTGTCATTTTGGTTGAGAACCTGTAATTATCTTCCAAAGGCAACACTTCAGTCTGTTTAACTGATGAAAGGCCAAAGACTCTCAATGGCACAAAGTGACAAGTCACAGACAGCAAAGGGAATATCTCATCAGGGCTGACTCACATAAAGACACAGCATTTAATGACGTTTGCTCAGGACTGAAGTTTAATGCTCTTCTGTGACTCCAGCTCTGTACATGTATTTCACTTATTTAATCAGTTCTACTCTACTCACTTTTTTAAGATACAGCTAAATGTCCAAGACTATTTTCTCATAATGCTGTAGGAACCTTTATTGCTCCAGACCCACTGGATCAGCAGTGGGAACTGTAGATGAAAGGTGAAGTCTATAGGAGATTAATATTTATCAGGATCATCCTTATTAAAAGAAAATTGCAATACAAATTCCAGAAAGACACAACAGTACATTCTCTGTCTTATGATGGGAAATAAACTGCATCAGGTTTACATGTCTTTCACTTTGAGAACAGAAATACTGGTTTAGAGACTACTGAAAAAGAGTTACTTCTGGCAACAGAAGATGTTTTGAACCCTACTGCCATACCATGGTACACTATGATGGAATTTTTTAGGGTAAAAATTAAGAGAAGGTAAAAGCAATGTGGCCAGCATTCAAGGGAGGTAATTCCTCCCCTCTACTCCACTCTGGAGACACTCCACCCAGAGTGCTGTGTCCAGCTGTGCAGCCCACAGCATAAGAATTATGTGGACCAGTTGGGGTGGGTCCAGAGGAGGGCCACGAAAATGATCAGAGGGCTGAAACACTTCTCCTTATGAGGAAAGGCTGTGAGGGTTGTGGTTGTTCAGCCTGGAGAAGAGGAAACTCTGGAACATCATACTGTGATCTTTCAGTACTTAAACATGGAAAAAACAGTAATTAAAGATGGAGGGAATGTTGATAGCAGGACATGTTGCAGTAAGACAAAAAGATAATAGTCTAAAACTAAAAGAGGGATTTAGACTAGATATAAGATGGAAAACATTTACAATAATGGCAGTTAAACATTAGCACAGGTTGCCCAGACATGTGGTAGATGGCCTAACCCTGGGACCTTCAAGGTCAAGTTGGACAGGGCTCTGAGCAACTTGAACTACTTGAAGATGTCTCTGCCCATTTTGCTCTGCTCTCCAAGCAGAGGGCTTGGACTAGATGACCTTTAAAGGTCCCTTCCAACCCAAATTCTATGGCTCTAGGCTCCTATGATAAAATAGGGTTTTCCCTAAAAAAAAAAAAAAAAATCTTGAATTTCTTCAGATGCCATGTAATCAGACTGCACATGAGGACTAAACAAATACAGTGGGTTTACAACACGAGCACACACCCAACACAGCACAGTCTGAACAAGTCATTCACATTTTTGTCAGTGTTCCTTTGCCAAGGACACCTCATATTGCACCCTTGATAAAGCAGTATCCATAGCATTAAAAAGCAGTACCAAACAAGTTCCCATAGTCCTAAAATAATAATATATGACTTTCAGTGCCTGATAATCATCTCTTTCCCCATAAACTCTCATGAGGAGTTTTAGTATGGAAAGACACTTGGGCTTACCTGCTGGCTCATCTATTGTTCTTATAACCTCTCCTCTATGTGGACAAAGAAAAAGACAAGAAACTAGAGTCAGTTTCTAAACTTTTGGGTTGTAGTAATGTCCCATCAATACCTCCCCATCTTCCTGATTTACAGTCTTCTAGCAGAGGAAAAAGTGGATAAAGGGAGGAGACAAAAAGAGAAGGTGGTATTAATCTCATCACGGATCTACACTTGAGGCAGTCCTGACTTTCTCTATCTCCTCTGTAAGTAAGCACATAAACTGGACCAAATGTATCACGTTCTAGAAAAGGCTGTCTCTCTCTGCTGCTTGCAAGTTCTATGTATACAACTAGCTCACAAGAGACAATTATACAGCAGAAACCAGAATTTCTTCACAAGAAAGTGTAAGCAAACAGACCTAATCTCCCTAAGAAATGAGGCTCTGGCATATGCACTGTAAATCCTGGCCCACATCAAGAATGCATGACCACTGAATGACCATTCAGTTGACCATAAGAAAAACACTGAAGAACAAATCCCACAAAGTGGGCATTAAATGGACATTTAAACAGTATATATACATAAACTCCTCGCTGGAATTTCCACTAACAACCTTTAATGGTTTGTGTCTCCACAATACTGCTAACATATTTCTGTGTTTCTGTATTTTAAATTTTCTGACAGATTTTTAATGTCAGCTCTGAACTGAGCAGGACTTTTTGTTTCCCTGAATTCAGAAACAAAATAAAAAAAAGTGAATGCAAGAAATGAGCTAGAGTAATTATGTTTCCCTACAATACATTCTCCCTTGAGGGACCAATATGCCCACTCTTATGAAATATCAAATCACAGTAACATTTACTGTAGGAACTGAGTCTTACGGCATCAGTCCTCACTTCAGAAATCAATAAGAAACTATGATGTTTAATATTTTATTGCTTTTTCTAGTAGTGACTTTCTCAGGTTTGAATGAGTTACTAGCTTTTAGTAAATCACAAAATTCAGAAAAGCCAAGAAAAGATTTAAAGCACTGTTTTAGTCTCTGGTACCACAGCCTTCATCTAAGCTGCAGTAGAGAAGACTCTATCAAAGTCCTGCCAAACAGATGACAAATAAGACTTCCAGTTATTACCAGTTCTTACCTCTTCAACATATCCTTCCTTTTCAAAATATGTTTACTGAAAGAGCGAGCTTGCTCGGTGTTTGATGTCTGTAGTTAAAAGGATCAAAAACTAAGTAACATGCTAAAGGCTCACTCACTGTTAATGAAATTTACAGTTCCATCAACTAAGTAATCTATGCCATAAATGCTATGCCATTTATTCTGCATGACAGATTAAGATTTTGGTCTGTATTCAGAATATACTCAGTTAGATTTAGTGTTTAGTCTTACAGAATTATCGTGAACTAAATAAAAATCTTTAACCTGTAGGGTATAGAACTGAGTTTGTTCCTCAGTTTCTAACCAAGAAACACCAATACAGACAGTACCTACTCTACACCAACAGAAACCATGCAATTCCCTGATCCATCATCTATCTTCCTCCATGAAGACTACATCAGTCAAGTCAACCAGCGTGTCATGGGGCACCCTGTCTTTCTGGTGTGCAAAGCATAGTTTATTCAGGCACCAGTTTGTCAGTGTCAGATTTTCAACTCTTTGCTGCTCTGCATTCTCTGATGCGCAGTCTTCAGAAACCCCCTGGCTGCTAATCTGCAGGCAAACCACCACCAACCCTCCCCTATGCCACACAGAAATTACTTTATGCTTTGTTACTTTACTTTTTGTTCTCACCCATCTCAAGCCCATCTCACTAAGGTTTATGTACACAGCCCCAAGTCTGCTTTCTTTCCAAGTTCAAGATTCAATCCTAATCATAATACCTTTAAGCCTGCAACCAAAAGTTAATAAAGAATCATTTATTTATCAATTATAAAAGACAGAACATGAGGATCAACACAACTATGAACATGGACAAAATAATCAATTTCTGTGTGTTTTCTTCTTTTTCTTTCATCTTTTAGGATTGATCTTTCCTATTTCAAGTCTCATCTTTCTCTCCTTGCACACCAATTAACTGTTTTTTCTACCCAAAACCACCACTGCTATCTACCCTCTTCTGTAGTTTCCTCATTGCTTTCAGTCCATGTTTCTGGCGTCTCTTCTGCTTATTTTCTCTACCTTTCTTTGTCTTGAGACAAATTTTAATAATATTTAATTTGAGATTGATATATAAAACCACTGTTGTGTGTCAGGTGTTCTGCCATTCTGCCACGGGATTCTCTATTTACTTGACGCCTATGCTAATAAAATAAATTTCTTATGTGACGTTTACTTTAAAAAAAAAAAAGACTACAGGTTGAATTCCCCTGTAGAACAAAATACTACAGCATGATACTTTTCCATAATTTATTTAATTACCATCTTACTAATTTTTTTTCAGTTGTCTGAACGCACTTCATCCTTTTAATGATAATGCTGCTCCTTGACTTCCATGAACAGAAGGTAAACAAATTACCTGAAGGTCTCTGGTGTTGTCGTAAAGGTCTGTTTTATTCCCAGAACCCAGACCTTTGTTTCAATTAAACAACATTAAAGGTTTTTACCTTTATTTAAGATTGCCAAAANTATATATAAAATTCCTGTGTGCATTTAGGGAGCATGCCATTTCTCCTTTCTATTCCCTAAAATAAAGAGAAACATCCAAATGACAATATTAGCTCATTTTCCCCATATCCACTCTGTAAAGTTATTTTGAGCAATCTGAAAAATACAAATGGTGTAGGACAGAAATATAGTCCTCAGGCTGGATAATATCCATTTGAGTGTTGTCAGAGCCAGCAGAGTAGGAAAAAACCACCAAAATCCCCCTCCAAAACAGAGGAGAAAAAGAAAGAAATATGTAGAGAAGAGCAATGAGGGGAAATAATGGCTAGAAATACTTGCTGTACTCTGGTTTTCAACATGGAGATCAATCCTACCTCCCCTCCCTCCAAACAAGCATGGCATGATGTCCCTTAGGCTAATTTGGGGGAATCTGACCGACCTACAGGTTCTCACAGCACAGCACAGCACGTCCAGCTCGCAGGCCAGCACAGGGAGATCGCAGGGACAGCCTGGCTCGCTGGGAGGAAGAAGGGCAAAAACATCAAAATGTCAACTAATTTACAACTCATTTGCTACTTACTAAGCCTGTCCTTTACACACTGTTTTTTTTTCTCTTTCACTAAAATACCACCTTCATCCGAGGACACCAACAATAAGCATGGATACATGTTTCAGCTTCCAGAACGTGGCCTCAAGAGCAAGTCCCCAGGGTCTGACGTGCGCATCAATTAGTGTATGGCTGTGCAGCCTTCTCTGATTTCCTGCATCCCTGCCATAGCTAGATTGTTCATTTAAAGAAACTAATTTGCTATTAGCTAAGTTCCCATAAAGCAGGCAGATCCAGACAAAATTTTCCTTTTTTTCTTCTTTTTTTGTTTTGTTTTGTTCAATACAAAGCAATTGTTACTGGGTTTGCCCCATGGATGTTTGCATCCATTCTAGTTCAAACAGCTGAATCCCTGCTGAACACTCCTTGTTTGTGTTTCTGTGTGCATTTGCTGCCTTTTCAGACCAGAACATCTGTGCAAGATACTTCCCTGCACTATCCACATTGTGGATTGCATGCTTCAGAAGGGACTGAAAACCAAAATCCTCATCAGGAGGTAACCCTGCCTCTCAAATAGTAATACATGCCACAGTGTTACTGTGGCATTACTGATTGTAATATCAGTGGATTACAATACATCCAATGGCTCCATGCACTTAACTAGCATGCAATTGCAAATTGCAGCAAACCATGTATTATTTTTGAAATGGGAATAAGCTCTCCTTGTTTTGTGACCATAACTTTTTCCCGCAAAGTAGCTTGGATCAGATTTCCAAGATTTTTGATTCTGAAGATTAACATCTGGTGACATACACAAGTGTAAGAAGAGTTTGGATGCCATCCTCCAAATGAAAATGAGGACACTCGAGGCCAAATTGTCTTCAGTGCTCTAAAAATCCTAGTCTGTAACTTCTTGCATATGTGACTGTTTCATCTTGGTAAAAGGCTTTTGGCCCTTCTTTATAGCCTCTGCAGGTGAACTCTCTTCCATGAAAATCCCTTGAAAAAATGCATAGGAAATTGCAGATAAAATCCTTATTACTTGATCTAGTGCAATTGTCTCTGCCCCTGGCAGGAGGTTTTGAACTAGAAGATCTTTAAGGTCCTTTCCAACCCAAACCATTCCATGACATATTGTATGATTTTGGCAACTTACAAAGAAGATATCTGAGCTACCTTTTCCGGTCTTCTAAATTAGCTTCAAATGGTTAATGTCACGTAAATACATACCAAAAAGCCACCCAAGAAGTCCAAAGATGTTGTCATAAAAGTGTCTTGACCCAGACCTACACATAAGAAGCACACTCAAGTTTAGCCAATAACAGATGAAAAATCTGTTGTAATTGGCACCATCTTTATTAGTCAATAGGGGAGAACAAAAGACAATGCTTCATTTGGTTCTGCTAGTGACAGAATTGTCTCTGATGGGCAGGACTTTATAGCTTTCATTCTCAATTAACAGGGGAAAATATAATTCTGGAAAACCTACTGAGCATAGGGAGGTTATACAGATGTAAATGATGCCCACTACCTATCAAGATGCAAATGAAAACTAATGCTGGGTTGCAGGTGTTTGACAATTTGGATAATCCATCAAATACATGAAAGAATTTGTATTTATACTTGAACATATGAGCTTGCACTTTTCAAAGGGAGTAAGGGTTTGCACGGGGTGCAAAAGGGTTGCAGATCACAGCTGGCATTAAAAAAAAAAAATTCACAAGGTAGATGAGCAAAAAGGAGCCAAGCTGTGAAGAAATTTAAAAAGATCATACATTTTCCTTTGCTGAAAAAGAGGAAATAGCACCAAAGGGACTGAAAGAAAGTGAAATGAATCCACCACTCCATTTTGGCAGAGCCTATTTTCCAACAGGTACAGAGGAAGCCTAGCTTAGACTTATAGCTTAAACTACACAACTTTCTCTTTTGAAGCTTAATGTAAACAAAATGAATCTTGCCACATGCTTTTTAATAATTTTGTGTTTAGCATTTTAGAGATAGTAAAAACATAGTGAGCTCAAGGATAGCTTATGGGCAGTGCTGTAAAAATGAACCTGTTACTGGCAGGTCCTGTGTCAGGGATTTATACATGCATGCTGCTCTAAAATGTATTGCAGAGGCAATAGATACATCACACTTGGACTGCACAACATAGCAATGGTTCAGCAGGAGCACAAGTATGGATCCAAGTGGCATATCAGGATCTATTTTGAAAAATGTGAGAAATTGAAAAGTATCTGTAATCTTCCTCTCTGTCAGGTTATCTGACTCCCCTGCCTTCAATATGCTGTGGGCTGCTGTGAAATGCTTCCAGGCAAAACTGCTCATGGGGCTGAGAAAGCAGCTAGAGACAGTTTCTAAGCAGTTGCCAAGCCCTTGCCAATGGAATTCATTTTCTGATTACAAAAGTTTTCCTATGTCTTTTACTGTAGTGCTCCATTTTTATTGTGGCCATTACAACTGCAGATAAAAAAATAGGTTGGGAAAATATCAGTCAGACTTTTATGTAGATGTTGTAATGATTCTCAATGCAGATCAAAAAAAGTTTAATTTCAGTACTACTTAATCTTTTCATTTCTATGTATATTGATTTTACTAGCATTTTCCCTCGCATTAAGTGCCTTACAAAGTTAGAGAATTACTATCATTTTTTTTTAATTTATAACATAGGAGACTTACACAGATACAGAAATCTCTCTAGTATAGGATGATATATATCATTGCTCCATGCAAACACTCTGCTTATAGGAAATAAATGAAAACTTGCTTCCATTAACATCTCTTACCTTCTCCACTCACCTGCCTGACCCTTACTGAAATACATCAAAAATGTACCAGAAAACTTTCCTGAGACTAGAAGCAATTTGAAAGGACAGGAGTTTACCCTGACATGGTAAAAGAGCTACTAATTATGCAGTTATTTACTATCACTAATCTAATTCTATACAATAGAATGGAATTCTGTAGCTTTCAAGCTGACCAATAGTTGTCAGTAAAGAAAGTATCAGCAGCTTAATGTTTGTGTGAACATACTAGGTATCAGAGAGCATAGAAACAAATGTAGAACAGTCTTTTCTAGGCATTGAGGCCACTGCAAATACATCGTTGAAGCAGTAGCAGCATATAAGTAGGAACAATGTCCAAGTCACTGCACAAGAGTAACTTGACACACAGAGATCTCAATGGAACCGCAGGAAGAAGAGCTCCCCTGCTGAACTGAACATAGCTCACAGCTAAATAATAAATCAGAGCATGTCGTCAAGCATTCTGCAAAAGCACATCTTGTTCCCACATCTCTGCCCCCTTTCTGTCCATCCTGGAAATTCTAATCCATGGCCAATAATTGATGCAGATGTAGTTACAGCTGAGACCACAATGAGGATGTCTTAACAGAAGAATTTCAATTAAACAGCATAACCAAGACTTTTACCTTACCATAGTTTCATAATTCATGAAACTATGCACAGGGTAACTAAACACTGAGATCAAAAAAAAAAACCCCACCAACGAGGAAAAAACAAGCACAGTATTGTGTTGTGATGAAACTAAGAGAAGCACATAATTGGTGAGCTGTTTTATAGCAACTTTTGCAACCCTCCAAAGCTCAAACCTGCTCTAAAGAATGTGAGTGTGTCACAGCACCAATCCTGGAAGAGTATAAGAAGCATTTGAATACTCTAAGGCACATGGTGTGACTCTTGGGAATAGGCCTGTGCAAGGCTAGGAGCTGGACTCTATGATACTCATTGGTCCCTTCCAACTCAGCTGATTCTGTGATTCTGTGATATACATAAAAATTCTGAACCACTTGTTCAGTTTAGATGCAGACAATCTGACAAGATTGTTCCATTCCATATAAACTCCTTTGATATCACTTTAGAAAGCCTGACTGCATCAAGGACATACATCACATCCACACTCTTCCCTGATCCTGAGAGTGAAATTTTACACTAATAGGGAAGGCAATTCTGAATAGGACCAATATTTAGATACAAAACATCCCCACCTGCTTTCAAGATCACTAAGTTGAAAAATACCAAACCCTAAACACTAAGACCGAAGGGGTCTCCTGCATGAAGAAAGGAATTTTGCAGAAGCTTAAAGTAAATTTCTTAACAGGAGGTAAAAAAGGTGAATAAGCATAAAGTAATCTCAAGCAGGAAATACTCAAACTGTTTGCAGACATACATGTTTAGAAATATTGTGCCCATTTAACAGAAGATTTCAGTGAGAAACTAATAGAAGCTCAAAGTCTAGAATAAACCAGAGATGGACTGAATAAACAGACGATGGACTGTTTCCTTGCACCACATGAACATAATTGTATTTCGTGCTTCCATTACACTTACTATTGTATTCACTATTACAACTTTTTTTTCAATTCTAAGTCATACTGTAAACTTGGATTCAAGGAAAAAAAATTCATTAATACTATTACATGCTTAGCACAGTCCTTACTTTATTCGGAACAAAATCAGGAACACAGCCTACAGCCATAAACTTTGCCTACAATAAAGCAATAATTACCTATGCAAATATGTATCTTATGTGAATCTATTGCAAATACAGAAAGCTATTTTATGAAATATTAGAATGGTACAACAACAGTTAAAAGAAAAACGTGCTTCATCAAAAGGTTAAAAGCATGAAATCAAAAAGCTAAAGCACTTTGTAGTAGTACCTATGCTCCATTCTGCCAGCTACATGGTTATAGTTATGCTACACCACAGTTTGTACTTCGTAGCATTAATTTTTTCCTCATTTTTATCCTCTGCAGTCACCTCATTACTATATTCTTAGCAGATTAAAAGACTGGCTTTAGAAAATGAAAGTCTAAAAATCAGAAGCATTTTGAAAATGAAGAGTTGATGTTGTAATATACAGAGTACAGGGAAAATATACAGAAAAACCAGAAGATACAGAAAATAATAACTGAGGGTGAAATTACACAATCTGGATTTCTACTGTGGGAGAAAAAAATAGCAATAAATTCTTAAAGAAAACTTTTTCAGATTATAACCTTAAAATTGAATTTATTTTACTTTCATTATATGCACATATTTTCACCTAATACTACATTATATTTGGATATGGTGCCATCTTTTTACATGGAACTGAAGCCCATGAAATGTGCCATGAGATGAAATAGTGTGCCTAGAATTGCAAAATGCCATGCATTAGTCCTTTGACTTCCATTGTCCTCCACTGGTTATGAAAGGAATACCCTTAAGATGCACGCAGGCTTTGGGGAGGGAAGAAGGGGGAGGAAGGATAATTGAGGGGCCAGAAGGGAAGGACAGTGCTGTTGACCCAGTGGGAAGTCTGGCATGTCATCAATGCTGTGGAAGAGAAGAGGGACTGGAAATGCTGAGGAAATGCCTGGTGGGACCACATGGTTTACACACGTCAGTATATTCTATGTTGCTAAAGGCTGATTCTATTTGAAATTGACCTGAAAATACTCACCCCTAGGATTTCAACTCAATCTGCTTTTATCACCTTGGGAACAGGTAAACATGCTCCTCTAGCATTTTCTGTTCATTCACATTAATTTTTTTAAAGACCTGGTAAAACATAAATACATCCTGACAACTTCAGAATACATGTAAACCTTTACAATAAAAAAAAAAAAAAGGGGGGGAAAGTGGCACAACAAACACCAAGGGGGATTGCTCACTGCCTGCTCAGCAATGAGAGCGTTACCGCCGCCCACTCCCGCAGCATCCGCCCAAACACATCGAGCAAAAACAAAATCACTGCTCACTGCTCTGACTCAGGGAAGGCACTCGGGGAATAGCCGCTGAATTTAGCAGCAGAGCCTGTCTGGTTAGTGCTTTCCAGTGGACTGAGCATCAGTGAGTCACTGCTGCTGTAACACAAACCAACTTGGAGACGGCATAACGAGCCAAGGAGCAGGAGCACGGCCATTGCCAGCATGCAAGCAGCAACTGAAGCTGAAGGATTATGTAAGGGGTTTCTGCACAAGAGGGCAAGACCTAAAAGATCTTCATGACCTTTTCAGTTTTGGCAAGCATTCCCTGCTAGCTTCTTAGTGGGGAAAAAAATCCCCTTCACAACAAAGTGCAACCTGCTGACATCTGCAACAGGTTGCACCATAAAAATAAAGAAATACCCTTGAAACATAGCCACTGATCAATTTCAGTTTTGTTAACTGAATGTTAAGAAAGATATATATTTTTTCCCTTAGAAATGTAATTAATTGGATGTAGTTAAGATGTTAATGGAAGAATCTAGAGGGGAACACCACTGTCCCATCCTCATTGGACCTGCCAGACTCCAGGACTGAACCCAGACTCCCTCACTGTTCTTCACACTGCTCTTGTAAGCCCATACTGCACAGAAACATTTTCCCAAATAATAATAGTATAATTCAAGAGGACACACACCAAGAACTTCCTATCTTTGGTCTGAAGATAATTTCAGAATTCACAAAGTCAGGAGCGTGCATTATGAACCTAGGCTCAAGGAAAAGTAGAAATTCTGTTGTTCCTTTTTGTTCTGATATTTGAAGGAAAAAAAATCTAATTACTTCATCATTTATTTTAACACCAAATGAAAAGGAGCAATATATGAACAAGTAGACTTTTCCATAACTATACCTGTCATATTTGCATAGAACAAAATTTATTGCCTAGGGGCAGTTTTAATTACAATCAAGTGGAGGGTGATTGAAGTTTTAATAAGAAATAGTGAATTGAAAATAAATTAAATCCCCAAACAATTCTACAAAAAGGAGTATTTGTCTCAGGGTATATTGAACCTAAAGATTGGCAGAACATCTCTTGTTATTAAGAAAGGCAGGCTTGAAACAGGTTAATGATGTCACTGTTAACTAAACATGGGCAAGGTGATAAAACCTCCGACAATGTATTTCTTTCAGCTTGGAAGGAATGAAATGGACTCCAGCAAGACAAGGAAAAGGAAAAAACAAACCAACCAAAACACTCAAAACCCCACTAGAAATTCAAAATGCTTTTTTGAATGCAAGACACAGACCATAAAAGAACTATTAAACAAAATTACAAAAATTTTTATTTTCTCTTACCTAAAGTACGTATCACCACACTTTTTTTTGGTTATATTTTGTAATGACCTAACAGCAGTGGCTTTTAAATTATTTCTGTTTGTGAGCCTAGTTTCAAATCAATATTAATTTTTAAGCAATTAAAAAATTAATATTAAATAAAAGTGAATTTCTTTGAAAGTCACAATCTAACGCAAACCTTTGAAACACACTTGGAGATTCATTCCCCCCGTCTTGAGAACTAGTGCTCTACACCTTCTACTGATAGGGGTTTTGTTTGACAAAGATCACATTGATCAACTTCAAATAAGAAATTGACTGGCTTTGTGTTTGCAAAATATTAGCAGAATTTTGCAAATACAGTGTGAAAGGTATAAAAGAAATAATTTATAAAGGAAAAGAATAAAATAATATTTTTTAAAAAAATAGAAATTAAGGTACCAGAACAAGACTAAAGAGAAGGTAGCCTAAAAAGAAAACCACATTACTTAGGGAAAACCTAACATCAAAGGTTGAAAGAAGCTGAACAGAGGCTTCCCTAGGTTAACTGTATGCCTGACTTTTGGGCATTAGCAGAAGTGCAAGAGCAGTTCCTTATGCTCCAAATACCCATCTGCAGTGCCTAACACTGAGGTGCTCTGCCTCACATGCCTCCTGACCCACTGCCATGCTTTTTTGAAGCATGCTGCAATATAAAGATGGTGATGGTGTTTGAAACAATAAAGACCATGGGAAAATATTTTACTCTCTTAACTGAGGGCTGTTAAACTAAGATCCAAGCCCTCCTGTGCTATCCTGCCTCCTTGTTCTGTGAATCCTCCATTCCCCACGCTGGCTCAGCACTGGTAAGATGAAGTAATAACCAAGGACAAACAGGGCATTTTCATTCCATCTAGCTTGTAATTAAGTCATCATAGAAGTCTTTTAGGAGGTAGGAGACAAACATAAACTATCCTAGACTGAAGATAAATTTCATCTCAGATTCCTGGTTTCTTAAACAGCCATTTGAGTTATAGAATCCTCTTTCAAACATATAAAAAACTACCAAACAAACCTCTGACCAAAACAACAACAAAACAAAACGAAGCAAAACACACACAAGATCTGTGCAGCTACCAATCCTAAGCAGAAGATTTCAGTCTCCGATCCTAAAGAAATTAAAGTGTCATCTTCCAACACTGACCCAAATGCAATGCTCCAGACAGAGGATTTTAGTTTCATCTATGTAAGACATCTTGTGCTTAGCACATATATATCTGTCCTTCAGCTGTGCTCCTCATATGTCCAAATGCCAAAGCTGGAATGTGGACCTAGGTGACTCCACGAGGACAGTCAGCTGTGTTAAAATCAAGCATACATGGGAGACTTTTCAGTCTTTGGAGCTCATGCAAAGGGTCTTCTATCCAACTGTGCTATAGGAACAGACAAGAGGACACATTTATAGAGAGTCCACTGAGGATCCCTTCCATCTCCATGCAAATTCATAAATCAAATCCCAATATATAATAAATCTGATCCCTTTAGGAATAAAGTTGAAGAGCATCCATTTGTTTCTGTTAAGCAACTTCATAAAAGGGGGTAGAAATATTCCTGGATAGTCCTTGGACTTTGAAGAAACCATATCTTCATCACATTGACACATGATAAAATGTGTCATCACCTTGTTTCTTGAAGCTTCCCCATCAAAGGGAATCTTTTAATCCAACAAAAGGATTAACATAAAACACATATGGAGTACCTCAGCTTCTACTGATTAATAAAGCTTTTTGAAGTTGAACATTTGTTTATCAGCAAATTCACAGTTGGATCACAGAAGAATTAGACTTTGAATAAATAGCAAAAAACAGTTTATGCCTTCCCTCTTTCCAATATTCTGCTCTCTAAATTTTACCACAGAGACTTCTGGTACAAAGAACTTGCCGTGTTCCTGTGGAATTTTGCCTTTTGTACTAACAAGTACTTCAAAAGTCAGTGTTGCAAAGAAAGCTGACAGGAGCTCTCTTAAGGAAAGTTTTAACATGGAAATTTCACTACAAAGCCCAAAAGGTACAACAAAGGTGAAAGATGGACACCTTAAACTGAGAAGGAAGAAAAACATGAAAGAAAGATGCCAGGTGAACACACTCCGTGAAACAGCTTCATACTTTCATGAAGTTCAGTATTTCCTCTTAACTAACTCTGCAGCAAGCTGTGTCCGAGGATTGGAAACAGCTGATCTGATCCCTTTAAAGCTCACTAGAATTTACCTGCATTCTTCCCTGAGGGGGCCAATTAACTGCTCTACTGAAATACTGGCACAAAGTGTGCTACCAAAATGCTTGAAGAAAAACTCAAATATTCCAGGAAATGTGTTACACTACTGAGCACACTGCTATCCAGACCTAACAGTGCATTTAAGGATACTGCAGCTACAGAATAAGCATTATGGCCATGCTGTAAATAGGTACTATAACACTCAGGAAACACTACCATTTACAGAAAGGAAAAAAAAAATATTAGGAAGCGTGTTTGAAAGAACATACTGTTTAACTACTCATTCTTGAATGCCAATTTATTAAATTATATGACCAGAAACCAACCCAAAAGCAGGAATTTATCTTTTGCTTATGCAAAGGACAGATTCTGATGTTCATTATGCAATTCAATAGTTTTATACTGCAGCAAAAGTTCTACTGAAGTTTAAAGTCTGATGCTTTTGCATACTTTATCAGTCAAAACTGGCATTTCTAAATTCAGTCTTACTCTGGCACTACAGTAACAATTATTGCACTCAGCTCAATCTCACTAAAAATTTGACCAAGAAATGGTGGGAAAAAACATTTGAGCATTTTATCATGACATGTACGTAACAATTAGGAAGGGATCCATTTTAAATAGCATAGCTTTAATTTTGCATTTGTGCTTTAATTCTGCTCTCTGAAGTGAAAATTGAACAGAATTATGATTCAAATATTTTGATAACTTACTAAAACTCTCTAACCCAGGAATGTACAGATTTCGTAGCGTATTTGAAAAACACTGACTCAGACACAGGTGAACAATTCAGCATGAGTTAGTGTGATGTTACAGCAACACAGTCTAATCTGAACTTTTAGTATGGAGAATGTGGAAAGACAAGAAAAGGGTACAAAGAGCTCCACTGAGACAAATACCGGAACCATGCATACAGTCAGGTATCAGTGCTCTTAAAGCAAAGATTCTGAAAGACAACAGAAGTTAGAGTCACAAATTCAACCCACTCTTGGGGAAAAAAAAAAGGCAGAATGCAGGCTTGGGTTTGTGTATAACACGCAGCTATTGTACCACAGTTTATGTGTAATGTGTGTGTGCAAGTTTGCGTCTCTGAAAACAACACTTGCACTTCTCCATAATGTTTAACAGAGCTTTCAGCAAGTAAGTGGAATTTTCATTTCACAGAGGATTTTAAAAAAATTAAATTTTATTTTATTGTGGTTGAAAATGTAAATGTAGTGACTGAAGAAAAGATAAGGAGTCTTGAGAGGATTGACTAGACAGCACAAGGGTATGGAAGCCAACACTTGCAAATTAAGCTACTTCTATGTAATATTATAATTTGAAAAATGTGGTTTACCATGGAAAATCATTCTTCTGTAAAATTTTCAACTAGCCACAGAGAAAAACCATCAGTGTGTTTTTTGGGCATGATCTGAATGGAAGGCATCAGACCAAGAAATAAGGAAGAAAACACATCTCTTTGCCTATCAGCCAGAAGGTCATACAAGAAAAAAATAACTTCAGGAGAAGAAGCTGCCTGAGGGTAAGAAGGCTAGCAAAGCCCTGGAGACAAAAACTGGAACTAATCCAAGAAAAAGAACTACAGAGGTTTGGGTTACATTGTTTTATTTTCAATATTGAGCTTCCAAAGCTGAAAAAGAAACTCAAAAACCAAAAGAAACCAAGACTTGTTTGAGCAGTAGTTCACCTTTCACAGTCAAACCCCCAGCTTAGGGTGATGCTGGCATTAATGAGGCCATGCGCTTGCAGAACATCTGCCACAATTGAAACTTCAGTATCCATAAACCTAGAGAAAGAAACCTGCTTGAAACAAACTTAGGAAGACTCTCTCACAGGGAGTAAAAAAAAAAAAATCTGCAACAAAACTTCTGCAAAATTAACCATGGCCATTTAGTTTGTAATTGAATTTGCACAAGTGAATATATAAAGGGATCTAAATGGGAAAGAACTGCTAAAGCTATCAGTGCCCCATATTTTTCTCCATGTGAAATGTGAATGCAACAAAACTATGCTAACAGTGACAATTTACTGTGTAAGGAGAAAGAAATGTCACATTGTGAAGCTGGTCATCAAATAATATTATTTGCCACAAGCACTTTTTAGCTTTCTTTGTCTCAGTCACAGTTAAAGCTCCAAGTGCAATGCACTGTGCTGCAGGATGGAGATTCAGCAGGTGTCTCTCTAAGCTCGCAGACTTGATGCCATTGCAGCACTATGTAGAGTTCAGGGCCACAGAATCAAAATTATGACTGTGGCTATCTATGAGGAAGGTGGGGGGATGACCTCCTCTTTATCTGTCAACAAGAATACAAGATTTGCAGAAGGCAAATCAAGTCAACTGTGAACAGAAAAGCATGGAAACAGGCAATATTCATAAGAACCTTCACTGCAAGCCCTCTGATTTATTTTTCCAGACTTTTATGATGTCTTGCAAGGTATGTGAGTTATGTGAATCTATCCTCTGAGGCATAATGTTGCATCCACACAAACCGGATTTCAGTTAAAAAAATAAGACTCTAGGCAAGACAAGCAAAAACAAATTCAAACATCTGACATGTGGACAAGTTGACAAATGTTTGACTTCACAAGTGTTGCGTCTCACTAGCTGTCATTCCAAAACACATTTGCTTCAGCAACTACAGCTGACTTTCAAAATAGACTACATTTACATCTGGAGATCTAAACAATGTTCATACAGGCTAATAGATTCAGTACTGTAGTCTAAAAGAGCATATGCAAAACTTTTCCTGCTAGTGTGCAAAATTCCAGTGAGGGTAGTTTCAAAAATAGCAAAGTATTAGTTTTAAACTCACCTGCAAAGTTCCTACCATATCTGAAGGAGCTATTTAGACCAACTCTAGCCATGGACTGAAATCTAAATCTAATGCTGCAACAAGGAGATGACAATGTCTATTTTAAATACTCACAAGAAGCCTCCAGAAATAAAATTTTAAAATTTTCCACATCAGTGAGCTACTTAGTATGTAGAGAATTGATGGAGATATAAAAAGTAAACATGTAAATAGCTCTGAATTCCTAACACTGTAAAATTCTACCAAATATGTAACATAAAAGAGTTAAAGAACCAAGACATATTGTCATGTAAAAACATATGGCATGCATGCATGATCTGACAGTCCTTAGACAGAGGAAAGTGTATTTTCATTGCATTTTTCCAAAGTGTAAGCATTTTTCTACGAGGGTCAGTGCAATTAAAACCATTTGCTTTATGATGCTGGTACACACTTAGTGTAATCTTTTCCTATAGCTAAAGAGCGATGTCCAGCTTGAAATTAAAAGTTAATAAAATAAAATATTTTGAAATATTAAAGCAAAGAAACAGGCACAGCCAAACAATTTCAAGGCAAAAATTAAAATGTTAGAGCGAAAAATGACATAAAACCTCTGTGCATGACACAAAAACATGCATAGACAAAACTTTGTTCATTTTTTGAACTGGTAGTTTACTCCAGTATGTTCCGCATTTCATAGAACTAACAAAAAATACTAACAAAATGTGGAAAATTGGTTTTTGCTGAGACACTAAGCACAGTTCATGATATTTGCATTCTCTGAATTTCTCCAACTTGAGCCCTTTGCAATAAAATTGTCTAACATTGCCTGTAACTGACAGAGCCAAAGGAAGAGAAACACCCGAAAATTAAAAATTGAATAGTAGCATATCTGCCAAGACATAGGTGATTCTTCTTTTTGTACTGATATCAGTACAAAATCAATTCTCAACAAGGCTTACATTCTTAAAATCATCTAGGAGAGAGAGGAAGGCAAAGACATTTTATCTTGATTGACCTCTGCTATGACCACAACTCAAGGGTAAAACTCTCTCTGTGGATTATATGGGATATCACACACGTGTAATAACCAACAGGAAACATCAGAATCCTCCATCAACTCAAGATCTAGTCCATCATTGTCTCCTGATGACAAAATCATGGTGTTTACTGTGTCACTGTTTGCAAAGTAATGAGGGAAGTCAGAAGCCCAGATTGCCATCAACTTTAGGAAAATACAAACTACACCACTGAGAATGGCCTTATTTTCAGGCAAGAACTTCAGTCCTCACAAGCAGAGAGTAAAAGTAAATGGATTTACTACTTGGGATTGAAGGGATACTGGAATATAGTTAGGAATCAATTTCATCACACCTGATAAAGTGTGTCCATATCCAGATAAGTATCCACGTGTACTTACAAATATTTGCAGTTTAGAGACTGGGTCCAAGACATCACAGCGTGATCAGCTCTAAACTTTAGATTAGCATGCAGGAATGGTGGACTCAGCTATGAGATGTGACTATTTAGGCCTCTTGGAATCCTTAGTGGAGCTCAGGAGACTGAGCTGTAACAGAGCCCAAAAGCAAGAGACGATGTCCAAAGTTCTGCTAAATGAGTGGAGAACTCAGATTTATCTACAGAGTATTTTTAAAGAATGGAAAGCTATCTTGTTACTACAGGCAATTTAAGATTAGCAGACCAGAAGGTAAGTGTCCCAGAGTGGTTTTGAGAATGTTATGTTGGTTTTAGATATCAAAACAAAACTCAAGCTAGAGTGAGGATACCTTTCAAGAAACAGTAGCATCAAGCACACCTACAAAATTTATTTTACTTTTATAGGTCTTTCAGGCTACACAAAAATTCCCAACCCTATTTAAAGTGCATAGGATCTCTGCCTGGGAACCTCAAAATATAATGTAACACATTTAAGCTTCCCAGTTTTATTGTGAGACAGTGAAGCCTTATTTCAGGCAGGCAGGGAAATACTGAGAGATTTGGACACACTTGCACAGCTGTGTTGAAATTGCATCTAAACCAGCAGATAAACATTCTGAGCTCCTCATTCAGAGACACAGTTGTGCACCTTGGACACTTCCCAACAGCACGTAGAGGGAACCTGTCTCCTAGCACACAATCTGTGCCTCAGTTTCCATGGAAACCCAGCTTCCTCAGTTTTCTTAAAAAATCTAGGCAAGGAGGCTAGAGTGAAGATATTATGCCTCTGGTTGAGATGTCTGAAGAAATCTAGACAATAAGGTGCATATATGCATGTAATTCATCTTTATCTACACACAGCTCGAGAAGCCAAGGGGACTGACTAGAGCCTTCCCTTGAGGGACCTTAGCCTGAGTTAAAAGCAGACACAAATGACCCCAAAGCAAAACAAATAAATCATAGGCAGGAATTTGGCAGTGAAAATATGACTGTTTCTCATTCTCCAGTGAAAGGCATTTTAGTGGAGCTTGAGTGTTTGCTTTACACTAATGGTCATGCTGTTCCCTTACAATGTGAGCAGTAATGGAAGAAAAGTGTACTAATAAATGCACTGTGAGTGTACAACATAGTGTTGACAATAATATCCTGACACTGAATCTTTCCAGAAGGAGGTATTTTATTGTGGAAAAGACTTGCAGGGGAATATGCATAAATTCTACTTTTGGATAGAAGGATAATTAATATTAATCTCAAACTATTGCACTAACAGTAAAACATTAAATGATTTTCAAATGCAGAAAGGGATCTTAGCTAAGCAAGAAATAGGATGTTTTGATCCTTTTCTCTAAAACTTCTGTAGTCTGGGCTTGAAAAGATTGTTACTAGGTATCTGTTATTCTTAATTTTCTTTCTTTAATTTTCTTCTACCTAAAAGGTATAAATTGCTTACTATCTTCAATTCAAATATCTGAGCAAAAAGGAGAAGTGGTAAAACTGCAGATTTGCCTGCTGTAGAAGATTCAGGATGCTCGCCAAAATGTATGATCAATGATCAATGGGGAGAGGAAAGCCAAGGGCTGCACAGCTACCAACTTCATACCGCACAGGAGTGAAGCTAAATTAGTCTGCAGCACTGGACCAAATATTACTTTTTATGCATTGAATATGCTATATAAACAAAATTATACTTCATTCCCTCATGATACAATGCCTAAACAGAAAACAAAATCCCAGAAGTATTTAAAATATACCTTTCTAATTTTAAAGTATGACAAAAAATATTAGGATCTTTGCAAATCTTAAGATTACTATAGTATTTTACATGAGCAATAAAAACAAAGTATTAGTAATCCATCTTTTATATTAATAACTTTAAAAGGGTTTAATTTTGTATAGTCAATTAATTTGTATAGTCAATTTGTATAGTCAAATCAATCTGTAATTCCCTAAACCATGTTTTATAAATATAGTACAATGTCAGGTACTCTATTTAGTATTTCTAATGATACTCATGAAATAAGTATCAATATCTTCCAAATTTTCCATTTGAATGTAAAGATTCTGATCCATTAGCATGATCTAACTAGCTCCAGAAATCTATTGCACTCATGAATGAGGTAGGAATGCTAAAACTGAAGCTAAGTCCAGCAAAAATGAACAATTTGGGTGCCAGACAGCCCAATGGGCTATTTGTTGGTATCCTTGGAAAGGCTTTGTGAGTTTTGCCAATAGTTATTGAAGGATGCATTTTCAGTGAAACCTCCACCCATCTGCCAGTACACACCTGAGGATGCAGGTTGCAATGTAGCACAGCTCATCTGTACCCACCATTTAGTAAGGTACACAGAGACAGAATATTAACTTCTCTGCAGTATCATGAAACTGTAGAATTATAGAATATCTTGAGTTTGAAGGGACCCATAGGAATCATCGAGCCCAACTCCTTGTTCCTTGCAGGACCATTTGCACAAGGGAATCCATTGTATTGAAATAGGGGGTGTTCAGTGGGGCTAGGCCAGACAAATACACAATAGTAAACAGCAGAAAGCTATAAAAGAAATGTTCACTATTTCAACAACAGGCTCCACTGCAAGACAGTCTTTGACATCCTTCACTAGGAGGAGGCTGTTGCCTGTCTCCCTCCTTACTACTCATACTACTCTCTTTCTCCACTGCACTTTGCTAGAAAATTTTCCATTTTCTTTTAAACCTAACTTTTTCTTCTATGTATTACATTTCCTACTAAGAGTAACCTAGGAAAGCCCTGTGAGTTCAGATCAGGGCTTTCCCCTTTGTCCTTCCTCAGCTAGGCACCTATTTCAACCACCAGTTTTAAGCTTCTGTCAAACAGAAACTCATACCCACTTACCTGGTAATTTTTCTCTCATTGCTAGAGATTTTTCTAGCCCATAGTTACATGAAAACACAAATAATTCAGAATGCAAGAGATATTTCTCATTTAAAGGTGATCTTATGGCTCAATGGAAGGCAACATTATTAGAAAAGTCATCACTAATATTTGTTTATTGTAACCTTGCCCAAAGTTTGTTTGTGTCTCCTGCCTAGAGGAAACCATGACATCCCTGAGGTATGCTGGTCCCTGAACAATAACACTGTTGATGTAATTCACTGGCACCTCTCTCATGGCATCACTGGAGGATGTCTGATGCCCTTGCATCACACACTTTTCAGGATTCAGGTCTTAATTAACACTTTGACTCATATTAGCCCCAGTGGTAAAACCCTCTGTGCAGTCATTAGTAAAAGTTCCATTCAACTCCACTCCTGATTTCAGAGAAAATGTCAGAACTTAAGTCAGACTTAAGAAGACTGAAACTTCAGGTAAATAACTCAGCCTCATTACATAAAGTTTATAAACTGACAGTATAAAGGTAGTCTTTGAAAAAAAGCAGAAAGACAAATATATACGGAAGGTGAAGAAATCATCTTAGTAGAAATCAATAGATCAGGTGCAGGAGATAATAAATATGTGTATAAAAAATGTACAGGAAGGTTTAAAATCAGAAGTCATTGAAAGTTCTGGCATACATCTGGGATAATTGCAAATAGAAAAGTCAGTATAAATATCTGAGCTGTTAGGAGCTACTGGACTAAAGGACCATCCTTCTCCTAATTTAGTCTTCTTTTACCTCAGAAACTGAATCATACTGCCCTTTTCAAAATGTGACCATGTGCTTGTCTGAAGTGAGGTAGCATCTTTCTGCCACATTCATAGAAAAACTGTTCTGGAATATTTCTTAAGGTAAGCATGAGATAATTATTTAATTTGCTTAAAATTTTAAGATCAAGCTACTACAGACACATATAAAAACCCCTACATTAATCTTGAGTCTTGAGAAAATATAAGTTTTTGCTGTGATAACTTAAAAACATCAAACTTATATGGGTTGAAAGGAAAATGGTGGGGAAAATTGTGTATTCACAAAGGTCTGCAAATGACTTGCAGTATTTAGTAACACTAATATAAAGTCCACAGTAAACACATACCCACTGAGGAAAAAGAGGCAAACAAGAAAAATATCAGACCTATTTTCAAGTAATTTGAACAAATTAGAGAAACTTTGGCCCAGATAACACTGTTGCACATTGTGTATTAGGTAAACAATGGCAAGTGGAAGAATTAAATCCTGCTAAGAACCAAAGGCAGGACAATGGGTACCTCGTGTGGTACCTATGCACAGACAACAGACTGTGCAAAATTTCATTGCCTACAAGAAGACAAGTCCTCAGGGCAGCAGCAGCAGTTTCACTCACACTGATTCTTCAGCTGCATGAAACTGTACTGATAAAAGGACTCTTTGGGTGGGACTCATCTCCCCCAGCTTTACACACTTACAATATAGACATTTAGATTTGAGGCTTCTCCAGCTGAGAAAGAGAGAAGTAAGTTCTTCTAGGCTGTAGTTCATCCCATTTTAAAGTCTTACTCAGAAAATGTCAGGTCAGTCCTGACTGAGGAGTGCCTGTTTTATTCCACTGAACAAAAAAATGAGCTTAGGACAACCAGCTGAGTAGACATCTACAGTTAGGTGAATTAATCTCTCCTCTTTCATTTTAAATGATACATCCAAACTTATCTGCAAGCCTATGTAAATATGTAATTGCCCAAGGAAATCCAGACTGCTTTTCCATCCTTTAAACCTATTTCTAATAGTTCTACTCTGAATGAAGTATGTTTAATAATTCCTCCAGATCCTTCCATGCATGTTTGGTCAGTATCTTCTGAAAAGCACTTTAAATTCTTATACTGGTGAGAGAGATGTGAGTAGGAATCATACAAAGCAATTACCCAGGTCTGGTGTCTTACAGGATAGAAGAGAAAGGGACTGCTGGCAAAAGCACTTTAAAGAAACAGATACATTTTATTTAAAGCATAAAGAATTGTGAGGTCACAATGAAGCATGGCCTTCACACAAAATATGATTGAAATACAGGTTAAATGAGCAAATCAGAAAAAAACCCACCCTGTTTCTTGTTTCCCCAAGCTCATTATAACTATAACTATAGAGTACAGTGATCTTCAAGTCATAAACATTCATGTGCGTCACCTAGAGGAATATTTTCCAATCTATTTATAACTTAATTTCTTACTTGGCCATGGTTCCTATCTGTCGGTCAATATTATAAACATCTGCCCCATGCCAACAAAGGAGTTCAATTTTACCATGAAGTCAGGAGCCATCTTTCTACATGTCATGTCTTATACACATCACACTGACACTGCCTCTATGCATATAGGCAGTAAAAATAACCATGAAAGCATGTTTCAATAGTAAATAAAGATCTTTTAAAATACTAAATAGGAAACTTAACCCATTAGTACTCACCACCAAGGCTTTAGACCTGTTACTTAGAAGTTTTTCAATGTCTCTGGCTGCAATTTCCACTAGCTGACGAGGGTTGTTTGCTTCTACAGTATACATTGCTGCGTTTTTCAAATAAATCTGCAAAAGAAAAAAACGGAAATAAATCAAAATGATAGTACACATTCAAAATAAGCCAAGTGACTTGACAGAAGAGGCATCAGAATGTCATGTGTTCTTATTGGAGCTTCATAAAGACTACTGCTAGGAAAATCCAAATGGGCCCTATGAAAGAAGTACTTCATCTTTTTGTCTGAGAGGTAGAAGCTGACAATAAAAATAATTTAATAAGTCTTCAAAATTGACCAATATTATTGACAAACTAACCAACTGCAAAATGCTCAAGGAATCTGATTCCCATGGAGTGCTAAGAAAGCAGTAAAATGGAGATCCTTTAAAATGACTGAATTTCAAATAAAATAGTTATTGAAGAATTTAATTCTTCCTTGAAAGATGAAATACAAACTTCCCAATTGAATTAGTTCATTTAAGTTATGTTATTTAATCAGTTTAGTCCCTCATCTATTTATTCATATGATAGTATTAGTATTCATAAGGAAAGAGAAGGAGGAACAAGAGGAAAAGAGGGAAAAGCAAAAGGGGAAATGGGGAAAAAAGATGGGGAAGAGGGGAAATACAAATGTGTTTCTCCTCTGTCATGAATAAAGGGTATCTCTGAGGAGCCATTAACTGTTTCCAAAGCAGAACATGCATATGAAGGAGATAATTTTATTTGTTAATCAAAGACACTACATTGAAAAGCATGTAAGCATAAGAAGGAACGAAGAAAAAAGATGCAAAAAGTGCATTTGCCTATCTCTGTCCTACTAGAACTGGATAAAGAAAAAATACAATATTTGGAGGGGAAAAAAAGGAAAAAAAAAAAAAGAAAAAAAAAGGTGGATACCTTATAGCAAATAGGGAAAACTAATTTATGCAGCCAACAGATGGCCTGAGTTTACTCAAGTACTTTGCCTCTGTAGCACTGCCTGGTGGGGGCTGTGCTGTCTCCCGGGGAGTCATTCCAGGCTCAGGCAGGAACGGGTCCAGCACTAATGCACTGGCTGCCATCCAGCACGAGAGCCAAAAAACTGCCGAGCAGACTGAGCCTGCCAGCCCCGCCAGCTTTCTGGGGTTAAAGCTTTGGAGACCTTAAAGAAACTCACCACATTATATCTCTGGTGCTTGCAGCTGATAAGAACCACAAAAACTTTTCTGACAACTACAGTTATAGATGCAAATTGTTATCAGGAATGTCCCATAAGCTGCCACAGCTTTTCAGAACTTATGAATTTTACTGAATTTATGTTGGGTCTCGGTTTGTTGTTTATTTTCCTTCACCAGTCATTCCTTTCCACCAGTAACTGAACAATTGGAAAAAGCTTTATTCCTCTTATAGTAACGATTATTTGAAAAAATCAGTGCACCACGAGCAGAAAACTACTACAACACATGACAGATCCTAATCAACTCAGATTGTTGTCTGGATACTTTTGAGGTGCTTGATTTTCAAAACAGCCACACAAAAAGTTTATCTCTGGATAAACCCAAAAATCTCTTTTTGAGAGGTTTCTGGTCTTTTTGGGTTAGTTTTATTTTTGGGGTTGGTGGGGGGATTTTTTAGGACATATCTTAACAGTAGAACTAGCCTATTAGCCAGCCATTAATCAAACAAATTTGGAAATAAAGACATTTTATTCTACAATTGATCACTTCAGAATGTCATTACTTTATCTCTGAAACACGTTAAATTTGCAGTCAGCAAACTACTTTGGAGGTAAATTGACTGTCATGACCAGTCCTACAGACAAGGCAAGAGTAAAAATCAGTTTTATAGATCCAGATGGTTTAAATCAAGACTGGAAATTTCAGAGGAACCTCTAAATTGGAATGACCATCAAATCTTGTAAAACTTTCAGGTTTTCACATTGTCAACAAACATCCACCCTGATCACACAAAGAACAGACACTGCAATATACTGGGTGTTGATGTCTTGGTCTTTGAAGAGAAATGTAATGGCAAATTCTTTAAACTTCATTTGTGACTGCATGCAGTACACCTTAATCAAAAGTTACTAAAGCTACAGACAAATGGAAACAAGGTTTTGTAAATGGGCTAAAAAATGTAAAATAACTTTCACAAAAGTTTTAAAATAATAATTTTAAAAATCATTTTAAAGGATTCATATATTTAACTTGTGAAAATGTTTGATTGTTTGATTTCCTTTGTTCAATTATTTCTGGTCTCTTTTTTCCAGGTTTTTTTACACAATTGCTGTTTATTTCCTACTCAATGGTGAAAACAATAGGAAAAATTTAGTATAAACCCTTTTCACTTGGAATTTCAATTAAGCAAAAAATCTAAAATTTGAAGAAAGCAGTAGTTCATTGCAAAAATGTCATTTCATATTAATTGATTTTTTCACTCATCATGATAAACAAACACTACGAGAGCCACAAGAAACGAAAATTCACAGAGAGGCAGAGTGAAATATGTGTTCAATTAACGCAGGTTTGAAGCAGATGGATGACAGGGATGACCTGGAGATTGCACTGACCAGATAAATAAGGGCAAGTGCTGTTGTGCTGATTCTCTGATATTTTTAAGCCCTCAGTGAAATTTGGTTTCTAACAAGCTGTGGTTAAACAGCTGCAGTAGAAGTTAAGGGGGATGTCACACTGCATTTACACAATCACCAACCAGAAAGACAACATCTTATTTGACTTAATCACAGAATGACCTGAGCTGGAAGGGACTGTAATGATCATTGGGTACCAACCTCACAGCCACAGGCAGGGACATCTTGCACTAGACCAGATTGTTCAAAGTCCCATTCAAGCTTTCCTTGAACACTTTTAGGAATCCACAGTTTCCCTGAGCACCCTTTGCAAGTGTCTCACCACATTTAGAGTAAAATTTTCTTCTTATCACCCAATCTAAACCTACTGATTCTCAGTTTAAAGCCATTCCCTCTCACCCTGTCACTACATGTCCTTGTAAAAGGTCTCTTTCCAACTCTCTTGTAGCCATTTTTTGGTACTGGAAGGCTGCCATAAGGTCTCCCCAAAGTCCTCCAGGATGAACAACCTTAACTGTCCCAGTCTTTCCTCATAGGAGAGATGTTCCATCTCTCTAATCATCTTTGCGTCCTGCTGGACTCACTCCAACAGATCTGTGTCCTTCTTGTGCTGTGCCCAATGTAGAGCGAAGTTACAGTAAGCCATACTGGTAATGCATTGAGAACCTGGATGGAAAATTTGCACTTTATCCCTGTATCTAATTTGTTCTTCCAGCAAATGTTTGACCCTATAAACCCCAATTTGAAAGCACTCACATTTTTCACACACCCAGCTCCTATAAGGAAGTTATTCCCATGTCCCCAAGTTTGAATGTTTTGAAAGCTGCAGACTATCAAAGCATTGGACAGTGGGACATTTTCAGGAAAAAAATAAACATTTTCATCTTTCTTCTCCAGCACCAGCTATCAGAAAAATTCAAGAGTCTGAATCACATAGCAAGGAGATCATCACTACAAGAGATAGGAGCATCATTAAAACCTTTGTAACAGGCATTGTGGGTCCTACCACAAGGAAAGCCTGACCCAGGCTGACTTCACAACTTGTATTTGTCAGTGACTTCAAAAGAATAAAATTCAGAACAACTCTCACCCAAAAAAAAAAAACCTTTGAGATTTACACAAGATTCCACACAGACCTGAATCAGTGACTTTCTTTCTCCCTTTCTCTGTTTTACCCCATAGGAGGGCTGGGAGCACCAATCTACCCTGCTTCAGCTGCTAGTGAAAGATTTATCCTGCAAGCTCCTAAACAAACAGCATCAGAAATTACTTGGAACTTCACACACTTCTTTATTTTCCTGAAGTGTGAGACATGTCTCAACTACCAAGGAATAGTCTAATATTCATTAATTATTTAGGAGCTGTGTACATAATTTATTTGTTGCCTACTACCCTTTTCTTTAATTCACTGTAGCACTGCAGCAGCAGCTCAGCACAACACTTAACAGGGAAATGATACACACTTCAGGATTTGGCACCCTGGGACAAACTTTTCCTTCTCCAAGCCTCCCACCTAGCAGTCTAACAAAATTAGCAAATGCTCATCTCAAATAGCCATAAAGGATGTTATTGGCAAAGGTGTGCTTATTTGTCTCACAAAATACAATTTGGCAGGCTCCATAGCTTGTTAAAAGGAGTTAATTTGAATATAATTTATTAAATTTCTTTAACTAAATGAATGCAAGTTTCTATTGGTTTTTACATCTAAATATTTTTTAGTACTTTTATCACTAATATTTTGCTAAAAGATCTCCAAACTGCCAGTAAAACCCTGTCACTTCTCAAAGAATAAAGCCTCATTGCGTGACTAAGCAAAACCTGTGAGGTCATAGCACAAAAATACTTTAATTCTTTTCTGAAGTCAATAGTCATTCACTTCTTTATTCAGGGAAGACTGTATTAAAATTGCACATAATGAACTCCAAGGTTTTAGGGGAGAGAACATGATAGAGAGAGTCACATTAAGGTGAAACAACACAACAATAGTTGAATGTGACAAAGATTAGAAAAACTGCCAGCTCCTCAGCAGAACATGCCCCTCTCTGTTCAGTCGTCAAGGACATGTTTATAAATCTCTCACAAAGAGACCTTCTCCTTGCTTCCTACAAAGCTTGCCAGGGCAAGTCAGACACTTCTGCATAAATTGAGAGAGAATGAAAGACGTTATTACATGGCTCTTGCTATATTGTGGCAGGCATTTGGGCTGGCCCTAGCATTGAAAATTCATTTAAATGGCCCTCATGCTGTATCGCACTCAGGAAAAGAATTCTTTTCAACTGTTGTAGAACTCCTTTGCCTCTTTGTTTGTTTGTCACTCTGAACATGTGAGTCACCCAGTTTAAAAAATAACAGAGTCTTTCCTTCAGGCAGTGATAACTTGGCTGAGGCCCAAACATAGGACATGAACATGCCAATCTCATTTCCATCACCAAATACTTCCATGGACATAGAAATCCTACCAGCCAATGTCTTCAGAAGTTCAAACCCAGAATTTCTAAACTTAACCAAAATCACTGTAATTTTTCCAGCTTTGGAAAAGAGAAATTAAATAGCTCAACAACTCCAGTAATACTTATCTGTACAAGGTAAATCTATTAATGTTTTTACTATTTCAATACTCCTTTCATGACCACTTAGCTCAGCTAGGCTGACACATCTCTGTCAACAATCACTGCCTTATGACCAAATGCTTTATTGTCAGTCTAGACCAGCTGGAGACTGCCATGATGGCAAAATCTACTGCTCAAAGATAGTGCTGAGCCTGCAGTAAAATCAACCAAAATTTTGTGGTGGTTTTTCCTCCATCTTTTCTGAAATCAACCACACTAAACTACTAACAGTACTTGTGAAATCTTGACCTAGGTTTTGCAAGCTCGCGCACTAAAGTAATTAACCTATCTAATAAATTTTAAAAATCCTTCTGAACAGAGTGAAACTTAAATAAAGGCTGAGTAAAGTATTCTCTTTCTGCCCACTCCTCACTTTTGTAAAGGTCCTCCCATTACCAATTCCCCCTGGTCCTTCCAATCTCTTGTTTTCTATCACTTTGTGGCACTACCAGGCCTCAGTGATCAAGACCTGCCTCACCAGGAACCAGGAATGGGGCCCTCAGTTCCATTTCAGCCCAGACCTCAACTGAAAAAAATGTTCATTTCTTACTGAAATTTTGGGTAATGTTAAAATAAAAATAAATAAATAAATGAATGATTAAATTATAGTTTTATTAATAATATTCAGTGTTTTAAAGAATAAAAGTTTCTGGTTTTAATAACTTTTTTTAGCTAACAAAATATCAACTAATAATACACATACATTTAGCAAATTTAGTTTCTGTTTTTACCAATGCCATGAAGTTACGTCATGATCTCATTTCTGAGAGAAAAGCAGAGAGGAGAGGTCATGTAACACATATCCAAAAATATGATGAGATCTTGGGAGCAGGAAAAGTCAGAAAAAAGAAATAACCACTTTCTAATTTTATATTACATTACATTATATCATTATTACATCATTATTATATCATATCTAACATTTTATTATTGTAGGTATTCTCCTTTAACTGAAATTTTATTAGCCAAAAACAATAAGATCTGCCCAGAATAAGAAAATTCTATCTTCTTACTAGTGTACCTTATTTCCAAAGCTGTATTTCTATATATTCTATATTTCTATATACTTTTTATTTCTATATACATGCCAGACTATTTTTCCTTCTCACAAGACACTTTTAATCAGAAGCAATTCATTGTGAAACTCATTGAAAAATGCTCATTTCTAAGAAGCATTCTGTGTGTTCAAAGGAATCAGTCTGCGTATTTTACAGGTCTCACTCTCTGCTCCATATAGTGTATAAATAAGATCACAGCTGCTCCCTAGCAACTCACAGATGCCTTCATTCCTGAGATTCATGGCAACAACACAAAGGAGGAAACCACCCCAGTAGTTTACTGTAGCTGTTGCTTTTCAGAATCACTTGCCTGATCACTGACTGCTCTAAAGGTCTGGGATGACAAGTGACAGGGCAGCTGATGTGCTGAAAACCACGACTTATCATAGCAGTGACGTGCACATTAGGGAAAAAAAAGTTATCAGAGCAAGTTCATTCTTAAGTAAAACACTCAGACTGAATTCTGCAAGATGCTGGGGCCACTTATGCCTCAGTTAACATCAGAGAGAAGATAAGCAGTGCCAGAGTCAATGGGCTCACTCAGGTGCCTACTCAAAGGGAAGCATATAATCAGACACACTTTGTAGGAATCATCAGCCCCTTTTGACTGTTGATAATTAATAGAGTAGTTCAGAGGACTTTCAAATTAAGAAGCAATTTTTGTAATTGCCACTTTGTACTTAAGCCTTGATAAAACAGGAGTTCAGCTTTGTATTTATGCTACTTTACACAGGAAAAGCAGACTTTACATCCCCCTTTGTTACGAAAAGCTTTTTTGAGGGTATTCAATTTTGCTTCCTCGTGATAAAAATACAGTATTAAGTAACAAGATGACATCATTTATTGGTTTCATAGCAGTTTTAACTCAGGCTTTTACCTGAGACTGAGTAAGAACTCAAAAATCCCAATTCATGAGTACAAGTGGATCTTTCTTGTAACAGAAGAAGAACAATAGGAAGAAAATGTTTCACATTTTTTCTGTGCTTCTGGTATATCTGGAGATGGGCACTTATGTAATTTCTCAAACTCACTTATTCATAGGAGATGTTGGCCTGCCTTCGCTGTTCTTAATACAATTTGTCATCTACTGACTCTTCCCCCAAAAGTAATTTTAAATCTCAGGGAACTTGAGCAAAACTTTTTTTTTTTGTTTTTTACTAACCACAGGACTTGGAAAATGATTAGCTCTAATGTTTGGGATTTTGTTTGCTTTAGTGTGTGAGGTTTTTTTTAAAGACAATGTTTAATTTTATTCTCAGCTCCTACAAAGGCCATCTGAATATAAGTACCAATAGGACAGAATTTATTACTGTTAAAGCCAACAGAACATTATAAATTAATCAAGAACACTGCTTTGATCAAAGATTATCCAGATCATCAAATAGTAATTAAAGCTATGGTAATATTAGGCCATCTCTTCCCTTGAGCTTGAGCAAGCTTTGTTAATGCAGCCACCTATGCTTAGTGACTTACAGCTGCCTTTGTTTGCTGGAAGAAGGAAAGCTTCAAAATGTCAGTTTATTGCTAAGGGAGTAGATAGAGAGTGGCATCTGCAAATAGCAAATGAAGCTCCCTGTGTTTTGACAATCTCTTAATTTCCATTTGGATTACAAATAAAACTTGCAAATATGTATTCAAATTTCCCATCTTGCATTTTTAAAAGTGATTTCATTTTCCCAACATCTCATGACTGGTCACCAATAAACTCAGTAAAATTCAGTTTGGAGAATTCTACTTTTAATGCCTGCAGCTTTGGCATTTGGTTGCACACAGAACATAGCAGTGGTATACCTCAAATGGGTTTTTTAACAAATACATTGTTAAAAAAAACTGTTAATAACTTTGGGAGTCCCTAATCAGGCTAACCCATCTCATACATTATTATAATTCTGGTAAATGGACTCTCTTTCCTCAATAAATATCTGAAATGACCACGTTTCACTGTACCAAACCCTTCATAACTCTACTCTAAAAGTAATCCTGACCTCCCTTCCCTTCAGCACACCCCTCTCAGAGACAGCAGCCTGGTGTCCTCGCCTTAGGAATGAGGGAGAAGACAAATGTGAATAGTATGCAGTAGCCTATTTATGCTCAGAAAGAATGCAAGTGTTTCAGAGGCTGGCTTCATACACTCTCACTCAGCCAAACTTTCTGATACCTATTTTATTACACATTACTAAGTTAATTTAAAAAATTAAATAGAGTTGCTCTCTTTTTATCAAATTTTTTCCTTCTTTTCCTTAGAAAAACAACATAACAAAACCGCACTTTAGCAAAAAACTTCAGTAGTAGATGACCAGAAGCACCCATAAATATGGCCTGAACTCAAGGAAGTTTCAGCAAATATAAAACTGGTGACCCAATGAGGATAAAAGTGCTTCAACAACTTCAAAATAGTTGACTTGTTTGAATTTTCATTTCAAGATTATATAAAATGTAGTTTTGCTTTATATGCGTAAAAAGTCTTCTCTACTTTATGTTTTAAAAAAGTTGCTTTATATTTTGTTTCATTGAGGACAACAAAAAGAGACAAAAAGAGAAAAGAAAGAATGTAACACATCTCTGATTTTTGAGATCAGTCATTGTGAATCTCACTGAGTGGCACAATTTGAATGAATAGAGAATTTTCTTTATTTCCCAAATTTAACTTATGTAAACACTTGCCTTCCTTTCTTAGAGTGCTGGAGAGTACACCCAGGATATACAGGAAACAGCTCCATAGTTACACCAGTTGTGTCTACAAGCACTGTGGTATCAGCTACATTTTATATTTTCAGGGATGAAGAAGGACGGACTGCACAATATATTATTATTTTATATGTTAGAAGTATCTTGAAATCCAGGGTCAAAATACTGACAAACTCCTCAGAACCTATGGCATTCACAACATTTCAATCAAAATTTTCGTTTTCTAATGAAATTCAAATTTACAAAGTCCACAGCCAGGACCTAGAGAAATGTTCACCAAATATATAAATTTGGGTTGTTATTCTTAAAATCAACTATCTTTAAAAAAAGAAATCCAGTTCTTGCATTTCTTCTTTTTACTTTTCTTAATCATAAAACTCTCCATTACTTCAACCTTAACAAGGGTGAGTGAAGCATATTTTGGAATGTGTCCATATATCACCTAGGTCCATCTGCTAGCTCATCAGAGAATAGCATGAGGTACAAAATTCTTTGCCTTTGGCTAAAGCATATACAAATCAAATCCAACTTGGTACATACAGTAGTTAAAAATAAATAAATACATAAATAAATAAATAATAGAGCTGGTAAAAATAAATAGAAGTTTCAGCTCCATGTATCTGTTTAATGTTTTCAAAACATAAATCCAAATTTTTATAAAGCTGTTGCTAATTCATTCAATTTACTTTATAAATGTAGAGAAAGAACCACATAAATACCATTGAGAAAATAGTAGGAATGAAATTGTTTACTGCTAAGTTACCTGCCAAATCACCTTCTTAAGCAGGAATTGCAGGCTCCTAAGACAATAGGGAAGATCATCCAGATACAAGTCTTACATGATTTTTAAGTAAGCTGCTAAAGCCTCCCCTTGCACAGACCTCTACACAGATAATGAATGAAGAAGGCAAGCACTATATGACAGCCTCTCTAGGTCTAAGTCAGTGGTGTGTCTGTAGGGCTTCTAGAGCAGAGCTTCTAAGACTAATTTAGCTAAAATCTGTAGAATCCAACAGAAAATTACTCCGGGTTATAATTCCTTCTGGCAGACGGAAGCTTTCCTGAACATCCCTGCTCCAGGGCAGTTGAAATCAGAGATCAGTCTCTCTTACAAGTCATTCATCTCAGTTAAACTCCAGAGACTGATCCAAGACCTGGAAAGCTGAAAGTGTGGCCTGGGAAGCTGCTGCCAATGTGAGTGCCTGAGCAGACTCGCACCATCTGTGCATCAGGCACACAGACCTCACACTGAGCAAGGGATGAAATGTGCTCCTGCAGGATCTCGGCTGGGCTGCTCACTAAAGAAGAGCTAATTATTATAAAACAGCACTCAAAAGACAAAATAAATAAAAATCTTCTAACAATTGCTGGTGGACTCATTCTGTGAATAAAACTCATCACCACATATCATATACCCATACCTAGCTGGCTCTCTTTTTCTTTTTGTAGGATGAAACAGTATTTTTATCTCAGTAGGAATATCATTTACAGGCCAAGTCAACCTATATGGATTCACTCTACAGCTCCTGGAACTGTAATAACAGCATGCCTTATGAGCATCATGCATGGATTGTTTTTGCAGAGATATATCAAAAAGGAAACAGATTCAGGGAGTAGAGTTCCTTGGAACTGCCTCTCTATCTGATGCTTTGTTCATTTATGCCATTGTCTGAAAAGGTTACGCTACACAAGATGGCATTTTTTTGCTGTAACAGCCATCATGAAGCTCCAGTGTGTTTGTCACATCAAAGCTCTTTACACAGACCCACATTTTTTAATTCAGTGTTTCTGTAAAAGAGGATTCTCTTCAATCAGTTTGGAACAGACAAGCTCATGCATTGCTATAAGGCATATTCTCTAATCCAAAGCCTTCCTTTCTGGGTACTGCAGGGTTCCCCTCCTTCTCTCTCTCCTGTGCCTAGAGGTATTTTAGGAGCTGGAGTCCAGAAGCATACTTGTAGTAGTTTATTAGATTAAATGAGCTGTCAATTAGCTTAGTCATGAGTCTTTGCTGTGAACAGGCTACATAAAAATGGAAGTTGTGCATACTTTCATGAAAATGGAACTATGTACTTAATTCTATAGTTCAGCAGGTTCTTCGCCTTTTTTTTTCCTGTATGCTGAGGTATCGTTTTAGACTAGAATGTGACTTTGAACTTTGTACATACTCTTGTCTTTCCAAAGACAAAATACCTACTGAGAAATGCAGCTAGTGAGATCAGCCTCAATATTTATTTTGTTACATGGATTTTAAAATTCTATTAAGCTGCTGTCTATTCTTTCTTATTTTTACACATAGACATTTCTAACAGTCTATTTGCTCTGTAGAAACCACATATCATTCACACCAGAGCAGCTTCATAATGCCTAAATGCACAGAGAGTTCACGGGTAAGACAAAGTTACACGAACCTTCTTAAGCTGAAATGACAATTCCATGACTATCTGTTGCTGTTGTTTTTGTTGTTTTGGTTTTTTTTTTTTAAACATAATACTTATAAAACTAAAAGGAATATACTAAGTTGTGCTTTGTTGAGAGACAGATAAAGAAGCACACAGGACAAGATTTTCCTGATTTTCCTGTATTCCTGCTTCAAGTCTCAAGTTGTACATACAACACCTCCTTATAAACATTCCCTTTGGTCTTCTAGGGGAAAAAATCCTTAGGAAGGACTAAACAGTACCTTCTTCAGCTGGGCAACTACAGCAGCAATAGCCTCTGCTTTTTGTGTAAAAATCTGTTGGGGTTTTTTTTAATACTTTTTACCTGCTTGGCTTGTAAATTAAATGTTGTTAGTCATGATTCTTAGCAAATGTAAATTAGTGTAATCCACTGCAGTCAGTGGAGCTCTGCCAGTTTTCAACCAGCTGAGTATTTTGGCATCTTGAGTCCCGACTTCCTGCCTTGTTGAAGCAATCATTGCATTACTGTAATGGGGATATTACACTGGTATTACATCCAAGTTGGAGTCCTCCCAGATCTCACCTAAACTCATAGTAATGTCCAAAAAAGCAAGATTTAAACATGCTCTTTAAATCTATTTTTGGAAGACTATTTTGAGACCATTCCCAGAGAGTATCACAGAACCAGAGAATGTGCTGACTTGGAAGAGGCCCACAGGGATCATGGAGCACAGCTCCTGGACCTGAGCAGGACACCCCAGTCCCACCGTGTCTCCTTTGGGCACCACAATAAACAGCTCTCACCTGCCTCTCTAGTTCCTAGCTTCTTCTACCCCAGTTATGCTACTTTGCCTGGTTCAGGCTATGGATAAGAGTAGCCTCAACATAAAACTCCTAATTTTAAGGGCATCCAAACTTTCTTTTGCAGTTTTTCTTACTACAGGCATTATACTGCTGTCATCATTGCTAACAAGAGAAAATGTGTATAAAACATGCATCAGCACAAACATATTCATATTTTCACATCAGCACAAACATTCATATATTCATATTTTCAGAGGTAGAATCACTAATGAACTAATAAACTCTCAAATATTTTGGTTTTTTAAACATTATGTGGAATATTAATGTATTATTGTGCATCCTTGCTATACAGGTATTTTCAAAAGTTGTGATTAGTGAGAGTTACAATGGCTACAATTATATATGTAAAAGCAAGAGAAGGAGTGGTTAGTCACTAGGACAAGATTATGACTCCAAATCACTGTAAGAAAACTGCCAATGAAGAAAGCAAAGGGAATCCTCTTCTAAGGAGATTCTTCTCCTTAAATATGATTCCATGAAATTTAGTACACGTTGAATTCAAACGCCTTAAACACAAAAAATACTTTCCCTGGTTATCTACGTCCACACTGCAGAATAAATTAGACTCTTACCAAAGTACTAATCTCAACAGGACAGCTATCCACTTTCCACATACCTCACCTGACTTTTATGGCCATCTACATTTTTATTTTTTTATTCCTTTTTAAGTACATATTACACTCTGAGTTTTACACCCCTTCTGTCACAGCATGTGTCACAGTTGAGACAGCCACGATACACAGAGGATCACCATACAATTTCAGAAGGCTTCAAGCATCTGCCCTTCTTGTTCTTTAGCCCAACCTTTTATACCCTCTTGTTCATGCATTGCACCTGTGTGCCCTCTGTTCCCTTTGGTGGTTGGTCAGTGCACCTGGGCACTCCATGGCTCATTGCTGTCAGTGCTGCTCACCTGCTTCTCACAACTGTAGCCCATTGGAGATGAGGCTCAGCCCAGCCACACTCCCAGTTATCACCAACTGTGTGCCTACACCCTTCTGGTCAAAAGTTCTCCCAGTCTAAAACCAAAATATGTGACAATTAAGGTAGTACTCCTGTCCCTCTCCCTCATGGTCATGAAAAAAAAAATATAGTTCTGCAGAAGAGACCATTTTACAGTGTATTTCCCTGCAGCACAAAGACCCTCACACATCCAAGGCACATCCAAGCACAAACAGTACTGATGAACCTCAAGATACTTCCAGCAAATTATGGGAGCACCATTAGCACTGCAGCTAATTGAAAAAGCTCTGGTTAATTGTACTGCTTTGAGAGCTATCTTGGTTACTTTAGAGATCTTCATAGAAGACTTAATTGCACAAAACAGACACAGATCATAACTTCAGCTGAATCAGTGGGAATTCTTCCCCTGAGTCCAGGGAAAGATTGACCAGGCTGTGAAATGGTTATAATCTGTTACATGGTCTTGCTAAGAGCTTTAACTTCACACTTGGCAAAATTAAAATCAATTTTCACTAGAACAAGGGAAGACATTTCTCCTACCAATCTGATTATTACAGCTCTTGACAGAAAATCATGTTTACTATTTTATAATAGGAGCAATCTGCTCCTTCTTTTTATATTATTCATTCTGCTTTTAGAGAGAGAAGAGGCAGAAAACCCAAACACATTCTTTCTTTTTTCACGTTTACATGAAGACTACAGGTTTGGTCCAAACAATTCTGGAGTTGGAAGAAGAAATAAATCAGAAAAAAAGCTGAAAATTCAATCTGACTGTAAGCATTTTTAAAACTTGAGCATGTGAAAGCAAATTCTGTGAATAAAAGTGACAAGCATGCAGGCATGCTGTTTTTTCATGTCTTGTAGTCTCCATTTTTCCAAGATTGTGGCTCATTTCAGAAGAGATCTAACTAAATGCTAATAGGCAGTGAGCAGGAAAAGAAAAAAAAGGATGTCATTCAGAAATGGGAAAGTGACAATAGCCTGTAAACAAGAAGAGAGTGGGAGAGTGCATGGCTTACACCTTGCAGGGCTTTGCGTTTTCCCTTGCAGCCAAGAGAGCTAATTAAAACCTCGTGTCTAGAAAAAGACATTGTGCCACGTAGGTCAAACACATGGCTTTGATATAGTGGGATATTTTACATGGAAACATCCCACTTTCATGCTTTTAATCCTAGGATTACAAGAACATATCAACCATCTTGTGAATATCATCTGCGATAGCACTATTTCCTAGAAGTCTGTTGTAAATTCTGGCTTTTCAAAAGAAACTTATCTATAGTATTCACACACTTATGTTTTTATCCACATGAATGTCACTGTGGCAAAGCTGGTAGCACTACAGATTATTAGGCTTGCCCAGTAATTTTCATTATAAGACTGTTTAGCAGCTTGTAAATTTGCCAAATATTAACAACATAAACTAACATTTTCCTCAGGGAAAAAAAAAGAATGAAACATCAATCTCTTGGCTTCTCGTTATCTATTTTATTATGTGGTCCTTACACAAGAAGGCATAGCAAAATGGTTGAGACATTAACTCATTGTTTTGGTCCAGTTAGAAATCCTGTGTAACTCATTTTCCTATTGCCTATTCATTGTAGATTAAAACCTCAATGCTGTGTATTTAAAGATATTTTAACCTTTAGTGTTAAAAAAATTTAAGCCTGAAAAGGACCTGCAGATCACTGCAGAGATTTAATCAGTTAAATTGCTGAGAACACAGGTGTATTCTAACTCAGAGACATCACCCCTAGAGAATGTCCCGCCTCATCTGCAGTTCAAGATCAGACTTGCTGTGGTCTCTCAGGTCTACACAGTGGGAGAAGGAGGAGAGGAAAACTGAATTAAGGACAAAGGGCAAGAGACCGAGATATGGAAACCCGAGAAAATAGACTGTAAAATGGCAAGCAAAGAGTAAGGGGAAAATGAGACTGGAAGGGAAGGTGAAATAGAAAAATCATACAGGAGAAAATTACGGGTCTGGGACTGAGAACTAGTGATGGAGGGAAATGTGAGAAAGGGGAAGAGAAATTCCTGTGGAAGAGAAGAGATGAGAGTATTGTGACAGGCTGGCCACAATGTTTTTGAAATGCTAAGAAAAACGAAGGAGTTAAGAGAGGTGCTGATCTGGAAAAAGCTGAGGAGAAAGATCCTAAAATAGAGACAAGAAACTAGTGTAAAATAGAAAGGCAGACTGGCAAAGCAGCAAAGGCAGGAGCTGAGACAGAAACATAGTATAGGTTGAGGAGAAATGAAAGACAGCCAAGCAACACAGCAGGAAAGGAATGGAAAGCTGAATGGTGAATCAGTGGTAAGATGCTGAATGGTAGGGAAAAAAGAGACACAGCAAGTGCAGAACAGACCAGATCACTCCTAAAATAGATAAGCAAAAAGGGACTTGTAGCAGAAACTCCTCACCAGAACCTGGAGACTGACAATTTGCAAGCCTTGTTGTTCTCTGTCAGCAGATACATGCGAAATCCACCTGCAAAAACTCCAATGAGAGTTCCATGCTTCCAAACCTTATATTTCCTCAGGAAGCTCAAGTGCTAGACATTTTTGTGCTGTCAACCCATGCTTGTACGACTCTGATGATTTGTATTAGGATTTTACGATTTTGTTTTCAGCTTGTTTATGGTTTTTAAAGATTAAAACATGCATATAAAGCATCTGCCTTAAATTGTGTTGCAATATGATGCAGTCAAATATTAGGAAAGGCCAGAACTAAAATAAACTCTGCAATCTTCTTTTATGTTCATCACGCATGCAGTGATACAGCCCTTCCTTTTATAAGACAATGGTGATCTCATCTGAGCTAATGGACATCTGAGCTAATCATCCAACCTCCTCTTATAGTCAGTAAAGACAAAATGTCCTTCCGGGACAGGATACACACAAGACATGAATGTCTGGGCAAAAGGTCATTAAGGTCAAAGGAATACATTAATACACAATGCTAAATCTGACAACTTCACACATTATTTCTTCTGTGTGTTTCTTAACAGCTTCAAAAATCGTTCAAAGCTATCTGCTCAAACCTCTGCTATCTATTTCATGAATCATTTGGCATCATTTTCTGAAAACCAAATCTCAAGGCTTCATGTTCAGTTCCCCAGCACCAGGGGCTTTTGCTAGCAAACAATAGCTCTGTTTCCTGATGCAGCAGCAAAATTCCCTTCACCTCAAATCAGACATCCATCAGTTCAAAGAAAGAGCCATAGGGACAGGGAGAAGTATGATCATATGGTTGTATACTGGATTGTGATGTTTACATACAAAATTGCATAGGCAGTGTAATTCTGACATGTTCTTAATTGTGCCTTCACTTTTCTGCAATGACACATGTTTTGTCACCATCCATGAATAGAATATTAACACAAAAAAAATCTCAATGATTTGTAAATTCTTCCCTAAAACAAACTTGGTGTTAAATTTGAACAGCTGAATAAAAGTAGTTTTCATTCTCATCAGTGTTTCTGCTAACCAAAAGCTGCCTCATTTCATGAAATATGTGTCAGAAAGTGAGGTTCCTTTCTTAATAGAGAGCAAAATTCTCCACCACTGTGAATGGTTGCTTCCTGGATACCATATTTGACAAACAGAACATAAAAGTGCCTGCTTCAGTGGAAGTGTTGCAACAATGGCAAGCCTTATGTCTGATACTGCAAAGCTGATTAAATATTATCAATGAGGAAGTGCTGCAACACTGAGAGTGAATTGATGCATGTCTGTTCTTCATTTTTCTCTGAGTAAGCACTGCAGAGTTTAATCCCCCAAAATCATTTTTGTATGTTGGGATGAAATGATTGTAAAGCCTGGAAGATGCAAGCCCTTCACTTTCTAGTTACAGCAGCCTAGGACACCTCTTCTTACTTCAGCAAGCCAGTCCACTCCGCTTGCAGTTCGTGCGAGCGTCACGAGATCTTCTTGCATCTTATCCACCCATGCTTTTATCCTGCAGAAAACAAAAAAGAAAGCAGAGGCATCCAATCAGATCACTGACAAATGAAAACGGCATACCAGCATATAGCACAGAAAAAAGGAAAAAATAAAAGGGATAAAGTTGAATACAAAACATAAAAGATTTTTCTTTGAGGTTTTTCTTCTACTCAGCCTTTTTGACCTGAATATGTTCATACAGTTGTCTGTGGTGGCCACCATGCTATGCCACCTGTAAACCCAAGAGTACCATCTTATCTCTGTAGTCAAACTGCAGCAAAGATCCCCACAACAGAGCTGCCACACTACCTGCCAGGAAAACCTGCCTGCCCTGCAGCTCACTCCCAGAAATCCTCTGTACCTGAGGATACTCAGCCTCTCCTGAGTACCCCAAGGTCCTTCTCTCAACAGCTAGTGCAGAGAAAAACAGCAGCTGGAAGCAAGCTTACAAACCACACTAGATTTTCTGGCCTGTAGCCTCTCTTCAAGGAAGCAACAGCAGGACTGGCAGCAGTGGACACGAGCTGTTTTGGAAAGGCATGTTTGCTCCTGGCTGCTGTCACCAGGGAACAAGTGATTTGCTGCCATGCTTGCTCTGCTCCCTATGCCCAGTAAACCTCTCTGGAAAAGCACTGGATCCAACACAGTTTCTGTGCCATGTCATGTTCTCTAGCAGGAAAGGAGCCATGGTGTAAGTTTATTCCAGTAAGATCCATGTTCAGAACGTTGTCTTGCTTGCCTAGCCAGAAAGCTTCATATCCAACTCAACTCTCACATTATCCCTGCCATTATGCCAGCTTTCTGCTCAAACCCAGAACAGATAAACATATTTATCTTAGCCATTTCCCAGCCTTAATCTCATACCCCAGGGATAACAACTTAGATTAATTCATTAATAAAGACAGAAAAAAGGAGGATTCCATTTTTGCTTCAAAATGGAAAATTTGCAAGACTAAGAAAGAAGATTGAAGACTGATTTTACTCCTTTTTTCCATGGCTTTAATGAATACATTTTCTGCTAATCCACAACCAATATCTTTAAAAAGTACCATCTCTATTATGGTCTTAAGTTGACTATTTTTATTAAAGGATCCTTCATCATGGTTTCTTGACACATGAAAATCACATTTGCATTGACTATAGCAATTAATTCCATTGTTGGTGTAGTGCTCCCAGACTTTCTCTTCTATACTTTGCTTTCCAAAAACTGAAATAAAAGAAATTAATTTCCTGGTTCTAGTCTCCACAAAGCCCTATATTATATAAACATTTAGTTCTGTATAGAAATCAGTTTGTTTAAAACCATGGTGCGTTATGTTTACTGTGGCTTTAAGACCATCATCTGCATCTGTGAGAAGCATATTGACTCAAAAGCACAAGTACAAGCACAAACAAGAAAATGTTATAATTTTCCATTTTTGAATGGTTTCTGTTTTTTTGTGTGGAAGAATGAGGTATATGAAAGGTGAAACAAAGAATGAGGTATATGAAAGGTGAAACAGTGAAACCCATTACCCAAGTGTTTTCAAAAGCATAAAATAAATAATTGAACACCCTGAGATTTTTTTATGATCCATTTCAGTTATAAAAATTGTGGGTGTTATTTCTAACAGGAGTCAATAGAAAAAATCAGGGAGGATTGATTTTTAAATTGACTTTTTCCATTTCCTACTGCTTTATATTTTTACTAGAGATATTTCTCTCTATCTTTAAACAAAACTGGAATGGTGAAGACACATATTAGTTAACTAGTTAGTTAGTCAACTAGTTAGTTATTTAAATTTGAAACTTTGGAAGAAGCTGCACTTAAAACCAGAAATTACTTACTATTACTTGTAAATTAAATATGAATCATATTTTCTCTTTAACATGAAAAAACATTGATTTTTCAATAAATACTTCTTATATATTGTCTAGAACTCCTGCCTCCACACAATTAGCCCACACCTCGCCTTTTGAAATTAATCACGATGACTAGGTTTTTTTGTTTTGTTTTGTTTTGTTTGGGTTTGATTTGATTTTGTTTTCATTTGTGTTTGAGCTAGGCTTCTGCTTCAACGTCAGTGGGAAAAGGCATGTCCAGAGCTGACTCACTCTCTCCTCAGCCAGGTGAGCTGAATCTATCTTCTAAGTATCTTCTAGTGGAGCTCTGGACAACTTTGATTCCTAGTCCAAGTTCTCCAGCTTGACTTTTAGTCAGGTAAGGGTAAAAAGTATCAGTCTGTAAACTGGAATAGGAGGAAGTACACCTTCTTCCTTACTTAATGGCAATGTCCCTCCCCAGCTGTAATTATAATGTAAATAAGAAGGTTTCTACCAATACACTCACTATATATGTACCGTAAGATGATATTCTTGCATATTGGAGTTGGCCTGTTGGACCTTCTGTAGTGAAAACTGTCTGGTTTTTTTTGCTTTCCTGTACATCAGGTGCAACATTATCACAGAATTATGGAATCATAGAATAGTTTGGGTTGGAAGGGACCTTTAAAGATAATCCAGTCCATCCCTCCTTGCAATGAGCAAGGACATCTTCAACCAGCTCAAATAGTTCAGATGGCAAAAAGCAATAATATCAGAAGTGTTGAGGTAGATTACTGTCAAAAGTAGAAATGATAAAATTACATTTTATGACTTTGAGGAAGCTCAGTATAATTCCTCTTGCTTTCCCACAAGAATTTGAATATGATTGGTAGTATTTATAAAGTCTAATGTCAGGATTTCTGCATCTCAATTTCCTACCTTGCTACCAGACAAAAGTGTACATTTGAGACATTTTGTGCTCCACATAGGCTTTTTCTCAGAAATGGACATACTCACATTCTATAACTTTCACAAGAAAACTGCACAGAGTATATAAAATAAAGCTTTTTTTTTTTTTTTCTCTCCAGTGAAGGACTCGCATTATCTCATTGTGGTTTGGGGTTTTTTTTAAGTGCATCTTTAAAAAAAATAAGTAAGGGCCTTTAGGCACTGAAATGCTTGTCTGGTGCTCCTTTTAACTGAAGCCTGCAGTGCAATATCTGTCTGACAGCTGCTCATGGTCAGAGTTTATTTAACAATTGGAAAGCTGTCACAGCAAACAGGAGTCCCCATGACTTAAAGAAGCAGCAGTAATTTTTTTTCTGCAAAGGGCATCAACAGAAAGCCTGTACAAAAGGCTGGTTTGTTCCTATCATTATTAGTTTGGCACAAACATTGCAATGGATGTCCTATTGTAAGGTGATTATGTTCTGCAGGACAATTGACTGTAACCTCCTTCTCCCACACACCAGGTTGTCCCTCTATGAAGTGACAAGACAAAAGGAGTGCGCACATGCTTTCCCACAGCAATTTCCAAGTGATCTGAGTGATGGAAGGAGCCCTCTGATTAAAGATAGACAGACACGGGTCATTTACTGGGGGATTAGAAGGTACAACCCTGCTCCTGTCACCTGAGCTGTGATCAGATTGATGATAAAATAGCCATAATACCAAAGAGCCATCCATCCACATTATGTGATTAGCCAACCTAGTGAAACATCTATTTTGACAGCACAGGAAGATTTTGTTTACTTCCTTTTCTTATTGTATTTTTTCTCATTTTTTAAAAGCAGGACAATTATATTTGCTAAAGTCAAAGAATTTTCACAGGTACACCCCTAGCCACACTCCAGGCAGAATTAAATACAGCAGATGCTAGACTAAAAAATCTTTCTTTTAATTTCATTAAAACCTATTTTTATATTAAACCTGCACTTGCAGAACAGAGCACTGCTCAATTACAAGGGTAAAAGAAACCAAGACGTCTCGACGCAGAGTAACCCGGCTATAACCCTTTTTTTCCCCTACTGAAATTGATGCAGTATTTTTCTGCTGACTCCAAGGAAGGTAGATTCATGTAATGATATACCATATCTTTGTAGACCACTCACACTAATTTAAGGTCCATTAGCTGACTTCTGCTTGGATAATATATTATAATCTGAAGAGGCAAGGTTAAACCTTAACTCTGACAATCGAAGTCACGTGGTATGTTGGTGATCCGCATCCAGTTCTTTATATACATTCAGCTCAAGTTCCTTTATAGTTCTTTTATATAAAAATAGCAACAACTGAAGTAATGAAAGCTGTCAGTAGTGAGAGGAAGAAGTGTTTTCAAAATAGGTCAATATTTCTCTGATTATCAGAAAGGAAAAAAAATACGTAACACACTGCTCCTGATTCAATTGAAAAGTGATGTTCGGGAAATGAAGATAAATGAGATTAGTTTCGGAAACTGGGAGAGAAAGCTCTGCTATATTTTTTCAGGCTAACCCCACTTTATTTTCTTGCTCAGATTTCATTTTCAGATTTAGATGTTTTTTAGAAGATTTGCTGTTAGTGAAGGAGGGGGGAAAGGCTATAAAATTATCATAGCAGCAGGCTTCACCGCCATTCTTTGTCACTCTTAGGCAACACCAAAGGGCAAATAGAAATTCTTATAGTAATTTATAGAAGGCATGTGAATGGAAGTTACAATAGAATTACTAACATTCTACCCAGAAATTACCCATGTTCTGCATTTACACCTCTCACTGCACAACTAGTGATTTTAAATAGCACTATATTTTTTTCATGACCTAAGCTGACAGCACTCATCTTTCAGGTATGGGGACAAATGGATAGATTTATAGACAACCAGACTTTTGAAGGAGAAATAAAGGCAAGTTTTGTGAAATACTGAAGAAATTTTCATTATTACCAAAGTTATGATTTTCACAATTACCAATATTACCATTTCATAAGTACCAAAATTCCACTGATTGTAAAACAGAATGAAAGGGGCTGGATATGAAGAAACTGATGCAAAGATCACTAAAATCCCATTGACATCACATCAACCTCTCCACTGTCTCCATAGCCAGAAAATGAATAAAAGAGGGTTATATAATTTAGATGTGACATCAAAACACAAGAAGGCAAAATAGTCCATCTAAGGCTTTGTGAATTTTCCAGATCTTACTACAGTGTTTGTAATAGTCCAGTTAGATTCCACAGAGGGGATTCAATTTCATCATCCAAAGACAGCCTCACCTCATTCTATGACTTCTATGGTTATGAACACCTCAGGGTGATGTACAGTCCTCCAGTACTCCTTTTTCTGTTGTTTGAAAATCTGCTAATGTGCTATTTGAAGATACTTATAACTATAAAGTAAAAGTACTATACATAGTAAATAACAGTTTGAAATGAAGGTAAAGATTCAGAAATTTAAGTGAAAAGAGGTGTGTTCTGCAAGTGTTGAAGACCCTCCTGTTATTCCAATGCAATAATGATACAGGAATATATATCAAGTGCTAACTATCTGTTAAAAATATATCACACAATTTTATATAAATGTTTCAAAGAATGTTTGTGTAATAAAAGCAAAGCAAAGATTAATTAATGACATTTGGCTGTACTGAGTGAGGAAAATATAGAAGCTATGTGATCTCTGTGCATAAAAATGGATGCACAAAATCTTCTGCATCTTCTGCTCCACTGGTAAAGATATTTCCTTTGTTGGCAAGAAGAAAAATTAGTACTTTGTTTCTTTGCCCTCTTTGACCATCTCATCTTCCCAAATGTGACAAGCTGCTGGCCATGTAGTCTGCAAGGATCTTCCAGAGATAAGATAGCCCCAATGGTCAAGGCCAGATGGTCCCATTTATTCTTTCCTGTTTTCAAAGCGTAAAACCCTTGCTTGAAATAGTTATTTTACATTTCTCAAATGGAAACATTTGGGAAGCAAGACATAATTTCTCTGTCATATCTGTTATTCTGTAGACAGAAAATGTCAATGTATATGGAAATCTCTTCAGGATACATTTGATTCTAGTAGCAGACATCCTAATGCTCAGACTTGGGGGTTTTAAGATTTTAATTTATGTGGTTAGGCCATCCAGTGACAGAAGGTATAACATTTTTCCATTTTTTCCCCCCAACACTCCTTCTCTACATGAACATAGTTCATCTCCATCATGGTCTTCAGAGAACAAGTTCTCAGGAGCATTCACAAATGACTGCTCTACCAACTGTTCTTTCAAGGACTCCCCCTGTACCACAGATAAATTGGGAACAAGGAATCCAAAGATGCAGCATTGGTACAGACAGAAAGAGAAGGAATGGCCCTTTGACTGGGCCAGCAGCTCAGGATCTTTAAGTTCCACCACTGACTTCAAAGAGAAAGTCAGTGGCAAGTCAATTTTTTCATGGCACATGAAGGGCAGATGCTTTTCTGTGTACTTTTTTTTGAGAAAATACTGCTTTGAGAAGAATACTGAGTCCCGGCAGCAGGTTTCAAGATGGAAATGGTCAACAGTGAATGGCACCATGAGCTTCTTAGCCTTTCCCCATTGCCCATAGAAGCAGAAACCTTTCTCCATTCTCAGCCAGGACTTCTAGGCCAAACTTCTTCACCCCAACATCTCTTTTTGGAGCACAGTCTGAATGGCTGTTTTGCTCTCACCTTCCAGCAAAACCTTGCCTAAATACCTCCATCAGAAGGCTTCACAGATGGATCTGGGAAGAGCCCCCTCTGACCCACAGGCTGGACCCACTGACTGCTGCTCATTCTCACTGAAATAACCTCTCCTCATATTTCAACTCTTCATCTGCAACTTCACTTTACATTTTAACAAGTGTGTAGCAGATTCTTCAAAGCACCCAGATGTTAAGCAGGAGTGATGAAGTAGTTCCTTCAATATGGTGTCTACTTTCAAGAACATGGTCCTATTATTTTATAACCTTGCTCAGTATGAGCCAAGTGCCTAAGAGGTGTTTAACCACACATGTTCATAATTATAGTTTCTGCTTCACAAATATTTCCCTTTACTTTGCCAAAAATGTTCTTTAGCAGTCTAAAGCTTCCTAGCAAACAACATGAAAAATATCCTCTCATGGAAATTACAGTTGCACAAAATATAATTTAATAATTTAAGATCAATCTTTAATGCAAGCCTGACAGAGTCAGCAGCAAAATTGCTATAAGCTGTAAAAAGGACTCCTTAAAAATGATTATGTTTTAATTATCAAAGATTATACTGCTAAAACAGTTCAACAGAGAAGACGTAACAAATTTTCAGTTCAAATGACTGCCAGCAGAGCTCAGATATGTTTCATTAAAGGCTTTTACACTAAGATATACATGTAGTACAATTTATTGTTTATCACTGAAAAAGCAGTCAAACTTTCCAAATCTAGTTACCGTTTTTGTGACTCAGAAATATAAATTCAGAATGAAGACTCCCTAATTTGTTTCTAATCTGTACCAGATTAAAAGCAGTCATTTAATTTTAAATTGAAATGGTCTAACATACAGCCAAGGATATAGATCTTAAAGAGTCATGCTCATTGCTGGAGAGACCTGGATGTACTTGCACCCACCAGAGATCCCCTAAAAGAGCAGGTAATATGCCTCTCATCATCTTTTCTCTTCACCTCTGATAACTATTATTTAAACAGTGTCCAATGCAACTGGACAGTCTTTAATGCAATCTGGTCTCAGTAAAATTTCTCCAGTAAAAACACAGATATTCCACTAAAATTATACATGCAATGTGGTAAGAAGGAGACTGAAATTGAATCTCACACATATCACAGCAGTTATTCCAGTACTTCAACAATGGAATCTGGATTAGAAGCAAGTCCTTATGCAAATGAAGATGTAAATGCTGCTATTTTTGATGGTTCTGTATTATATGGCAAATCTGTTAATAGCATAATGCCTTTGGAGAATAAAAAAGCATGTCTTAAAAAATGATTGAAAAATAAATCTCAGTTGTAATGGAATTTTACAAAGTGCTTAACAGCACAATTTTGCTAAGACATTTCAGGCAAACAATTACTTTATCAGTAGTGTTTAACATATCACACTCATACTTTAACTATAATTTATATTGAAATTACTTCTTCTCCACACTAATAAGCATTTTAACACCAGGAAAAAAAAAGGATATTAAAATATGATACATTGGATACCAGTAAAGAAAAGATTAAAGGAAAAAAACTGAGATTCATACAAACCAGGAACATATTCATAATCCCATATGTGCACCGATTGAACTGAGTGAATATTTCATCTAAGCCGCTCAATTTATGCCCTAAACACTTCAGTATCTTGTTTTCACGCATATTTAATGCAGAAGCTGCACATATGTACTGGACTTGTCTGTTCTTCATACTGAATAAATTGTACAGGCCACCACAATCAGACACATACATTTATCTCCTTAAAGCCTGCAGGTAGTTTGATCTGCTCTTTTGGTTTAAGTTATACTTACAGGAATGCCAAGATAAGCTTTGAGAGAAATGACCCCATGCTTACCCCATTATGTCATCACCTACACTTCTGAGGAACTGAACAGCAAAGCTTCCCTTGAGTTTAGCAACACATGGATGCCATCTTCAATCAGTGTTTCTCACTGACTTTCAGGGAATTGAGGTATAAATCAGCACCCTTATTAAAAATCAAGTTTGTTTGTTTGTTTTTGAATTTTGTGGGGGAGGTTTAGTGGGAAAAAATAGTATTAAAGTACTCTGCCTCTCACAGAATATATTAGGCAAGTGCAACTAAGGCAATGACAGCATCATGAGGGAGCTGAGTTACTCATTCCTCTATTTTTATCTGATTGTCTGATGTACGTTTTGGCTATAGGAGCAGAAGTCCAACACCCAGGACTGACACTGGCACCAGCAAAACCCTGAAGTACCCAGCCTGTGCTTTGCTGCAGCGAGGTACAGGAGCAGGTGAGCAATTTCCCCCATGCAAGTCACGCTAATCACAGAATTGAAGTACACAGCAGAATTGGGAGGCTGCACTCAGATCCTGGACAGCAAGTCTATTTTTTCTGAGTTTGCCACTTGCCTAAATGTCAAAGCTAAAAGTAAAAACTGAGAAATGCTTAAAAACAAGCAGGTGTTTATGTACTCTGAAAGATAGGCCATGATCGTATATGGAGAATCTTCCTTATAAATTTGTAGGAAATTGTTAAAATTATCTAAAAGATACATTATTTATAACAATTATTTAATATGAAATTCATACTGAGAATATTCTATGATCATTTGAGCACTAAAAAAAAAGAAATAAAGGTTGGTAAAAAAGTGTAGGGGTTTTTTACACAACTATGAGCTGTTTGTGACCAAGCTTCAAATTTTATAACCTCTTTTCAAATGCATTTTTCTGTGATGCTGATCCCCCTTGTTTAATAATGTCAAGGCTTCATAAATAAAACATCTATTACATCAGATATCAGAATGTCACCTTCTGATAAACCGATGTAGTCTAAGGAAAAAAACCCATCTGACTCCAAATATACACCATCAATGCACAGCTACTCTTCTTCTAATTTACTATATACTTTTTAATTAAATACTTCAAATTTTTTGTTGTACAGTGTACTCCAAAGCATATAACTTGAAAGCTGCACATCCAAATTAATCAGATGCAAAAATATTTCCAAATATTTCCTCTGCAAATATATTCTTTCTTTCAAAGCCTGACTGCCAATGTGCAAAGTTGTCACCATCCTAATGTGCCACTGCTGTGGCATGTGTAGTAATAGCATTTAGAGTAATGAAGAGACTTTTTTTTTGGAAAGACCTGAACTGACTCCCTATTCTGAAAGATACGCACAATCTGCATTCATTCAGTGCTGCCATTTAAAACAAAAAGTAAAATATCACGCCAGAAGATGCAAAGCAGAGATTATTGCACAGGCAAAAAAATGACACAGAATATTAAGTTCCTACAGAAATTAACATCAAAATTAGCATAGCCACGCTGTCTTTAAATTCTTTCCATTTCACAAAGTCACGCTGAATTACATGGAGTTTTTGCTAAAGGCGCAGCTGGCGCATCGTTGTTCCTGGGATGCAGATGCATATTAATGGCTGTGTGAAAAGAATAATAGTATACGAGAAATAAGCAATGCATTCTTTTCTTCCTGGTTCAAGAGATTGTTACTGTGTCACCCCCACCACACACTGCAGTTTTCTATCTTGAAAACATAAGGTCAGGACTCCTGATCACAGGATCAGGACAATGCCTGCACAGGCTGGTGCAGAAGAACCTTAGATGAATTAAACCCATGGCTGTTTCTCCAGGGTGTTAGAGACAGCAGCTGTGTATCAGAAGTGCTAGCATACTGTAAACTACCAGAAAATTTCAATGCAATTACCCTGTAAAGAACCAGCAGAAACCAAAACCATATTGCAATCTTCTGCTTTAGAAAATTAACCTTTGGAAATGGCTGGTGTCAGGTGTTGCAGGCCAGTGCAGTCATAAACAACCGTGTAGGTCTTATATTTCTGTTGCAATCCTCCATTTGTAATTTATAGCACTTTTCTTAAATCTGAAGGAAGTGGAGATTAAAGGATAGTGTTTAATGTCATTGTTTGAGCAATACGAAACCCTTGGCTTCATTCTTTTTCTTTTAAAGAGCTCTTATAGATAGCTCATGGCTCACTTATATAAACCCTAGAAAAATAAGAGTTCACGTTCGTGATGTTTGGGTTTTACTTTTGAAGGGCTGTTTGAAGAGACTGCAAGTGTTTGATTCAGAAAGCTCAGGCACAGAAATGGCTTCCAACTGTGTACACGGGGCTAAAGGGCTGTAAGGGTCACTTCACAGTAAAGCTGAACAAGAATGACACTAAATGTAATTCAGCTCTAAAACAATTCCTTCTCAAAGAGGCTTCGTTCTCCTTTCTCAGGCAGGGGTAAATGCTTGAAGGTCAGGAGGCCACAGTGCTCGTCAGTGCATTCAATGCACATTAAAAAGACAGGCTGTTAAGGAAAGGTCTCTGACATTTACTTGGGAGACAACCCTCCCCTCTTCCAGTTGTCCCCTTCCCCAGTTTCAACACATTCTCTAATTAAACATCAATACAATGCAATATAATTGATGTAGTAGTCATTACTGGGAATTGCCCATTCTCCTATCAAATCAGGGTGTACAGAAAAGGCCGTGTTTGAAATGGGTGAACTTAATTGCCCAATGGTCCCTAAGAGGGTTGTACAAACAGATCAAGACATCACACACACACAACTGATCTCAGCTGTGACACAAGCTTTTTGTCACTCCCTCATCCATCTTTGCTTACTAGGGATAATGGTGGCTGGATTAGACACAGGACAATTTAATAAATAAGAGCACTGGATGTGTTTCAAATGAAGCATCCCAGAATGCAGGATTTAGTGACATTTTGATTAAAGGTTCATACATAACAAAGGCTTTTCATGAGGCAGCTGCTTAAAAGACAATCTATTTGAGCAAAACCAGAGCAGAGTAGCTGGTATCCCTTGGCAATTTACTGTGAAACATTTGTTTGCTTCACAACGATCTGGTCCACAATCATTGTGCTTGCATGGCTGGTTGATCAAATCAGTATCTCTAGCAGTCATTACACAGAGCAAAGGAAAAAAGTCAACTGCTAAAGTAATGCCCTTTTATGTTACGCAAAACAGACATGTCAGGAAGGTGCTTTCCTTTTTCCTTTCCAGCACCTTGTTCTCTGTTTCTAATTCCCAGTAAAAAGCACTGGGGCTTTAAGTTTCAGAGTCACAGACAATATTTGATTAAGAAAAGTGTTAATCCAGAACAGTTGTGTTAGCTGTTCTGAAGAAAGTGCACTACTGACAATTTAGTAATCAATTACAGATTCACTGATACTGATCTAGGAAAGTACTGAATTTAAAAAANGATCATGCAAAGAACACAAGCCTCCACCACAGGCTGCCTCTCCCATGCTGCAATCTGCACTGTGACAAGTAAAGAGATGCCTTAGTTCCAACCTGAGTTATCAGAAGTAGCTAGAGAATATTTAAAAGACACAGATAGGAAGTATTCAGGCAACAGAAAAGAAGAAAATAAGAAATAGCTTGACAAGCAGGGAAAATTTCAACTCTGGGGGTCATGCTGCATTTATTTAGGTCTGGCTGGGTGTCGGTAAGTAGAAGGGAATAATAGATGGCAGGGACAGAAAGTGGCAATGAAGGGAATTAAGGGACAGCTCTTAAATTACAAAAGCACAAACTAAAAGATTGAATTGCCTAATTTAGATAGACCTCTGTGAATTAGTGCATTTCAAGTTTTTTAAAATTTTATTTATAAAATGCTACCCTAGGCAGTTTCCAAATTGCTTAGTGCAAAAGCTGTCGATAGCATTAGAGGAAGATGAAGGAATCTTTTAAGCTAGGTGCAGTTTCTGTACTTTTGACTGTAATACAATTTTGCTGTGACGACATACAAGATTCTAAGGATACACAGAATGCCTCAAGAGCTCTGAATATGTAACATTCTCCAGATGGGAGGGAAGACAAAAACTTTTGTACAACTGTGTTCACCATGAAGATAGCTCTGAAACTGCAACGCCAGCCATATCTTTGCCAGATACTCATTCACAGTGTCACAATCTGTACAATTACCTTCTCCATAAGCATATTTATCATAATTTTCTTTTTACTTTTCTCTGCATCTGACATGTTAGGCTAACATTTTCTATATTGAAGTTCTTTCTTACGTCTTCCATTACATGCATGTTTAAATAAAATTCACAGCACAGTAAGGTGTGTGCCTCTTGCTTATTTCAAAATACTCTCTCACACAGAAGTATTTTTCATGAATTTGTAGTGCCTGAACACCTTACACAACGTGTGTAACTCAAATAAAACTGCCTACAACGAAGCACTAACCCAATTAGCTGAATTTTGTCAGAGATTCTAGTTGGATTGCACAGAAATCATCAATCAGGCCTCAGATTCAAGGGGTTTGAAATGTATTTATATGACATGCAATATTCAGAATATTTTTTATTCTACCTTGACTTTTACTGGGTTATTTGAGAGAGCTGACAACAGCACTTAAAGTATTAGCCCAGCTTCAGGTGGTACTAAAGGCAATCAACCCTCTCAATGATTTTACTGTGTGAAAGTTAAGCAGCAGTGACAGGCAGACAAGATATGTTAATCTGGCAAGAACTAAGAGTGGTTTGTTTGACTGATACACCTTTAGTTCCCTGTTACATGATTATAGATAAAGGCTGTATCTGTACTGTAACTTTACACAGTGCTTAGTGCTATGGAGCACAGATGACATCTCTGAATGTTTTCCTAGTACAAGGTTGAGATATTTTTCAATGTCTAAGGAATCTGTGCACCCAACCTCCATTACATTAAAAGAATTGAAGGGACAGTTGTCTCATCTACTTTAGATTCTTGCTGTAGGTTTTCTAAATTTCCTACTTAGAAGTTTCTACCTCTTGCCATTGTGTGGGTAAGTCGAGTGCCTGAACTGGGCTTTCTGAGCTGTGCCTCAGGATCATGGGGTACACAGTAAGGGAGCTTTCACAGGAGTCTAAATCCTCATAGTTGTTTTGCACAAAAACCCCATTCCTACACTAAATTGTCAATCTGCCTCTCATAACAAAATCCCCCTCTCAAATTTAAGTGAGAGTTTGAGAATGGGCCACTCTGCCACATCCACAACCACCCGATCTGTGTGGCTACAGGAGAAGGTAAACAGAGACATCAGATCAGCTTCCATCTGCAGAATTAGCACTTCCTGTCTGTGCACTAGCAATCATGATTGCAGAAGGCTATCCTGAAAGCATTCTGAGATCAGCTGATGTTTAAAGCACAAAACAAAGTAGCACAATCAAAATGTTATCAATTTATTCCCCTTTCTAAGCATGTTGCTGAAACAATCTCTTTTCATTTAGAATAGAGAGTGCTGTGCTATGTGAGATCTGTTGTCTGCAGTACAACTGATGATACTTTAGATAACAAGGATGAGATAGCTTTCAGTCTTACAAAGGTAACAGACCACTTTAATGAAAGTTTAGAATTTGTGTTTAATATTTCATCAACTTAATACTTTGATTTATGTAGGCTACTGTATGTCCTCAAAGGGAAAGAGGAGAGTACTTTCATAGAATAGCATTTGGGGAGAAAAATGTTGACATTTCTAGTCAAGTTAAACTCCTAATTGTGTATAAATCTTTTATAGTTCCCCTGTTTCTCTGAATAAATTACTTTCATGCTGCAACAACAAAATCAGACATTTATAAATCATGGTTTATGATAAAAACTCATCATAAAACACTAGCTTCTCATTATATCCAATACAGAAACAGCACTAGAGTCAGACATCAAGAGAAGCATTACCGCACACACAATACAGGTCTATTATCTTGTTCTTCAACATTGTAGAAATCCTTTATTGAGACTGTTAACAGCAGTTCTTGATAAAATAAATGGAGGCAAAACATGAAAAGGCCAAAGAACAGAGTAATAGATTTCAGCACAAAAGTAATGAAATTCTTAGAGATGGTGTCATATTTGGATATCTGCACCCTAAGTAGTGTTAGCTGAAAAGAAAGGTCCATGTATACAAACCTTAATATTGCATTACAAGGGGTTTCTCCATACACACTCTCTTTTTATAGTGTACAACAATGAGATATTGAAAATGTGCTGTAAAAGTATCTGATGGCTATCAGCTTTCCTGTGCAAGCAAGGTATTGGCAGCTCAGTTACCATACCCTTGCCAATGCTAGATACAAAAAAAACCAAGTAGCATGTTCTGGACTGGCAAACTGTGTACCCTGATTCACTGTTATCATGAGACTGTAGTATTCTCTCTTCTCCACTTTCTGATGGGATACCCTGAAGTTGTCTCTTGCTCGACCTAAAATTATTTAATGTTTAGCAAATGCACATTTCCGCCTTTGACTGATGACTTTTGCCATGCCCATTCAAATGCCAACCCAAAAAGCATGTCAGCACAAGGAGTCACATCATCATTCACACAGTCCATTGGTAGTGGTCTCAAGGAGGGAAAGTGGGCAGATTGACTTTGTTCCCACAAGAAAAAAGTAAGTGACCTATGAAATGTGAAGTTGACCTTTTATTTGTTGTCAGTCATCTGGACAAGTGACAGGGACCTCCCTCTTTGTTATGCTTATTGGCCTTCTGTCAACACTACAAGCTCCAAATAGGTATTTCCTGAAAGGCTAAACAAATTACAACTAACCTGCCAAATCATAAAGGAAATCATGGCACAACCATGAAAAGAATCACTATCCTGGTCATGGATTCACTAGACTGTTGGGTAAATAAGAGGGAGCAGAAATATCTTAGTTCTACAAACCTCTAACCTCTCCAATCCCCTGATATTCAGAGCAAAGCAGCAAGCAAAGCCATTCAGAGTAGTTGTATCTCTCCACATCTACTCAAATGAGCATTCAGGTGATGCAGTAAAAGAAGTATCTTATGCTACATTATTTTGCAGTATGTTTACTCTGGTATAAGTTGATTGGGTTTAACAACTTCCATAAGAAGCATGACATGGTAATACCAAAAGCCAAGTCCTACTATTCCACTGTGAAAAACTGACATTACCCAACAAGCCACTTAAAATTTCAAAAGAAAAGCCAACAAATAGCTTTGTATGGGGCTATATTTAAATGATAAGCCATTATTTCTTTCTAAAGCTATTTGATTATCGTTAAAACAAGATGGTCCCTGCTCCTTTCCAAGCTTGCCTCTCCCACAGCACAGAAACTCAGAGACAAACAGTTCTCTGATTTCCCCATGCCATCTTCAGGCACTCCAGGCCACAGGATCTCATGGAGTGGTCCCAACTAATTCTTCCAGAGCTGTGTCTACTCACACTTCCTCTAGGGAAATACCACTCCTTACACAGTCAGAAAATTTAACAATTGATTTCTCATATAGGGCTTTTTTAAATTCATGGCACCATGCCAGAAAGCCTAAAAATTGGAGAAGTGCTGAGGTTAGCTGTCTTGTAGTCTGATCTGAATAACCCAAACTATGGCTCTATTTTACACAAAATTGTGAAGTTCCTCACGCACTGACTCATGGCTTCTTCCAATAGTCCTCAGCTTCTACCATATGGATACCACTGAGTTCATTGTTTTAGCCAAATGCTAAACACAACCCCAAGCTCCAATTACTAGCAAAAAGCATGAGTTTCATTTGTGATGTGTGCTTTTATATTCCTACTGAAAAGTCTCTTGGTCTGCACATCTTCTGCTGAAGGTGGTTTGTGTTACAGGTGGTTTGTGTGGACTTCTGTTAATCCTTTGATAGTCATTTCTGTGACTGTGCACAGTCTACTCAATGGTTTAACTGCTTAATCAGCCACATACTCAAGTTCCCACTACCTAGGAGACACGTGTATGGTAGACTTTGCATTTTTAAGGCTCACATAACACTGTCTTAGCCTTAAGCAAAGAAAAAATGAATGATATGACAGGTTCCTTTCAGCCAAACTCTATTGATCCAGTAAAAATCTTACTGCAAATAATTCCACCGTTTAAGGGCTTAAATTAGAGGATTCTTTCACTGCACTCACTGAAGCCTAACTAAAGAGATAAAAAAGGAATTACCAGTAGGCATTTCAGTAAGTTCTTCTTATTTTTTAAAAAATCATTTTGAAAATGATAAAGTGAACTTACACATGTGCTCCAGGCAAAACCCAACCATTTTCATTCTCCCTAAAAATTCTTTAAACCAAGTGAAAGAAGGAAGATTAAAAAAAAAACCCTCAAACCTGGTAACAGAGAAACACAAAAATGTTGTTGAAAGCAAATACATAATTTCTCTGTTGTCTGTATTTTTTTCACATAGCTGTTTCCAAAAGATGGAAAGCTATAAAATAGTTTCACCAACTGTCCACTTTTATTGGTTATCTACTGCCTTCACAATCACAATTTCTTCCATGACTCTATATAATTAACTACTTTAAGTAAAAAGCCACTCTAACTAATGATGCACATTAAAATTGCATCACTAAATAAGGAAGTACCTCAAGGAAAATCACAACACATACCCAAAATGTTCAACATAGTCTTTGAGTTAGTAGTAAACAACCAGAATTCCTTGCAACAGAATGAACACTTAATAAATACAGCACAAAATAAAGGCATTCATAATATGGAGCTTGACATTCTGGAAGCAACAAACAAAAGTAATTGCAGCTTCTGCCTGAAATTCTTTAGGGGAATTTGATGAGCTCCTGTTTCAATACTGTGCTTTAAGATAAATTATAGTGATGGATATTTGCACTCAAGAGTTCATGTAGGACAGTGGCCACTGGATGGATATAAGAATTCAGCAGACAGTGCTCATTTTAAAAAAATATAAAATATTTCTTACAGCTGTTTTTCAAAGGTTTTTTAAATGTGATGTAATTATATGCAGAAAAGTAATAAAATATTTCTAACTTTCAGTAGCAAAAAGAAACTACATAAGAAATGTTAGTATTTTCACAGTAGTTTTAAACAAATCTCTGAGTTCTTTAAATGGCTGTATACATGTATGTATCTGTATATACACACACAACTTTACATATAAATACAATTTTATAGAGAGGTCTTTTGCAATGATTCATGAATATATCAAAGGATTAATTCCCAAAACATTTTATCAGTAACAGAAGAATGTAATATTCACACATCTCAAATTCACAGTTATTCTGGAAATTGTTTAGAAATAAATACGAGTAGTTAATAGATATAGTTCCACTATTTCCCACTGTCTGTTTTAATAGAAGAGTTTTTCTCTACTCTCATAAAAGGTACTTGGAAAACTCATGTCTTTATTACTTTTTAACGTGTGTCAAACCACTGATGTAAATAAACCCATATGAATTTCTATGGGAGGAGGGAGATTTAGAGAGACATAGCTTTCAATACGTCACTCTATCAAGAGAATAAGGATCTAATATTTTTGTATTCGACTATTAAAAATCCATTTTAATATTTCCCTGTCCTTAACTTAGTCCTTAATCCTGTGAACTGTTCTGTATAAGAAGCCTCATGTATCTGCATGGAAACCACAAAAGGTAATGAGAAAAAATAACTTACACCTTCCCACATGGAACTCAATACAGAACTACAGACCAAATCTACAATTAACAGAGCAAAGAGATAGTGGCAGCATCAGCTTTCCCTGCACTAGCTAATAAAAATGGCTAAATCTGGCAGTAAATGGCAGTGCATGTATCTTCTCATCATCCCACTGTGTATTTCCTATTCATCCCACACACAAGATCCACTCTAGGCTTTAGAAATCCAGGGCAAAGAAGAGCTCCATGGTGAGAATTAGAGACCTGCAGTGCACACTGGTGAATGGATTTTTGCTGATGTCTCAGCCTGAATTTTCTCATGAAGATACAGATTATTCTGATAAGCAAAAGAGTCATCTAGGGGCAAAGTTTGAGCTGTGATATACCAGCTTAATGAAGAAAAGGGAAGAGCTCTTACATGCTTCAAAAGAAGTAGCTTTACAAAGGTGTTGAAGCACACATAAAATTACCTATAAAACTATTGCTAACACAATCTCTAACACACTATTATAAACATAGAGACACACTTTGTATCTATGTAAGAAATCAGAGCAGTGCTCCAAAAAGCCAGAATAGGTTGCGTTTGTATTACAGCTGATAAAGCTTTGTCATATAGGGAAGAACCTAAAACTTTAATTTATTATTATTTTTTTAATTTGCCTCCTGAAAGGAACAAGGATATTCCATGGCCAGGAGGGTCCTTTAAATCAATGCAAGGATTTTGAACATTATCTTCCACATCTAGTACTGAGGAGAACCCATAGCTGATTTTCATGTGGAGGACTTTAAAGGATGAGGAACTCAATCTCCACGTCAGCAAAGTACTGATAAAAAGACTGACATCTTACAAGATTATCAAATTAAGACAATGAAGCATATAAAGTGTGCTACAGGAAGGTTGACTACTTATATGAATGAGGACCCAAGTATTACACAGGGTTTGAAGATAAGCCACAGAAATAAATGAGAGATGAGCTGGGAGAAGGACGCTTGGAGGAACCTGGCACACAGTGATAGTAAAAAGCAGCTTGCTGACTTGGACAGATATTGTTCTGGGGTTCTACAACATGCTACAGCACCAAATACTGAATTTTATTGAAAATAATTATTTCTGCTGCAATAACACGTGGGAAGCCATAAACCATGCTATCTGACAACAAAACCAGGGAGTACAAAGATCAGCTCTGTAGCAACAAGTCATCAGTAAGTGTTAATCTTCTTGGGAAATTCTGCTTCCAGCTGGCTGGAGAAGAGCCATTTCCACCCTAAAACGTGTGTCAGCCCTGCCTGGTGGCCATAGTGTCCCAGCCTGCCTCCCCATATGCCCGATGAGCCAGCCCAGCACTGCTGCTGCCTGGGCTCTGCACACTCTGGCTGCCAGGGAGCTCGCTGATCCAGCAAAGCGAGCTTGTGTTTGCCCACACATGCAGTCACAGCCTAAGGAACACCTCGGTCATATGCAAAACTCTCATGTTTCTGTCAGCTTTTCACACCTCAGGTGCAAAACAGAAGTGCCATGCGTCAAGCACGTGACACACAATCCCTGCTGACAGACCGTGTCCTTACAGGGAAAACCTGAACTGCTCTGGCAATACAATTGTCTCACATCCTTTCACCCTCTCAGCAGAGGACTTTGGACATCTATCAAAACAAAAAGAATCAAACTGATATCACTAACAATGCAGATGTTAAGCAGTTAGGAAAAAAATTTAAAACCACACAAAACTTAATGCTTGCAAAGGGTTAGATCAGATCAGAGTTTGGCCTGCAGTCTCACAGCTTTTTTAATTATTACAAACACTGCCAACCTTGAGAAGTGATGCCTGGGCTTATTGAGGATATTTTATCCATTCTTTATGTTAAATAGAAACCCAGTAAGTTTTTTTTTATCTTGGTGAGTATAATAGAATTCAAAGGGAGAAAAAAAAAATAAAAGAAAAANCTGCCAGAAATCTGCACCTCAAAACAGATAACTACTCTGCTAACAAATTACTCCACTGGAACCTCACCATATGTTGCTTGCACAGTACCTCTTGATATTTAGGCTTCAGGCAGCCACAGAGAGATTTAGAGAATCCTGATGCTGCAGCAGAGGTGCAAAAGTTTTATTAAATACCATATTTAAGAAGATGACCTTCAAGCAAATTGCCTGGCAAATATGCTTACCTTCATGCAGTGTGGTAAAGTGTCTTGGCAAGCCAGAGCCCCAAGACTGAAATACTATTGAGTCTAGAATAAAACTTCAAGAGCAATACAATTTTTTCTGTCTTTCTAAAACCTGTGCCAATGTTTTACCTGTCACAGGAGAATAAGTGTGAACATCACCTCTACCCATTTAATTTAGTTTTTCTGGCATCAATTCCAAAGGGCCTGTAGTTCAACCAGCTCAGAAACCAGCAGCTTCTTTATCAGTGAAGACATGACACTGCAACTCTCTGATACTGGCCCTGTCAATACCCCATAACCTGTGGCCTGAGAAACCATCTCTAGAAGCAAAGAGACATTCAGATCACAGTGCTGTTCACTCCTTAGTCTATTTATTGAGAGAATCATGCCCTATGCTATGCTATGAGAGAATCATGCTATGCCCTCCAGCTCTAGTGCCATCCATTCTGGTATGGGACTGCTGGGGTTAATCCAGACCTCCCAGTTACTTCTGCTACTGCGTGGAACCAGCAGGGATTTAGCACAAGGACTAACAAGGTTGTGGTTCCTGGGGAGAACATATCTCCATGTCATATGAAATAGCCAAACCTTCCATCTTCATCACATTCAGAAGAGCAAGGTGCTCTCTATTCATGTAGGCAATCACTCTTTACATTTCTGCCTTCAAACAGGAATTTTTCTAGAAGTGATAAATCAGGTTTGCTTGGAAGAATGTCACAAAAATTCACTAGCACACTATTAAAAACACGCAATATCTAGACACTAATTTCACAAAAGCCTTTGTACAGAGACATTTCTGACATTTATTTAGTTTTAAAAATTTATTCTAAGCCCTTCTTTTACAAATAATATTTACTCAATAAAGATAATGAAGAATTATGAAAAATAGAATGTCTTAGCTATAAACAACATTTTAAGAAATCGGATATGGTTTTAAATCTTAAAATTTCTTGTAAAAGTTTCTGTTTATTTATTTCCAGACTCATTGGTTTTCTGTTTGTCCCAGTTATGGTCTACTATATGCAATGTAAAGCAAAACATATCTTACCCTATTTATTATTTTTAAACAAGTATCTTTTCACCTTCAAGGGTCAGCTTGGACTGGCAATTTTAATTTAGTTGGGGCTTTTTTTCACTAAGGAAGGAAACCTGAAAATTGAACTGGGATGGATAGCTGAAGATAAAGAAATTCTTACCAAAATTCTTTGGACAACAAAGTAATTCTTTTCAACTTACTATTACACAGCAGTTTAACTCCCATGCCAGTTGATACAAAAGATACCAATTTCATAATTTGTCACAAAATAAAAGACAAATTGCTTCTGCTTATTTCTGTCTGAGATTGCGCAAAATGACGTGGAACTTATGATGGTTAATGACGGTTTTCTGTGGAGAAAAGTTTTGGTCTCTACTGTGAAGACCCAGTAATTTCTAATTCCCAGAACTAACTTTTGTTTCTTAGAGAGTCTAACACATAAAGATTTGTGTCTTACACATTTAATGCTTGTCTTGTATAAAGCCTTGTGATCAAAATCAAGACACATGTACAAGTTAGATCCTTCTGATTCTAAGGACACTGCAAACTTGTATCATCATTCTGAAAAGGACATATATAAGCAGCTTCTGTAAGCTATAAGCTCAGTGACAGATAAATAAAAACCTGCTATATAAAATAGAGGCAGAAATAAAAAAGAAGGGATAAGTAGGGGCATTGTGGTGCTCAGGCTCCAACAGCCAGAAGAACAATCAGGACAGATTATTGGCCTCTTTCAGCCTCTTCAACACAAGACTGGCTTGAAAAACTGATCTTATTTAAAGAGGTTGAATGGAAATAAAATGCCTACTCCATGTGGGTAATCACTGCTCTCTTCATCCTTTGAGTCTGAGTCCTTACTGAATTATGTCCTTCAGCTGGTCAGGAAATTCTCTAATGAAACACAGCCCCAGAGCTGGAGGAGGGGTCATGTGCTGACTATGGAAATTCCTGTGCAAGGTCTCACATGAACCAGAAAGTGAAATCAGGCAGCCACACTAATCTGTGCTCTAGGTCACCATACTACCTGCTGCAAGTCTTGAAAGCCTGCTGGTACAAGTATTTTAAGTTCTTTATAATTTTTCTAGGAAAGGAGAAAATTCAGGTCATATGATTATGAATTTCACCATCACACCATAAATACATGAGAGTGAATTTCGTCCCATCCTCCAAGAAAATTATTATAGGATCATTGTGATGGTAGTACAGACTCTGTTATGAAATACCTGCAACACAAATCTCCACCTACAACTGGCTCTTGAACTCACATGGAAGACACGGCCCAAGGAGAAAAATGATCGTCTGCCAGCTCATTCTGTTACTTTTGTTATCATTACTGATGTTTTGTGACGAAGTGGCACTCACGGGCCATGAGCCATATTGCTACTCCCTGCCTGCAGTTCTGTCACCTTTGTGGCACCAGAGCACCCTGTTTCACAGCACTCATAGATGGCAAGGAACTATGTTGATCTTGCAGATGGGGGATAAGTAAAATAAAATATTGCAATAATAAAGATGATGATGGTTGCTGGAATTTATTTTGCATAATATGTAGGTCTTTAGAAATTACTTTTGCCAGTGGTTGTCTATTCCACTCTCTATTCTCACTCATGATCTTAAACCTTTCTATAAATATATTTCTCCTCCCTCCCTGCTCCTTAGTTTAAGAGTATAATTTTACTACTTTCTTCTGCGAACCTGTAAACCCCCTTTCCCTGTTTATATCACTATCTTGAAGGTGTTTATATAAAGAGCATGACTACAGTCTTCCCTCTTCTGAACTACATACGCTTAGCTTTTTTAACCTTTTCCAAAGACCTACACTCCAATTTTTAGATCCTTGTCTTTTCTCCAGTTCTTTCATACTCACATCCTTCCTAACAAGCTGCAAAGAGAAATCAAATGCACTATAAAAGGTGTCTACAAGTCTACATTTAATGTCCTAAATGTGCATGTTTTATGATTACAACTTTTCTAAGAGCATAATTATTTGGCACTAGTATGCAAAACATGGCAAAATTGACTGATTTCCAAACTGGCTGAATGGTTACTTCTACAAAAGTCTAACCTCAAACATAGAAGCCCAGAGGCGCTTTGGGAATTGCATATATATATATCTAAATGCTTTGTTTCATTTCTGAAACTCTTTCTTTCTTTCTGAGAGAATGTTTGCTTCCTGTAATGTGGCTACTTATCGACCTCATATCAGCTTCCCCGTTTTTCTCCTGTCAGTATTTTTCAAATAGCTCTTCTCACAAAAAATTTTATATATTCTTCTGTCTTCTTCTCTCAAAATCATTATTTTTAATGAATTAACAATGAGAACATTGCACAGATCTTTTTCTAGGCTTTTCAAGACACTGTGCAGCAAGGTCAGCTTTGTTCATTTGATACAGTCTGAATGCTCACAGTACCTAAACACTGTTTAAATGGATGATTTCAGACTTTTATTATGCATCTTCATATCAATTCCTTCTTCTATTTTCTTTTTGCTAAAAATTACTAAATTTAATTCAAAATATTTGTTTAAACAGTATTTCTGGTTACTTCCATAATGCCAACTGAAATATTCTGTAAGAACTCCCGACACCATTCACACATTTTTCCAGAACAGAGCAATGATTTGGTATCTCCCTAGGTCATCCTCTGTTCTGTTTTTTTTTTGTTGTTGTTGTTTTGTTTTGTTTTTCATTTTGTTTTGGTTTTGTTTGTTTGTTTTTCCCCTTCCCTTAAAATATCAAATATTTCTTCTGATACTTGTGCTGGTTTTGGGTGGACTAGAATTAATTTTTTTCATAGTAGCTGGTAGGGGGCTGTGTTTTGGGTTCGTGCTGGAAACAGCGTTGATAACTCAGGGATATTTTATTTATTACTGAGCAGTGCTTGCACAGCATCAAGGCTCTTTCAGCTTCTCACCACACCAGCAGAGAGTGGGGGTGCTGGGGTGCACAGGTATTTGGGAGGGGACAGGGCTGTGGGACAGATGACTCTGATGGACCCACGGGGTACCCCAGACCAAAATGCCTCATGCACAGCACAAAAAGAAGGGGGAAGAAGAAAAAACAGAGGACACTTTTGAAGTCATGACATTTGTTGCCAAGTGACCACTGAACATGATGGAGCCCTGCTTTCCTGGGGATGGCTGAACACCTGCCTGCCCATGGGAAGTGAGGAATTAATTCCTTGTTTTGCTTGGCTTGAGTGCACAGCTTTTGCTTTCCCCATTAAACTGTTTTATCTCAACCCATGAGTTTTCTCACTTTTACTCCTCAAATTCTCTCCTCCACCCCAGCAAGGGGCAGTGTGAGGCTCAGTTGCTGCTTGAGGTTAAACCATAACAATCATTTCCACAGATTCAGAGGCTGTCCCTTTAGAACTCTAGAATATCCACTGTCTGGACCTGCACATTTACAGACCATGTAAGTCTAACTAACTAACGCTCTGTTTATGCTTCCTGGGGGATATGCAAAGGTGACAGTTTGACAACTGCTCAGGGATAATGAAGTTCAAAGGTTCTGACAGTGGGGACATGGTTGGCTGATGAAAACTGAGTAGTCATCTTTTCTATTAACCCACAGTCTTAAAGATATACATTAAAATCAAAAGAGTTGGAATTTGCTTTGTTTGACCAAGTCTTTTTTAAATTTTGCTGCTGTAGGCCCTATGCTCATTGAGGCTTTTTTTTTTTTACATACTATTTTACGATTATTTGACATTTTCCAAGTATGGAATCTGAATACTTTTGTATTCATCCACTGCTGTGATAATGTGCCATCTCCTTCCTTTACTTTCCCTCTTTTCCCCACTTCTTGTAAATTTTTCTGTATAGTCTTTTGAGACACAACTGTCAGATGTGCAGCTATAATCTATACTGGTTTTAAACTCTTACTGATTACTAAAATCTGTGTGATAAATGTACCCCTTGGGTAAGTTTATAAATTCAGGAAAAGAAAATGCATCTTAAAGAACCAAAAAAGATGAGTTGCATTTATGGTTCAGTCATTCAAGAAATATTATTTTTATAGTCTTTACTATAGCAGGACATTCATATAAAAACCTTTTTGAATTCTATACTACAAAAAATCTGAATGCTTCTGTGTGATGGTAAAGTCTTCATTGAGTCTATTGATCTGTTCAGACTGAGGTGGCATTTCAGTTTGACAAAGCTCCTGGCAAGTTTTTTTGTATCGGATTTTATTTCCTAAGGAAATCTATTTATATGTAAATTAATTACTAGATCCAGGCTCAAATTGCAAGCAGACCAGATGAGTTGCTTCCTTAAGGGTTTGACACTAATCTCATGATATTTACAGTATTTTGTTAAAAAAATGGTCTCATTCTCTTGACTGGACTCCACAGCCACCTATCAGTCTTGATCCATGAGCAACTGTCATGAATTTAGCAGCAACAGCATAGTACAAGAAGAATTACCAGGACCACTGCATGCCTGAGGAAGATGACAAGCTGAGAGTGAATAAATCCAAAACTAGGTACCAGAACACTAGTTTTATGATCAACTGCCTTCCAGTGTAAATGGAACAGAGTGCTTCTTCTCACTTTTATTTATCTGTGGAGAAAAGGTGCTTAATCTTTCCAGCTGCTGAAAGACAAGGAGAGATTTCAGAGAAAAAAGTGGCAGTTTGTACGGGAATCTCCATGTTTAGTAACACCTGAATCACACTGTGACTAATTTTCCCCACTGCTAAGGAAAGCTTGTGTCATATAAATATATGTTATGTTGGAGTTTTTAATGTTGGTTATAATGGAATTGAAGAAGACAAATATTTATATATATACAAGCAGTAGTCTATGAAACACTTCAATAGTGCCCACTACTTTAAAATCTTTGTGCTTTACAATCTGAAATTAATTTAGCATCCCTGTGTTTTTTAGTCTTTGCAGTTCAGAAGAGGGACTCAAGGAAACCAAGTTCCAGTCTAAGGCTACAGAGGAAGCACTTGGATCTCTGAAGACTCAGGCAGTTGTCATTACTCCTTCCTTGCAGAGATAGAACAAATATGTCCTTACAGCACAAAAGAAGTGCATGACTTTTTTTGTCACGATGCTAGATGTCAGAACTGGGAAAGAGCAGTTGCTGTGAAATTCAACTTTGTACGTCACATGCTAGTTCAGGAATGAATCTTATCTGCCAGCTCCCTTTACTGGCTAAGTTGCATAACAAATGCACTGAGCATGCAGCCGATGTTCATCCCCTCACCCCTGCACTGGTTTATGTTCCTTGTGCATGAGAAGGGAGCAGCATCAAGAGGAACAGCAAGAGTACTGCAGAAACAGTCTGGCTGGCTGGAGTTAGCTCACATCTACAAGAGGTGACAAAGCACATTAGAAAGGACAGAAAAGATCGAGAGAGACAGCTAGTGACACCTCCAGCAAGTATTTAGGAATGCCTCCAGCCATCCTTCAGAGGTGGCCACGTGCACATCAGACACTGCAGTTGACTCTCACAGCTGCCTTGGGATTGCTCTCCAGCAACATCAAGAACACTTGCACCGTGTCCAGAGCTGACATTTTGTTCTTGAAAGACTTAAGAATTACAATGGATCTGGGGGCCACTAAAATTAATACTTTTGTCAATGCTAGAAAGCATGGATGGAAAGAGCTGACAGAGCCCTGCCCGTGCTGCTGTTCTCAGTGTGCATTTCAGTCCTTCTAGATGTCAGACTGACACTTTGACAAGCAGCAAATGTCTCCTGATGAAAACCATTAAAAACGTGGTGACTGTTTATGAAGTGCTACGTTTTGGCATGTCATCCTAAGCCATACACTGTATCAACAGCTCCAGAAAAGATCCTCTTTGGGGCTCTTGCTGGAACTAGGAATAGAAGAATCTTTGACACCTCTTTAAAACGTTGAATGTGCAACACCAAAAGCTAACACATGAAGTGCAGTTAACACAAAGCTGTGCTGTCTTGCCACCCTTTTTCAGCTGTCCTTTGAGAGCTACACAGTTCTGGAGTGCCAGGGCTGCACTCCCAGGCAGTCCTCACATGGCCTGTAAGCCTGGGAGAAATACATTTACTGTCTTTTGCTTGCTGTAACATCATGACGTATGGACAAATAAATCTTCCACAAAGGACATATATAAGAAGCATTTGTGCTGCTGTGTGATTAGTTTTAAGAATCTGACTTCTTAATGTGAATTCTTAAGTTGAATTACAGAAGTTACTTATATTTTGATCATTAGGTTCTCATCAATTTCAGAAATCCAGATTAAATTCCTTAATCAAACAACCCAAGATTAGTTTCAGCACAATTGATTCCTAAGATCTTACAAACCTGTCCTTAGAAAGACTAATTGCAAACTTGGGATGCTCAAGCTGTTGCACTGCCAGGTGGCAACTCCCCTACCAAGTGTCCCTTTAATCCTCTCCCTCCTATCCCTAGAGTTACAAGGCATGTAATAAAACCATATTTGTTTAGACGAGCCACAGGTGGGAGTCTCTGTAAGTGCCCCACTAAGCACTCTGCAGAGACACAACTCTGGCATATGCACTCTTCTCTTAAGAAGATCATGCTACTAGAGGATTTGCCACTCCTGTGCTTCAGCCATCAAGGGATTACTTCTTGAACTGGAAATGGGATGTTGTGGTCAGAGAAGTTTGCAAACAAGGCAATAAATATGAAGGCTATAAATGGTTTAAGGTGAGTGGCTACTCAGGACAAAGAGTACTTTTCTGTGTGGTTCTTGATTTCCCTTCCCTGATGGAAGCAGTGCCCAAAAGGTTTATATGTGTGTATTTCAGTTGTTCTGCATTTGTGTCCATAGCTGATGGGTTTACAGCTGTGCTGATGTCGACACCTCAGTTTAGCATCATACACTGCACTGAGTAGTTTCCCCAGGACAGAGGCACACAGGTGTCAATTACAACTGATGCCTGCATTTCTAGTTAAGTCTTCCTTGAAAAACAAACAGGGTAGTTCTTCCTGTAAAGTTTCGCTGGGGAGAGCATAGTGCATTTGAGATGTCCTGGCCTATATGAATATATACTCACAGGAGAAAGCTGTGAACCTATACCAGACCTGCTGTGCACGTGTACATCACTGTCATTGGATTGAGATAAGTGTTCTAAATAAATTTGCAGTTAAATACTCAAGACTCTGGATCTATAAATTGGTTTTGAACAGCACACATAATTACATTATATGCACACAGTTGTTTGATGCTTTCTCGTAATACGGATTATAATTTCAATTTGAAAGACCTGTTTTCTTGGAGTACCAACTCTTTCATTTTCTTAGGAGAGGTATCTGAGTTTTAGCCTGGAATGGAAAAAGTTCTGTGTATGAATGATAACTTTACAAAAAAGAACAAAGGGAGGTGTCAGAAGAGACCTAGAGGAGGGTTTGTTTGCCAAAGAGTAATGTTCCTAACAGCTAAACTAGTCTCAATCTTCAACACCAAGAAAAACATGAGTTTTAAAAAATTCTATTTTTCCTGAAGGAAAGGAAAACTGGAGGCATATGTCTGACCTACAGGTTCTGAGAGCCTGAAATCCTAAACCAGAAATTACAGAAAAAATGATACTATGTAATTGCCACAGCGTAGGTTTGCACTCAGACATGAGGATCACAGTTCTCCCTTGCTTCTTAAAACCGCCATCAAGCCCATCTGTTTTCTGAACCTTTTACTTTGGCAGCACTGAATTTGGCCTCTTCCATGTAACTCTTGCCATGAAGAATTCTATTTCATGGGATACAAACCCAAAATACTGCTGCACTAAAAGTATGGGAATAGCACCTCACAAGAGGATGATTTTTTTCACCATGGCCTCTACAAGCAGTGACTAGAATTCAGCAATGAGGACATCTATTACTTTCATGCTAACAAAATAATTGATATTCTCCCAGTCTGAAGGCGTGAAATTGCTTAAATATAAATTCTAATAATATGAGTACTATTAAATGAGAATAAAGAAAACCTTCTAAAAACTATCCAGCCTTTTGAAAAACAAACACTTTGTTAGCCTAAGGAACTGCCATGTAGCTTGGGAGGATAATTCTTCTGTATCACATAAGATACAAGATCTCCATTATTTATACAGCTAGCTGTTAGTCACAGGTCTGTTTTGAAAACAGTGAAGGGCTCCTTCTCTCTGTGGGAAAATCATAACTGACTGTGCTTTTGTCAAGATTTATACTTCCAATCTTTAACTCTGCTGTCTGAAAAAGCCTGAGGCTTGTGCATAATCCCCCTGACTGCTCTGGCCAGGTTTAATGACCAGCATAGAAAGGGGAGGGAAAACCTTCCTTGTGCCCAAAATGTATATACAAAAGTGAGTGTCACTTCAGAAACTAGCTCAGTATGACAGATTATTCACTCTGCTTCTGGAGTTCCTCCTCTCTTTATTTCAACAAACATATTTGTGTCACTATCAGCACTGCAAACCATCCCTACCTAATGCTACAGAATGTCAGTGATTCTTTTTGTTCCATGTATTTGCACTTCAAGCACAATATTACCAAGCATGTAACAGGACTAGTTGGTCTATTTTTATCAACAATCTTAGTCATTCTGCTCACAAAGTACCCTTACATCCTCTTTGTAACCCTCTTAGAACCTTAATCCAGTTATAGGCACTGTTTCTTATCCCCAACTTCATCCCAGTAAATAGATATATGGATAGAAATACCAAAAGGTAGGTAGGTAGGTAGACAGACAGAGGTAGATAAAAAAGTTTTTTTATTAGAAAGACAATTTCCTAACTGATACAAAATAAATGGTTTGTTTGGGTTTTTTTTTTCCTTATCTTTTGCTAGGACCTGTTTTAGTATGAGTTTTCCTGAACAAGCATTATTTTTTTTGCTTTTTATGATATATAGTACAGAATAGAAATATTTTCATGTAATTCTGATACAGACCTGATTTAATGTTCTTGGAGGATAGTGGAAAATTCAGTTCAATTTTTTACTCTATTTATAAAATGTATCTAGAGTATGAAAACACAAAGGTGAAAGTAGAGTATGTGGATTCTGCCCTGGATAAAGGGCAAAGAAGAACCATTTGGACATACAGCCACACACTCCTGTATGTTGTGACAATGCTCATGAGAGGAGATTACCACCTTTTCTGTCTAGTAAACACCAGGCTGGTAAAATAAAATTCAGCAGAAAAGTGCTTCTCACTGTATTCATTAAATGATGCGCCAAAGGCAAAAAGAATCTAGCCAGGTCTCTAGCAAGCTAAAAAAAAACATCATCCTACAGTGAAAATAAATTTGGAGGACTGAGGAGAGAATAAACTTCTAGCTAAAAAAAACATAGTGCTACAGCGAAAAATAAATTTGGAAGTCTGAGAAGAGATTAAACTTCTGTGTGTTAGATGCATGAGGATTTTTAAAGAAGCAGTTCTGCCTTCCAACCTGGTGGCTCATACCACAGCAAAGACATATTTGCCTACACATGTAACTGCTGGTTACAGCTAGAACTGTAACAGCTCTGGTGGCTGCAGGATCAGCTTATGGCAACTCTGGTTTGCTCCTTTGAGAAGTCACGGTCAGATTACATAATTTCACACTGAACAGTTCTTCTTAAATGCAAAAACTAAAGCTCATAAGCAAAACTACTAGGCTTCAGTGGCTTCAAATTCTGATCTGTGAAATGTAAAAGAGCTTCCACCCAGAAGGTGCATTAGATGCAGTTTGGATTTTCAAGTATAAAGCTTGAGACTATCTGTACTAAGAGTTAGACTTATCCCAGGATCCCTTGTGCCAAATCTGAAAAAGGCATCCTTTTCTTGGAAACATGTTCTATCTTAAACCATTTTTCATTTCTCATGGCCAGTCCTGCTATTTCACCTAGCAGCCCTCTTACTTCTTTCTGGGGTCTGAATCAGGCTCCACCAACCACCGAAGCAGATGTCCCAGACATGGCAGAAACTTCCAATAAACCATACCAATTTATAGAACAGTAAAAAAAGAAATAGAGAAACAGGTGGTTTCTCATGGCTGGGTATAGGGAGCACTGGTTGCCAAAAATAAAACCTTACATAAGCATAACACATGCTATATTTTGCTACAGAATTTTTTCACAACCAGACAGACCACATGTAACCACTACAACTATCAAAAAAAAGTACTACTGCCTTTCTGAGCTACATAAAGGCACTGACTTCTCTTGTGCCTGTGTTTAACACAATGTTTAATACACTAGAATATTAGAACTGTATTAAATAACAAAAGTGTATACAATCATAAAACATAGAAAATCAAAGCACATCAGTATCAAAAAGGATCTTCATCACATGCAACTCACTTGTCACAATTAGATACTGAATTAGTATCTCCTCTGTAGGCTGTGAACAATTTCTATGAATATTAATAGCAACTGGTCACAAGGAAGAGAAAGAATTTGAGATGCCTGCCTACAAACTAACAGAAAATGTTTAAGTTGTATTTAATGCAGAGTTGCAGCTCTTTTTTTCTCCAAATATTCTACTTAGAACTTTTTTGCAGTAGTAATATATAAAATTTGGCCAGTTAATTTTTGCGAATCAGTATTTTTGTGCTGATCTCAACCGCAGGATAAAGAAATTAACATAAAGAAAAAAACCTCTTTGTGTTTAAAATACTTTTTAACTGTGTTAAAAATACTTTTAGTGAGCACTATAAATATTCAGTACTAGAACACCTCCATTTCTCACCACATGCCTAATTTCTGTGTACAGCAAAGTAAATCCCAGCTAATCAGTACATTTGCAATAAAGTTTCTTCTCATAAGGAAAAATGCATAGGAAAGCGTGCAGCTACTTATGTCTGAAAGTGTGTTCATCTCAAAATTGGAGACTGTACTTACACCTAGTCTCAGTGTTTTTCCCAATGAGGTACTGCACCATTAACTAAACTGCTAAAACAAGGGAGTTCTTTAAAAAGCTTTTTTTTTCTCCTTTCCCTTGCAAGAGCCACTCTTTACAACCATCATTTCTGAAATATGACTGCTAATAGTATTCTTCATGCTGTAAGATAATCAGCTTTTTTAATAATTTTAAAGAAAGCTTGCAGTGGAATAAATTGGAAAATGTTTAAAAGAAACACCTTTCTGGAGCTTAGCTGGTTAAGAGAAATACTAAATCAGTGCTTGCTGATTGCTGAAGCCAACTGACGGGTGGCTTCTATATTTAGGATCCTCCTTACACCTGTCAAGAGACAGAGAGAGACAGCCAGCGAAAAAGAAAGTGTGTGCACCAGAGCAAGCAATCCAGAGACCCATCTCTTGCAGCAAGCAGCTAAAAATATAAGAAACAAAGAGCAATAAAGAAAACAGAGCAAAATCTTGTTATTTATATTACACCGCTGCTCTGTGACATGCTGTCAGCAAGCACTCTGAACAGGGTACAGACCTCATTAGCTATCAGCAACTCCAGCTTCTACAGGAAGGCAGTGATACTCCAAGCTGGATGCAATCCAACTGTGTCAAACCTGGGCTCCTCAGGTGGATCCCTCTCCCTGCTGCTCCTTAGCCAAAAGCCTGAAGCCTTTGCAGCAACATTTGCATTCCAAAGTGAGCTCCAGCAAGTATCCATCCCTGTGCTTAGCAATGTCACTGGAAATGGGCTTTCCAGCTTTGATTGGCATCTGCCTGAATCCAGGATGCTCTTCCTCAGCTAATCTGACTGCACTTCTTTCTAAATTGATGAATCATAGGTACATACGTGAACGTAACAGAAGAAAAATCAAGTAGGTTTCTTTAAATAACACTATGCAACCAATTAATAAAACAATTCTGTTGCAAAGGCTTCAGATCCCTTTCTTTGCTTTAACAGAGCAACAGTACTGCACTTCAAATGGAAAAGCATCCTTCCAGCTGTAGCAGGAACTTGCTTTCAACACATGGATGCTACCTTCCTCCCACCTGAGATACACCACTCCTTTCAAATTTTTGATCTCCCACTAAACAGAAATATTTAGGTTTATACAGATTAGGGATAAGGAAATAGCATTGCTGGGAAGCAGAGAAAAATCATGCTATTTTTACACATATATCCCTTTCTAAATGTTACATGGCAATTCCGAAACAAAGAAACCAAACGTCACTCCACCCTCCCTGACTCATAACAATCCAGGTAACCTTTTAAAAAATATCTGATTCATCCTGCATTCTTCTTTGGAAAAAGGAAGCCAAATGGCTTTAAGTATTCCCCAGTGTTCAACAAGCTATATCTGTTGCTGGCCAGGCTTAATTTATGCTTCAGTAACTAGTATTTTCTCAGAAAATAAATGGAAAAGCCTTTTTTTCCCATCAATAGCAGACTAAATCCATATTTATTTGTTAAAAATTAATTATGTGGGTGTATGAGTGTGAGAAAATGCTCAGTCCTCATGAAAAATGTTAAACACTTCTAAATGTGGATGTTTCAGTTTTGACACACAGCATAGGAAGCAACTGCAGAAATACCTCTGAATCTTCTCATAAGTAAACCTAATTATTTGCCTACCACTAGTAGTAGTTTTAACCACTATTCAGTAGTTACACTTATCTGCTAAGTGTACTTAAATAATTGTTATGTAGGTAATAACTTCAATTACATAGAGGCAAGAGGCAAATAAATATAAAAACACATGGAAGATAATGAACTTGCATTCAGCTCAATAAAGAGCTAAGGCTTGCAGAGGAAATCTGTGTATGAGCCACACACACGTACAGTAGTTCTGTGTACCCTAATGTCACATCACAGGAATAATTTCAAATTGTATAGGGTAAAAATTATGGTTTTGCTGGTATCAACATGGATTTTGCCATCTACATCCATGCATTTTCCTCAAAGTTTAAAAGACAGAGGATTAAATGATTCAATATCTGGGGGAAAACAGAATTCAGAGCAAGGGCATGTCATGGTGCCTGGCATGGTGCAGAGTGGCAATGACGTGTGGGGCAGACCAATTAGCAGAGGCAGAGATAACCATGCCATACATCTAACATCACACAGTCACTAGCTGCTTATAAAAGGACTTTATAAATTTAGGTTTGAAGTACATTTTATATTTTTTTAAACTTTTCTTTGTGCTTTTTGCTTTTTTCCTTGGAGGTCATGCAGATTAATATTTAATCTTTTGTAATTCCGCAGTTAAGAATATGCTACTAGTTATCCCATGCTTCATAATGGGGAAGTATGATACTGCTGTATAGCCTCAATACTACTGCCAGCACAGGAAATGCAGCAAAACATGTATCAACAATTACAACATATCACATGCTACTCCCACCCAAAGCAATGGATCTCAGTTTACTCATACATAGGATGTGAGCCTGAACAGCTACCCACTTTTGTTGAAACTGAGATACAGAAATTTAAGTCTCTACCACTGATCACAGTCTGAAGACAAAATGGGTCCATACTAGATGTACTGTAAAAAATAACGTAGCTCCTTTAAAAAATTAGCTGTGCCCAGTCCTACAAATATTTTCTTTCTATCTGTTGCACAGCCTGACTGTTCAGAAATATTCACATGCAAAAACAACTGCAGCATAACAATGCTATGAGAGACATCTATGAAGTTTTATGAAGTCCTAAAGGGTGACAATGTACATTCACAATGCACTAAGAGCATCGTAGTAAATGCTGGGGAAACTACTGCTCTGTCCTACCTGTCATTAATGGAGTCATCTATGACAGACATTATACCATTCTCCTGAGTACTAAGCCATATCTCTCCTATATTGATAACTACAATGAACACAGAGGAGAAAAAAAAAAATTATAGAAGGATTTGGCTGTTTGGAGTAATGTTAGAGGTGCACACACATTAGCATACATAACATTACCCCTGCCATTGCTTATTCCACCACAGGTATTATTAGGGAAAACCCTCAGGAGACATAAAATATATTGCTTTATCATTACTAGGGATGCTGTTTCCCTGAAAAAACCTTTTGTATAAGGATCTCTGCCTCATTCTCATAAGTTTCTCTCACACAGAATCTGTAGTGATACAGGGACTGTTCCTTTTGTTTGGAGGCTTCAAGCACTGTGTTAATAACAACAGAGACACATGTCCGTGGTGTGTGCAGTGCTGCTGTTTGAGATGTGTACACAGGACAACTCAATCACCTAGCCTGACACACTTCATTCACACATGTCAAACTGAATCGTACACAACAGATTCAGCCATATTAGAGAACAGACCCAGAAAGGCACCAGAGATATAAAAAATGATGCAACAGATTCTATTCTGTACATAATTTCTATGAATTTTTGATATTTTTTACCATCAATCAGAAAACAGGGGGTCCAGACTATTTCCATGGAGCTTTAGCATCATTTTGTTCCATGGCATGAGAATGGAAAAGGTCAAGTTTAATATCATTAAGAGGTATTACCTAAGACAAAAGTGAAAGCTAGTCAACATCACCATGCTTCTCTGGAGTAGATTGGCAACAAAGATAACATCTATAGAAGCCTTTAAAATAATCCACAAATCTTCTACTAAAAGAAGAATTCAGAAATAATGTTAAAAAAAATGATAGAATAGTCTGGGTCAGAAGGAACCTATAAGGTCACCTAATCCAACTCCCTGGAATGAGCAGGGACATCTTTAAGTAGATCAGGTTGCACAGAGCCCTGTCCAAAGTGACCTGAAATGTTTCCAGGGAATATGTTTTATCAGCATCATTTAGTAATACCTTCTTCAGATCAAGTAGCTAATTCAGTACTTGATCAAAAAATCTGAAAGACTACAGTAGAAGTATTTTATTTCATCTCATATTATGACACCATTCCATACTTAAACCTTTTAAGTGAACTTTAAAATGAAAAGGTTATTAGTTTCTTCCTTTTTAAAAATACACCAGTTGAAAATAAAAAAGTTGGGAAATGGAAAAAGTACTGTCCAGCTCCTAAGTAATACAGAAGAGAGCTTTTGCTCTTTCAGATTTCTCTTCAGTACAAATTTAGAAGCTTAACATTTCAGAAGCACCACGACAGCTTTTAGAGAATGGATCCTCAAGATACTTAGTTGTAATGTCAAGGCATTTTGTATATTTAATCTGAATTTTCCTTACCTTAACTTGGAGGCTGAAGTCTGTGAAGTAGCTGATAGCCTGAATATACCTTCATAATTTTAATAGCAATAAGAATTCAGCCCTTTATTCTGCATTGATATGTAATAGCAAAAAATGTAACAGCACTTACACAGCATATAACAAACAATTGTATAAGCAATTCTCCATGCCCCTTTGAAGAATTCACTGATGAAGGAAAAAACTGGGTAAGAATAAAAAAGAAACAGACCGCAAAACTGTTGTATTATTGTAAATAAACAGTTTGGAAGCTTTAATCCAGTCCAATTTACAACTTTGAAACCGTGTAAATTCAAATCAAGTCTAGATTTGAGATGCATAGAATTGAGCTTTTCTTCTAAAAAGAAAAGGTAAGCAGCAATGATAAGTATTACATTTGTACAGAGGCAGACAATTAGTGGTGAATTACTTGAGCTGAGAGAAATATCAGGTGGTCTTTAGATTGCTGGCTTTAAAGCTCCTGACATTTTTTTTTTTTCTTTACTGTATCATATCAATATCATTTCAGACTCTCAGAGAACTACCCAAACAATGTAAAATAATGACACTTCACTGTAAATAGCCCTTATTTTTATATTGATTTTGTTTAGATAGACATTGAGTGCTAAAAAGATTGTGTAATTGCTACGCTCTGAAAACAGGCAGCATTATCAGCCAAGAAAACCTTCATTAGTTCATTATCCAATTTTCCCAGGTGAAAGAAATGTTGCATGGAGAGTGTTTGTCTGTGTCAAATCACATAGTAACAAACCACAAAGTGAATCTATCTAAATTACTGTTGAATTAGAAACTCTATTTCAAAGCAACAAACAAAACTGTGTACCTCATGCAGCCTAGATTTGCCTACCAAATATTTGTGTAAGAACTTTGGAGTAAAACACATTTAAAATACTTCAAGTTTAGTAGGTTTTTTTGCTGGGTTTTCATCTTTGTTTTTTGTGGGGGTTTCTATTAAGAAAAAATGGTTTAATTTATTACTTTGCAGACACTGTAGGAAGGTTTCATTATAAGTAATGAAGAACTGCTTTATTTTAAGCAGTCTTTGAGTGATATTGCTGGTTTGATGATTCTGGTTTGCAGGTGAACTTTTGGCCATAAAGAAAGCCTTGAGTAAGTTCTATCCAAATACACGTCCATTAGTATCAGTGTAGGAAATCTGGATGTGGTACACAAGAAATCTAACATGTGAAGTACTAAAATTGGTTAAATTTGGATATGGTTGCTCAAAAAATCACTGCGCAATTAAAATACGGAGCCAGACACAGAAGAAGTTTGATTTTTTTTCAGCCATGTAGGTAACTAGAACAGCGAGTATTTCTCTAGTATCTTGCTGATAATTCCTATTTGTTAATTTTCAGAAAAAATTCCAGCTAGAAAATAATTCCTGCCCAGTGAGAGTCTGTACCAATTACTGAAGTCACACATTATAAAAGACATGGCAGCAACCAGCACTCTCTCTTTCAGCAGTGAAACAAGGTCCTAGTGATACAAAAAAATCCAAACATCTCAAAATATCTCTTTGAATAGGATACCTCTATCATAGCTTTTGGGTTCAGAGAATAGCTTGGCTAATAGTTTTCTTCCAATTCCCAAAGGCAGATGCTCCTACACTCTCTCCATGTAGTGGCAACTATTACTAGTTTTACATTACAAAAGACAAGGTATGTCCTTTGCAGCTTTACCAAAGTTATTTACAAAATCCACCAGTCTCACAGTGGTCTTGCATTTTGAGTAATATTCTCAATGAAAGGTTTTTCCACAAGAAAAAAAAATATAGTTGGCTTTGTAACTGAAGACAAGATCATAATGAAGATATTATAAGGAAAACAATTTAAGTCTTAAGGCAGTTTCTTATCTTGCTATTCCTAGTTTTCAAGTGTTAAGCTTTATAACTGGATAACTTACTTTTACCTTTTTTATAAGATTTTCTAAAGGATTTTTTAAAATATTAATCATCATTTTATTCTATAAGCACATTATTCCCACAGAGTGTAATGGGACAATTGTTTAGTAGAACACTATTCACTAAAAAGAAATAGTGCCCCAGTTAATGAGATGTATGGAACAAAACATTCAATCATCAATGTTTAACCTGTATTTGCAATGTTGAAAGCATCACTAATGAATACATAAAGTGTTTGTAGAAGCATGGATACCTACAAGAATACATGAGCATGTTTATCCAAGACTGCCTTGCAGGCCATAAAAGCACTTTATTCTATCAATAAATGGACTTATGAAAGGAAAAAAATGTTATCAGCAAAATACCTGCAAGCAAACTTTTGTTCCATCCACTACAATATTCTTTATGGTCATTTGTTAACCAAAACTCTCACCATCCATGCAGGGAAGTGATGGGTGCTTTCAATCCTAATTTTGAGAGAGTGTATCTATACAAGGAATATATATAGAAGTTAAGACACTGGCCAAGTGCTTCTGATAGCAAAGCAGCTATCATATCAGAATTTCACCTCGTGTCCCCATAAAGCATCAATATCATCTTTCAGAGTAAATCCAGCTTCCATGGAAACAAATACAAAGTATGTCTGTGCATTTCTTGCTGATTTTAATTCTAATTACCCAAAAACTCAAGACATCATACCCAAAGATGAATGAATTACTCAGTTGTGCATAATGAGGGGCTAAATTAAATTACTTCTATCGTTCCTACCATTCCAAATTAAGCTCTAGAACTAATTGCTTAAGAAGAAAAAAAACAAAATCACAAACAAAACTACAAAAAAAGTACATTCGTGAAAGCCACTTAAAGTAAACCTGCACATTACTAGACTATGCAGTACTTTGAAAAGTAAAGTATTTCTTCCTTACAATTCCACATTTTTATTTAATAAAATCATGTTTCTTCCTAATCTGGGGTAACATTTTTCAGCACCTTCCAGCACATTAAGAACTTCTTTTTCACATGGACACTTGCTCAGTGGGGCACAGACAATGAAAGGGTGTCAGAGCTCATCATTTAAAAGGAAGACAAATGACCACATCTGATATCACACATGGTTTCCCTGGGATATCTTACTATTCCCCTCTGCAAAGCCTAATAAAACCATGTATTACATTTTATTTTATGTAATTTTCACAATCAGGCCTTGACAGTGATGACTCATTCTGTTGCAATGAAACCTGTATGTGTTTAATCAGAAATTATTTTATGTGGATTCATCCTTGCACTCAGGATTTAAATGATACAGGACTGATACTCATTATGATGAAATTACACTGGTGGAAAGAAGGATGAAATTGGGTACCCAACCATTTCCAAAGGCATTTAGAGTATATCCTAGACATATTCTTAGTCATGCACAGATCTCTCATGTATTTCTAATCAGTCAAAAGAGACCAGATTCTGCCTTCAATTACCACAAACCTGTTCCCCATGTGTATATTACAGTGAAATCTCTTTAAGATATGTCCCTGCACATATTAGTGATTCTCTTCCAGCTCATATGCCTACCACATAATCTAAAATATGTTGACAGCAGATAAAAAAATCTAATCAAGAAGATGCTAAGGCAACAAAAGTGACTTGGTAAGTAACAAAAAAAATGGTAAGAACTACACTTCTATTGCTACTGGCTGTAGCAAACAAAAGTAATTGCACTGAAAACTATGTTATCCCTGCTTGAAATCTTAGTCTTGGTGATTGTCAGATATTGACTGATTACTGATGATAATCTTACTGTTACTAATCTGTAAGCTAGAAAAAAATGTGTACTTTTCTTACCATCTTTCTTACAGAAACAGGACATCTTGCTTTATTAAACACATTGATTCAGCAGGATGACAATTTGGGTGTCATTTCCATTTTAGAAATGGAATAAAACCAGCAGCAGCCTGTGCTGCAAAAGAAGCAACAGATCACCTTAACGAGCTCGTGGCACAAGCCCTTGTTGTATTGTATCTAACTATTGTCTCTTTTTCAACTACAAAATATTCACAGTACAAATTTCAGAAGATCCCAGGATCCACAGCTCCCAGTGATCTCCACAGTGGAAAGGAATTGGCACGACTGGCAAAGGAGCGCAACGAGCGTGCGGTGCAGGCATGAGTCACATGCTGGCTTCTCTTCACGATACTGTCTGCAGATTTTTGCTGACTCCTGTTAGTTTCTAAAAATGCTGCTAAGCTTATGTTTTGCAATCTGTGTACATCCAAGAAGCACAGATCGTGGGGATTAACTTCTTCCAGATCTCCAGATCACAAGTTACCAAAAGAAGCAGATATGATGGTAACTTTTCTACAAAGATTCTGTTAAAAACCACTTTGAGAACCAGGTAAGCCAGAGGAATCATCCATCCAGGAAAGGATTGGCCATGCAAGTTTCTGAGGCAAAGTGGGAATATAGCAAACACACATCTTAATAAATTAGGCTTAACAGCTTAACAACACTTTTCAACTACAGAAGGCTTTAGAGGCATTAGCTAACAAATTAATCTTGACAATAAACCCTTGTCTGACTAAATGGTAAAATACTGAAGTTTCCTACTTTACTAAGAGAAATTAATATTGAAATCTAAGATACAAAATTTGAGAAATAAGGCAAGGCAAATAAAGTGAGGCAGATAATACCAATGAAAGGCATTTAGTGATAAAAAGCTCAGCCGTGGTACACACAATTCAGGATCTACATCATAGAAAAAAGAAAAGAATATTTGTGATCAAATAAATTAGTGTATACTGCCTCTTTTTTTTCTTTTTTTCCAAAATTGGTGCCACTGAATTCATCTCTAAGAAAAGTCTCAGATCAAGAAATACTTCCTGTATTAAGAAACACACACACAGCCAACCAACCTAACATGGGATTCTTTCAACAGAAGATGGGGGTGCAAGAAGGTTCATGGCTCAATACACTTAGTTTCCATCCTTACATGGATTTTTCTTCACTTTGACCTGTCTTTGAAAAAAAATCTAAAGAACTTGTTACACCCATAGTTAAAAATATTAAAATTACAAGTGAGGCTAACAGAAAAAATGGATGCTCAATAAGCATTATATTTTTTCTACTTAAATCAACTGCAAGAAAACTACCATACACTGCAAAAAAAAAAAAAAAANTCTGCATTCACATCTGCATGAGAAACATGCACATTTCTGGATTAAACTCACAAAAGAGAGTTTTAAGGGCAGAAAATTCCCCAAGTAAAGAGCATTGCCTCCCAGTATAGGGCTGTATTTAGGATCCACAAGACTTCTACTCCAATCCACACTGGGAAAAATTATTACTGTGAGGCTTCATTTAGCCATTTACAAAGTAAACCATTTTCCTCAACACTAGTCCACATCAGAATATAATTAATTAAAAGTTGCCTTTTATTGGACTGTTGTACTTATCCCTCAACATTTTGACTGATCTCATGGGACATTGGATTTACATGTGCAGGAGTGGGACCTGTAAGACTCAGGGAAGGAATAATAGGAACCCTAATATTGTAATTCATACTTCCTGTCATCTCTTTTTCATTACTTTTTACCTTCCTGCAGTGTTGATTACACAATTCATCCATTTCAGACTGCAAAATGTCACTTCAATAATCTTTGACAGAACAGCTTCCAGGACTCAGTTCCCTCCTATGAAAAAGGTTGGAATTTCTAATCAAGAGTCAACACATACCTAGTGTGGCAAATTTCTGCTCATTTCAAGAATGAAGAAAACTTCCCTTTTACTGGGCTGTTTAAAGACTACCTTAGTGTATAAAGAAAAATGCAGCATGGTATTAATAGTGACAATTTGGAACAGTGGCATGACTTGATTTAGGTTTTAATATTGCCACCACCCTTAGCCACAGATCTTTTGTAACCTTATTTTTATGCCTACCCGGAAGAATATTTAGTCCATGCTATCAAAATATAATAAAAATCTGAGTAAAAATAAGGGTAGGAGAGATATCACTGGGAGACGTTTTAAGCTTTGAGACCTTCGAGACCAGTCTAGTGGGGACATGAACAGGGAAAATAGGAACACTTCAGTACAAATATTGTTTGGATGAATCAAATCTAGCTTTTCTCTTTTAAATAATTCACATATAATTTATCATCTGATTGCTACAAAAACTAGGCTGTGGACTCAGCAACTCCTTTGTGTTCTTACTTACTTCTCAAATAAGGCCAAAAATGAATGAGATTTTATAATAATGAATACATTTGAGAGACTTTGCTCACAGATTTCCACTGAAGCATTTTATGCAGAGAAAAATCTAACCTAAGATCTACCTCCATGTTACATCTAATAAAGGCTGTGTAAAAATTATTCTTAGTTTATATGATCAATAGGACACATTTTTAAAAAAATAATCTTCTTTCTGCATTTCTGGATGAACATTCATGGTCCTGGAGAAACAAAGGAAATTTCAAAAAAGGAAAATTCTTAAATCACGATGTAGAATATCTGTTACAAAATCAGACTATAGTTCTTACCCTACCCAGCTCTCAAATCAGAGGGAGTGAGAATGCAATTTAAAGAGGGTGAAAATCCAATAAATCACTTTTTATAATAGTCAGCAATACTACAACGTCACATTCACATTCTATGGTTATTTCAGGCCTGCCTCAGATTAAAAAAAAAGTCTGATTTTGAATTACTGTAATTAACTGCAAAAGCTTGCTGATTTGTTGATGCAAAATAATGTCAATCATTTTCATAAACTTGTTAGAAACTTTGTAAATAAATAGGAAAAATGGTACAAGGAACAGAAATTCACTCTTTGTCATCAGTTTGCTGTTGACATGCAGAGAAAGGTGTTGTAAGGATGGACATAAGCAAAAACCGTGGTCCCCTCCCTGCCATCATTAGTGTAACATTCTTAAACAGTGAGCTGTATCGTGTCCCAGGGTGGCTGTGAAAGAGAGCCTATTTTACATTTCACCCTGAAAACTTACTAAGTCTGGAAGGAAGGAGGAAAGGAAGGAAGGTGTGAAACACTGAGTTTGCTTTGAAGCAGAGTAGGTAAAAAATTAGTTTGGAAAGCAGTGGAGAAGGAAAAGAAAAATCCCTCTTGAGCTGAATAGCTGCAGGCACATGCCATTAATTTTAGCTATTAAAAAGTGCTGAAGTGTATATTTTGAAAATCTTCACTCTTGCACAGATTTCTCTGAGAGTATCTATGGGACTTCTTCATTCCAGGGTACAAGCAGCACAATCTGGCCCTAAATTGAGAATATACAACCCCTGAACATTACTGAAGTAGAAGTGCAGTTGACAGTAATTTCACTATCAGTGCTATGTATTTTCACAGCACTACTGTGTGCATTACAAGGTGCTATGTAACATAAAAATCATGTTCTGCAAACAATATTCAATCCAGTTCTCCTTACTATTGGAAATCAGGAGGGACAGAAGAATCATAACTCCCCCTAAAAGCAATGACCAATCTGCTACAGTAGGCAATGGCACAACTGATACAAAACTCGGCTCTTGGTCTGATCCTACAGAACAGAGAATTGCCCTATGCATGCTCGAGGAAAGTCGAGTGGGATCAGGCTCTTTAACAGATTCTGCAAGAGAGATAAATCAAAACTGTAATCTCAAATGCAAACCATTTAAGTATTCATTGATACCTGTCTTGCAGCAGCTGTAGGGGGAATGAAAAAGCCGATGCAGGAATGGGCTAAGAGTGATCTAAGACAGAACACACAGGCGCTGATCAGGGCTGGGGGGGACAAATGCAGTTATTGTTTTGTACTTCTTATTTTCTGTGCATTTTCAAGGTGCTAGCTCTGGTTTGCTTTTTTGTTTGGTTTTTTTTTTAGCAGAACACTAAGGACACTGAGCTGTCATTCTTTCTAAGAAGTCTGATTCAGCATCTGTAAAAGATGTAAATTAATTATGGTGCCTGACTTTACCAAATAGTAGCTCTGGTCCACTAATTTTATTCCAGGGTTGTTTTCTGGTAAATTTCTTTTCTTCTATTAAAGGAAATTTGTTAACAAGGCACTACGAAACAAAATTTTCTGCCATCGAAAATATCACCTTTTGTCACAAAGGTCTTCATGAGCACTCTAAACACAACATGCAGCTTGAGCATAGGGGATCAAAAGCCCAGGTACTGCTTCAAAGAAGCACAAAACAGTCTGGGGCTCAATTCTACTTCTACTGTGGTCAGCAACACAGAGCATGAGTCATTTTTCTCTACTAAAATGCTTCTAAGCTGCAATCCCTATCTCACAGAGGTTTAAGTCAAATATTGGTCTAGAAGATAACACTGCCGTGGATACGGGATTCTTGCAGAAGGCAAGAAAGGATCAAGGCACAACCATGTCAGTTACCAGTGGGCAACCAGAGTCTGGGTTGTTTCTTTGTTACAAAACATTAAAGCAGTAAGAACTTGACCATGCTTCCATCAATTTAAAGTGTTCTGTTAGATAAATATTTTTAAGATCTGTACAACAGGCCTTCTATTTAACAATGAATACATTTCAGGCTAATGTGCTGCCAAGCTCCAGCTCTCTTTCTAGCAGCTGAATTCTTGGATAAAATAATTTTGCAGGGTATGAGCAATGCAGTTCTGAAAATAGCATCACTGCAAAATGAAAGATGGCAAGAACCTCTACAATGCTGATTTATTTCAATGAAATTTCATCTTTTATTATTAGTATCTAGTTTGATGTCTTCAGCTGAATTTTCATCCTTAATAAAATGTAAATTTATAGATTTGCTCATTCTGAGGCTCCAGCATAAATACCTAGGAGGGAAACAAACAAAGAAATTGCCCATTCACAATTTACATCATAAAATATGTAAAACAGAAAAATGCTTTGTGGATCCAAATAATTTGCATTTATCATCACCATATTTACAAGGACATTAAAAAAATGAAAAAAAAAAAAAACCCACCACACAATCAAAAACATCCCACCAGAACATCAAAATAAACACCAATCAACAAGCTGTTTCACACTTATTCTAAGTATGTTTCCACTAGAAGAATGGATTGGAACAACAGTCTTTAAAATATCAGTGGGTTTAAGCATCTTGCATAATGCTCAGCATTTAGACATGTGCTGAGAAAACACTAAGAGGTGATATTGCACTTCCCTGACTCTAAGTAGATTACATCTTTTGGCTCTCCTTCCAATTCACTGATATGAAGGTATACTTCAGTACTTTATTTTTTTCCTAATAGTGAATATTTTTAAGTAGGTTGAGAAAAAAAAACAATTTTCAAATGAGAAAGAGCCTGATATTTTATAATCCATTAATACAGAAGTCTTTTCTAATTAACATCAGCAGCTAAACTGGCATTCTTCTATCACAGACTATAAGCTATAAATGGGATTTTATGCATATGAGATGTCTCAAAATCCCTAAGTCTGACAGTAGAAGCAGATGAAAAGAAAACATCATAAATGTCATCTATCTACCTTTGGTCACTGGTGCCATACAGAAAATGATGCTGAGACCAAGCCCAGCCACACTCTCAGCAGGACCCACACTTGTCAGGTCCATGTGAGGAAGCCAAAAATATGAATGTGCCAGCTGTGCAAGCCCTAATTCATATGACTCATATAGACTTCCCTGAGTTGTCCTAATGACACCAAAACAGTAAAGATGATTCATGCAAGTAAAAAATGGGAATACACAACTTCTTTTCTAAAAATGTCCTGTCTGGATACATATAGATATATGTTCACATGTATACTATTTTTATCTTTACATTATCATTATCCACCAATGTATGTAAGTGGCAGATCTGTCTTGAATTTAATATTTAATGTAATACATACGTACAGAACAAGTGACTGAGGAGAAAAAATGTTAAAAGCTAAAGGAAAGAGAAAATGAGTGGAAGAAGAAAATTAGAGGGGGGATAAAAAGAAAAGACATTAAGATGTATCCACAGTGATGCAGTAACTACAGAAATAGTCCCATTGATTTTGAAATGTTTCATCTGTAGCTTTATAAAAATTAAAATATGCTTTGTTTGGGTTTTTTTTTTCTTTTTTAATCAGTACATACAGGATTATTATCAGAAAGGAGAATGTGTATCTTTATGTAGTACATTACTCACTATCAGTAACAATATCAACAAATGCTGTGCCAAAAGGATACTTAGGAATGACAAGATAAACTTAAGACTGTCTTGATGCAGTATAGAGAAAAGAACAGAAATAAACTGAGTCCTCTGCTAGCCTTATCAGGCAACATACAAACCTTGTATATCTAACAATATGTTTTTCTGAAGTCTGTACACATAATAAATACATAAATGTATATGGCTACAAAAAAGAAGTGCTTTGCATACTGTGATAGCAGTAGTGGTTATAGTGCCAGGAGTACTATATACAATATTCTCATCTGAGTGCAAAATATCTGCTGTGTTGCAGGTGTAATTAAAAGGCTCGGAGTTGCTGTGTTAAAATTAAGAACATGGTATCTTGTACCAACAAACAGATCCCTAACACATGACACAATTAATATGATACATTTACATGGAATGCAATATGCATCAGTCAGCAGCTAAGCCTTATAGCTCTGTTAAAGACACAATTACTACCATACTTCAGTAGTTTATTAAAGGACAGTCTTCAATATTTGCAGTGAAATATTTCAACACTGGAAGCAAGGAATGCAATACCACCTGCTCAGATTTTCAATGAAAAATTAATGCTATCATTTCACACAATACAAACCTGCGCCTGAAATTCTCTATATTTTGCTTTGTAAACATATCAGGGCCTTTTTATCTTATCAGAGAATTAAAATTAATTAAAATACTGAGATTCTATCACACAGGCATTGCATAAACCTTCAGCATTTCTTGCTAAGAATACTACATGCTTCTATATTATTATATTTGTGATATGGAATTCTGAATGTTTTAGAAAAGCACATGTTAAAATATTTATTAATGCAGAAGAAACAGATGACTGAAGGAAAAGTGATTGTACAATAATAAGTTGTTGAAGAAACCATATACTCTATATCCCTGAATATGCACATTTTTCACACAACAGCTAGGAAATCCTGCTTCCTCAGACCAACTTTTTCACTAAGAGAAAAAAGAGACTGAAAATAATGGGAAGAAAGCAGGTAGCTAAGCACATAATATCAGCAAACCTCCAGTTCTTCAATTATTCATATCCTTTCTTTCCTTTATCCTCCTCTGTCATGTTTTTTTTAATTCCTATTTTTAATATTCTTAATATATAATATCTTTTACATTAAGAGCATTTGCGTCACTTCTCTTTGTTCTTCCCCATTTGTAATTTTTAGTAAGAGATGAAACACTGCTGTCAAGTCTTAAAAAAGATTAGAAAAATTGTTTTCTCCTTCACCTGTTACATCATTACTTTTTGCTAAGCAGCTCTCCCTGCATCAACCTGTTGTGTGCTGCCTTCTAAACAAACTAAGCCTTGCTTGCACTTTGATGCCATTTCAAAGGGGAACAGTACTATGAGGGATGCACAGTCGCTATAGATTGTTTCTGCAATATTTCAGTGGAATAACAATGAGAAAAAAGAAGAGAGCAAACAGCAAGTAGATTGTGTAGAACATGGAAATGCTGACGACTAACATAATATTCTAAACTACTTTATCACAGGTATATTTATAATTAAAGTTGTATGTTTCACTGTTGTCAATTTCTATTATCATGATTGTCAGTAAAGGTAAATTCAGAAAGAAATTGGCAAAAATAGATGGGGAGACAAAACCAGTTTTAAAAGAATATCACATCTTCTTATGTTAAAAAGCAATCTGGACTTCTATTTGAAAATATATATATATTCTTTTTATATTATATTCTTTTAATTCCACTGGGTTCCATTTTTCTTTCTCTTTTAAACCCAGAAAAATCCACATAGAAGATAAATTGTAATTAGTTGTGTATGATAACCTTATCAGCCCAGTGAGAAACCGTAAATATCAGAGCTCAAAAAATCGTAAATACAGGAGCTCAAACACAAGAAAACAATGAATTAAAGAGACCTGGGTTTGTATTTTGCTACACTTGCTTCTACATGGAACATCTTTATAAACTGCAACACGAGAATGTTTTAAAAGGTATTTTTCCCTACAATGGAAGACTGTATTTATTCAACTTAGAAGATACTAAGTGGTTATTCAACACTTATCTTTGTGTTCCTTTCATTTAACAGTGAGAGCATCCCTTTGAGTCTTTCATAATGGAACCGATACTCAGAACTGAATCCAATTATAACAACCTACCAGCAGTACTAATTGGTGAAAATGCATTGCTGGTAATTACTGCAAGGCATCCTTCTGCCCAGGATGAACGACACCAATAAATTCTACTCAGCGTTAAACAATAAGGAAAGACTAACATTAGCACTGTTTTTCTTATGTAAAATGCATTAAAGTGAGTCATCCACTTAAAAGTTACCTACTGGTAGCTTTAACCCAGATTCGGGGACTAAGGTAAGCGCTTCAAAAAACCAACCAAACAAAAAGAATATAAAAATAATGAGGTGAGAGAAAAGAAAAAGGAAGAAAACACGATCACATAGTGCTTTGTCGTGGATTTTTTTCCTATCTGTAGGCGAATCTTCAATATGTATTGCCTTTCCTTTCGCCTTTCTTTTATTGCATCATTATTATTTGATCTTTGCACTGCTCTGGGCAACACTTTCATGCTAATAATTCTGCAGCGCTTTAAAGATTTCTATCTCAGGGCCAGGCAAGGCACCGAGCTGCGGGCACCGCGAGCATCCTTCAGCTCTCGCGAAGATATTTCTGAGAAGTAACAATCTGCAAGGCCAAGGCTGAGTAAAACACTTCTTCAGCTGCGTGGCTTTAAGCGTGCGAAAGCCCCTCCGGCGGGACCCACGCGTGCGCACCCGCGGACCCACCGCAGCCCCGAGCCCCGCGGGTGCGCTGGAGCCCGGCCAGGCAGGAGGGAGCCGGAGCTCGGGCTCGGAACTCCCAGCCATGCCCGCCTGCCCCGCTTCCCATGCCGGCCGCGGAAAGGCAACGAAATCCGCCTTCCGTGTGGATTTTGATAAAATTGCCAAAGTTTTCAGGTTTTTTTACTAACAGTGTTGAAACTCCATCCAGGCTGGAATAACCTCTGTGGGAGGAAGGGGCGGACTCTGTGTAACTCGAAACTTTCTTCTCGACAAGGATGACCTGACGGGGTATATTTGGGAGCCGCTCCGGAGCGGGATTCCGAGGCGAAGCCTTTACCTCAAAAGTCCCGCCGCCGGCCGTCACCGGAGCTTCCCCCTCCTGGTGACCGCCCCGGCGGGACCTTCAGCTACCCCGACTCTTCTAAGCAAAAGATGCCGAAAACCTACAATTTTTCCCGATCTTCACTTTCCGCCCGGTCTAACTTGATTTCCCTTTGTATTGTCGCTGTCCCTGGCGCCGAGGAGNTGGTGGCCGAGGGGAAGGGTCCCTCCGAGGAGTGGTTCATCACCACGGACTGGAAAAGTGTCAGGATAAAGACCAGAAGCCAGCCAGCAGCCATCTTCCTGATCGAAGATCGATCCCCCTTCCCCAAGTCGGCGAGACGGCAATAATAATAAATTCAATTATCGTGTGTGGCGGTGCGGGGGGGGCCGTGGTTCTTTAAAGCCTCCTCCGCTCCCCCCACCCGCCCCCTTGCAGGAGGCGCAGCCCAGAGATGCGCGGAAAAGCGGGAGCGCGGCCGAGGGTGGGGAAGAGGAGGAGGAGGAGAAACGATGGAGATCTGTGGNGAGATCTGTGGGTGGAGTGGGGGAAGAGGCGAAACGGAGAAAAGAAGAGCGAGCGAGAGATACTCCACTCTCTGCTACTCCAGCAGCAGCTCCAGCTTCATCTGATCCGCCGCCATCAGCGCTACTTTTGTAACAGATCCTACTCTGCGTGTCGTCCTTCCCTGATTTATTCCACTGATTGCAGAGCAGAAAGAGGAGGAGAGAGGCAGGCGGGGTGGCGGCTCCTGAAAGAAGAGGAGGGAAGCAGGCGATAGAGTTGGAGACGGGCAGATCGCTGCCGGCTCCTGCCTTCCCTGCCGGCAGCGG
>VXBC01001035.1:817628-868102 GCA_013399945.1 Ploceus nigricollis
TGGCAGGGTTAGGCTTGTGTTTGGCCTCTTCCCTTAAAGATCCTTTCCAGCCTCAAAGATTCTGTGATTCTATTCTATGATTCTACTGAAAGTACTGGAAATCTTTCTTTCAACTGACCATGGTAGTTCATATGTCAGAAAAAAATTCCTATTGCAAAACTATAAAATTTAACTTGCACCAAAGGCTGCTTTGCAGTTCAGTTAATCCACAGTAAGTATTAATTCATGATCAAGCTTTTATCTTTTATTTCAATTTCTGGATATATTATTTATGTTATCATGTCTTATGTACACCATTTCAGATCTAGTGCGGGTTGAATCTAGTATGAAATACAAAGAAAGGAGCAGGGTCCTCTGTCTCTTAACCATTTTTAAAAAATCCAAATTTATTATGTTGGCACCAGAGTCAAAGTTGTATTAATCTGGTTTTATGCTTGTATATAAACTTATTCTTCAGTAATCAGCATTTTCAGAAAACTTCTTGAAGCCAGTGACAGGTTAAGACCACACATGCAGTGATTGCAGCACTTGTTTGAATAGATGGGACACAGTTACCAAGTGCCTTAAGTGTCTTTTGTGGGGGCGTTATAGGCAATAAATCTGTACTGGCTTTATTCTTGCCAGCCCTGATCAACAGTTTGCTGAGCATATTCCACCTCCACTAGATGGAACCCCCAGATGTTACTGGGTTCAGCCAAAATGCACTTGCTGAAATATGGCAAAAAGTGTGTGCATGACCCTGGAGAAAGGTGTAAAGCACAAGTCTGATGAGGAGCAGCTGAGGGAGCTGGAGATGTTTAGCCTGGATAAAAAGAGGCTCAGGCGGGACCTTATGACTCTGTAAAACTGCCTGAAAAGAGGTTGTAGAAAAGTGGGGGTCAGTCTCTTCTCATGAGTAACAAGTAATAGAACAAGCGGAAATGGCCTCAAGTTGCACCAGGGAAGGTTTAGATGGGATATTAGAAAAATTTTCCTCATGGAAAGGGTTGTCAAGCACTGGAACAGACAGCCCAGTGAAGTGGTTGAGTCACCATACCTGGAGGTATTTAAAAGATGTGTAGATGTGGCACTTAGGGACGTGGTTTAGTGGTGGACTTGGCAGTGCTGGGTTAGCAGTTGAGCTATATAATCTTAAAAGTCTTTTCCAACCTAAATGATTCTGTGGTTCTGTAGTTCTATGATAATCAATGCCACATACCAAAATACTATTTTCTTCCTGGCATGTAATATCTTCTTTATGTCTGTGTTTTACATAGACATAAGGGGTAATCTTGCTGAATAGTTCTTATTCCATTTGCTGGTACAGGACTGACTAGAGACAGCCTGATCTCAGTTTCTCGTTTCAGGGGTAAAAATTCTCTTATTGGAGTCTGCACCAGGTGGAAATGCAAGATCCAGCCCATTGCAAGTGAGATTAATTGTTTTACATATTTGAATTTGATAAAATTTATATTGCAAAAACTTTGTGACCTGCATCCAACAGCAAGATAATCAACACTGTTTTGTTCTCACCCTTGCGTTTGTTCATATTTGAGTAAGCATGCTAGATCTGGTAGCAAAACCATCACTATTTGATATGACTGTTTATGCTTTTCTTGTTATTCTCAGATTTGAGGGAAGCATTCATTCTAATTCTACTCATTAGAGCAGGGCTGTATGCATTTTCACACTTGGGTTTTTTGATACTGCAGTTAAACTAACAATAATTTTAGGATAACTTAATATTGAAACTTCAAGTCCAGAACAATAAAAATTCTCCCAGTGAATACGAAGAAAAATATTTTATAACAAAGTGCCAGTCTAAAACTTCATCCATGGTGCTGATTTTGCTTGGTGTAGAGTTGATTTTCTCTAGAGTAGCTGGTACGGGGCTTTGCTTTGGGCTATGTTGAAAACAATGTCGATGACACAGGGATATTTTAGTTGGTAAGCAGAGCTTACACTGTAGCACTATAGGGAGATAGTAGTTTGGTTCAGAAACACTCTGTGTTCATTCTAATATTATCATTAATATGTTTTTGAGTTTCAAAGGAAAATTAATTTTTTTTGTTCATTAATCACTGTGTTGTATTTCACAGTAGAATGTAAAAGTGCTCATTGTAAATCTCATATTGTTGTTGTGACACTATTCTCAGAAAATCATAAATGTCAGTCATCTTGCTGGATGTTTTAAATACATTATAATTATAAATGTTAAACTGTGGTATGTTCTGAACTTGTAAAGAAATATAACTTCTAAGAGCAGTCTTGTACATATAACATATGTTTTATAAGGTTGAAATTGACACAGTATTTTTGTACAACCTTGTCTATTTTGTACCAAGTCCCTAATCTATTTTAACGTAGTTTATTCCATCCCTTCCACTGACTTGAAGCATATACAGTTCTTTCTTGAAACCAAATATATATGTATATATATTTCTTCTTTAACCTCATAAATCAGACAATTTTCCCAAACTTTTCACCCTGTGAGATACATTCTTATGCCAGTAAATGCTTTTCTAAATGTAAGGGTGGGCCTCTCCTGAAATCCGGTCTCTTGCAACTTTATAGGACTATAAAAAAGGCAGATTGACCCATGGAGAGGCACTCTCTGTGGTGGTAACAGAATAATCATGGCAAACCACTATCAGCCAAATGGAGTTAAGCCATCTCAGCATCTCATACTTACTTAATCCATCTAACCTAATTAACCAGGTGGTAATGAAAGGTACATTCCAAAGTTATTGCTGAGATTTTACTGCAATATTCCTGCAAACAAATGGGTGCTGTTGTGCCATTCAGCCACAGATGCTACTTTTGGAAGTTCAACAGGGTCGGCTGGACTTTAGTAGGAAGGTTGTATTTGTCTCCCTTTTTTGGAACACAGTTGTTGCTGTTCCCATTCTGCATTTGATGAGATACTCATAGACTGCCTATGAGAAAGGGGTTTCCTTTTTTCTTACCCAGTCATAGTCAGTGGGCATAAATCTCCACAGAATTGTTCATCCTATCCTAAAATATGGGTTATTGAGATGGCATTGGTATCCTGTTTGATTTGCTTTGTAAACTAATAGTAAATACAAAAATAACTTAGAAGGAATACTGGGCAGGAGGATGGAGAAAAAGTAAGAATGAAAGATTATAGAGCAAAAATAAGAAAAGAACAGGAAAGTAAATATCAAGAAGGAAGGTTGTGCATGTGGAAATAAAGACATGCATATTGTTTTCATTACATATTGTACAAGGAAAATAAAATTTTTAAAAGGAAATAGGTGAGGAAAAGTAAAGTGAATCAGGAAAACAGGAATATGAAGAGAAAAAAAAAAATCATTAGGAAGATGAGACAGTAAAGGGAAGAAAAACTGTGTGCTGATAAGGAAGATGTGCCAGTAAGTAGGAGAGGTAATAAAGAGGAAAAAGAGGAATGAGCTCATCAAGAGAGGTATGGTCTACACGTGCACACTTGTCCACTTAGTTTTAAAAGATGGCAAAAAGAAGTCAAGTCTGTTATGCCAGGGGAGCGCAGCAGAGGCTGCCAGGGCTTTGCCATGTGCTGGATCAGGGCCAGGTGGCCCCCTTGGCTGGGGTCACTCTCATCTGCTGTGCTCTGCCCCTAAGCAGAGGTGATTAGCTCCGGTGACAAAGGCCACAGAGCTCCTGGCTTAGGAGCACAAGACCCAAGCCTTGTGTTCCGGGAGAAGGCAGAGCTCCCTGCTGTATAACACAGTATACCTCAGTCTTTAAGACAGCTTCTGCTACACATTTTACACCAGCTGTAAAAATGATTTAAGGAAAATTTGAATCTTTTGTATGCTAATAGTTTCTAATGAGGGAAGCTAGTGGGATAGATGGTAGACTTTATGCCAAGTAGCCTTAAGAAATAATAAAATAACAAATAAATATTTATACTATTCCTTCTTCAATAAAGCCTGAAGACATATAAGTTCTCTCATCTCTTTCATGATTTATTAAAAATCTTTAATTGGCTGTTCTTAAAAAATTCCACTTTGACTTTTAAAGTGAAAAGTCAAAAGATAAAAACATCTGTAGGTAAACTTCCACGTCTGATCTGCCCATGTCTCTATAATTCAAATGAAGGAATGGATTTTAAAAGTTACATTTCAAGCTTCTGCTCTCATTTCAGCAGCAAGTGGGATTTTTATGTTGTTGTATTTGAAAGGATAAAGTAAAATGTCTGCATTTGCCCATAGTGTCTCTTATGGCTCTAATTCTTTCTGGAATCATGTGCCATTAAGCTATATAATAATGATGTAATTTATTTATATGGGTTAATGCCTCAACAGTCCAAACTATTTCACAAGCCCTAATATATCACTATGGTAATGTTAAGCCCCCTTGTTATAATTGGGTCTCTACAGTCTGCCATTCCATGCAAAGCAACAAAGGGCAGCTCTCCAGAAACCACTCCAAATGTTGGAATTAATTGTGTTATAGACTTCATATCGCACTTGCAGATGTTATTAATTACTGATACTCTCTGTTTAGTAGCTGTTTCTATAGTAACTATGATTTTTTTTTAAGAGGGTGTGAAGGGAAGTAAGTTGAGTAGTTGTTTTGTTTGTTGGGTTTTTTTCTCCCTAAAAGGAGGACAAAGGCAACCTGATTATATATACACCTATATAAATATATATGTATATGTATAAATACCCAAACCCTAAGAAGTGCAAGGTAAATAAAAAATAATGACACAGAGGAACATGAATGTTTTCAGAAGATATCAAGCTACTTAAAGGATCAGTTACTTAAGTGAACAATCTGCTCTCACTTGATCCTTTTAAGTTAGTGATTTTTGGCACAATCTAGAAAGTCCAGTGAAGTGAGAGTGCATACAGTGCAAGCAAACACAGATCTATGTCTGTGTCCAGCATCACAGGTTTGCTAGGTACAAACACACTACCAATGATGCTGGCTTAGGACTAAAAGGCTTAAAACATACATCTCTATGAAGACTTAAATTTAATATCTTATGTGAATTATAAACTAACCATGGCTGTGTAACCTGCATTTGAAATACAGTTTTTTACGTCCACTGTCCAGCATATTTACAAGAACAGAGCAAAGTATGTAGTTTATCAGCTAACACACCAAGTTTCTGTTAACTTTAAGTCATCTCTAAATTCTGTCTTCATTCAACACATGCTTTTGGTTATGAGGTATTCTAAAAACAGGTATAATGTCCTGGTAACTGGAGATTTGAATAGTTTAATATTTACTCCCTACACATATCAGAAAATAAGTGAAAATAAAGATTCATAAATAAAATTACTGATAAATTAAAAATTATTGTCTCTTGAAACTGCCAGGGGTGAAAAAAAAGTATGATTTATTTTGATATTTGAAGATGATATGCTTAAATAACAGAAATATTTCCTTTTAAAGTGTAGCATTTATCATATTCTAACTCTTAAAATATCATATGAAAACTATAACAATCTGAGCTCATTTCCATCAGTAGCTATGTTAGAAAACATGACTTTAAGTGTCCAGTTCTCCCTCCCTGGAGTACAATAAACCTTTCGTCCACTTTGAAATGCAGATAACTGACTCCAGGAGTACCACAAGAATTTTTCATTTCTGTGGAAGCTCACTGCCAAGTGCCACGTGCACCCATCTGTCCTGTGGGAGTGAAATATAACCTTTTGAAGCAGATAAGCATTTGTCCCATGCACTGATGAAATCCTGGGTTTACAGTTTAAGTAGGTCAGAGTGATGCCCATTTTGTGACTGATCTTCAGATGGGTACACAGCACCTCAGCTGGCATGTGCATTAGTAGCCCAGTGTTTGAAGTTGTCATCAAAACATCTACATAAAGCACAGAGTAAATAAAAATAACTCAGGGTATAATAAATTAATTAAATATTAAAATAGAGTAATAAAAAAAAGATGAATCTCAGTGTCTAAGAGGATAAATCTGGACTGAGAGTTTTCCTCTTATAACACAAATCAAGGTTTTCCCTGTGAGCTGGGAAATTCTCGTAGGACCTAAGCGTGTTCTGCCTCCCACACGATGTTTTGCAGCAGAAATCCTCTCTGAGGAGAGGTTGCTCTCTGTAAGAGGCTACTGCTGTTTCCTCATCTGCTGCCTTGGACTGGCTGCCCAGGCACAGTGTCCTTGAAGCCAGCTGAGCCAAATCCTGCGTGGTGTCCTGCAGAGGAGTCACCACCACCACCCCTCCAGAGACTGACTGAGACCAGACCAGTCTAAGAAAAAGCAGCAGCTGTGCTAGATTTGATCAGTAGTCCCTGGAAATAAAGTTCCTTTGTTTCTTTTTCACTTTGGAAACTTCCTTTGCCCTTGACTAGGCCTTTCTTATGGCCAGTCTCCTGAGGTCTGTTTTCTAGGTGTGAAAAGAGATGAGAGGAAGATCATTTTTTGAAAACATGAGAAGTCTATGGGAGACATCAAGTGGAGGACATAACCTTGAGAGTACAGGGGTAAAGGAGGCAGAAAGCCTAATGCAGGGTCAGAAAATTGAAAGGAAAAGGATTAATTAAAATATACTAAAGGAGTTTTGAAGATGAAAAAGGAATTGAAGTGCTAAGTATTTTCCCTTGTAAGAGAAGCTGTGCTGAAAATCAACAGGGAAAGCATGGCTTTTATTTGAGAGGCAATTTGCATATTAATATTGTGATAGCATTATGCAATAGTATATAAGACAGATTGGGTAAATAGAGGCTGTGACCAAACATTTCAGCTTCTTCCCCATGTCTATTAAAATAAAAACTGGCAGAATGTCACACTGTAGGATTGTCCTTGATTTGTTCCCAGTAGAACATTAATTGATGTATTCCCTTGTTTTGATATGTGATTTACAAGCTCAATAACTCGAAGGGTGATTACAGCCAGGCAGGCAATCTGGATGCCAAGCCTCATTTCAATGAACTGTCCTGGATATTTCACTCTGAAAATCATGGCTTTCTAAATGTGTGGGAAACAATATTAAGCAGTGGCAATCAACAGTGCAGTTTTCTGTTAGTGTAGCAGGAGGGATTATTTTGAAATAGCTAGTGCATCTGTTTGGTAGCTATTTTTCTCTTTTGAACTGGAAAAATCTACAATGTTTCAAACAAAATGCTTACAAAATACCCAGACATGTAGAAATTTTTGCAAAGAACATTTTGTATTAAAAAAAAATCTGCTTTTTTATTTTTCAAAGCAACCAAAAGGAATGAAGAAGAATATGTACAATCAGTAAAAAATAAATTTAAAAAAAATTCTTCCCATTGCTTTCATTGCAAAACTCTTGGCAACCCAGAAATTCTAAGATATAGTTTAATTCCAATACAATCTACAGTTACTCAACTGTGACCCTTAAATACCAAGGCTGTAATGGTAAAGGTGAAAAATGAAAACTCATTCCTGTAATATTCTGTGTTGCTAAAATATCATCAATCCATTTCATGTTTCATCTCATTTTCTAATATGGTTTCATTTGGTGAAATCTGCTTAACAGAAAAAAAAAATCTTTTTTTAATAACTCTGTTGTTAAATGAGTAATAGAGAATTTGTGTTTCAAAGAGAAAGTAAAGTGATTGCGTGATGTAAGTTTATTTGAATGAAAGCTACTTCCAGTACAGCAGCTTTAAAGGTTAATATTTCAGCTCACACATCAAAACAAGCTAGGAGATGGCATGAGTATTGAGGAGCAGAGTACTAGAGGATGGATACAGCACAATATAGCTTTGCAGAATGAAAACTGGCACATGTTGCCCAAAAATCTGTGGAAGCAACCATCAGCAGTAAATTTTGATCTCAAAATGTTTACTATATTAAACTAACAAATGATACTTTAATATATCTTACATTGAATCTTCTGTCTGAAAACTGTGAGTATGAAGATTATCCTTTATCCAGCATTTAGGAGAGTATCATTGCCCTCTTTCCACCTGTGGGATAAGTTGGCATTTCACTGGATCTTGTGCCAGTGCCTTTCAGCATCCTCTTTGGATTTGTTGCACAGTTGGTGTTTTAGGAGACTGATTTTCTAACACCTTTTGCAACAAGTGACACTGCCTCTGTGCAGGAGGGAGATCAAGGCTATTGTTCTTGTTATACAAACTCATTTAATTCATTCCTCATCATAGTTCCTCATGACTGATTTCTCTAAATTTTGATGATATGAAGAATGCTTTCTTCTTTTTCGTCTGTTGCTTCATCTGTTGCACTAGAAAGTGAAGCACACCTTACTCTGTGGTCAGGTGAGAAGAGTGGCCTTGCCTCAGGCTTTTCAGTCCAACAGCAAACATGTTTTGATGTAGAAGCAAAGTGGCTTCTTAGCAGCTGAAAGAACTTTTGAGAGTATAAATAAGGAAAAGTAAATGGAAAGTAGGAATTAATTTGTGTGGCAAGAAGAAGGGGATAACTCAAAAGAGATCAAGTTTTGAAGACAGGGTTTATAGGAAGAAGGTGAGCCTCTTGTTTTGGGGAGGAGAAATGAGACCAAAGAGTTTGCAAGAGGAAACAGGAGATTGTATCTTTCTCTCATAATTCTAGTAAGCATATTGTGTCTAAGAAATGAAGTGGCCATCATTCCAGGTATTTAACTGGTCACCAGATATCTTTGAACCTCTTTATCCAGAGATGAGAACGGGTCTAGAAATTTGGCTTCAGCCTTATGTGCACTAGGGGTCCAGCTTCCCAAAAGCAAGTTTTCTTCTGTTTGTATCTAGCTCAGCAGATGAAGATGCAAATAATCCAGAAAATAATCCAGTGGCTTGGAGCTTCCTGCCAACTAGAGATGATTAATTAATTTCTTCTCAATTTTGCTGTACATAATGAAACGCTAGAAGTTAGCAAAACATGCTCAGAAAAAGCAGCGTTGCTGAGGTCAAAAAGTTGAAGAATAAACAATTGCCAAAAATATCACTAATTTGAAACAAGCACCAGAAGTTTCACTGCTTTCACAAAGGAGAGAAGCAGAGGCATCATGCAATAAGATTAAGGAAAAAGATGATAGAGGTATGATTATATCACAGTTATGACATGGCCCTTAAGCAAAAAATTATTTTTGTTTGTGTTTCTGGCCTCATTTCTATAGATTCTAGATTTTGAAGGTAATTTAAGACAGAAAAAAAAGGCAATAAAATTCAACATGGATTTACAAAGGCTTACTACTGGATTAAGATTCTATTTTGCTTTGATTTTCTGGAAAAAGGAAATGAAATACATCTAATCTACTTAGACTTTTACAATGCATCTGATACAATTCCACAAGGAAAATTATTAGCTAAATAAAGAAATCAGGGATTAGCACAAGAATTTTAAAATTAATAAGAAATAGACTTAAAAGAGAAAAAGTGAAATGTTGAGGTAAACTGTTGGTTAGAAAATTGTCTTGAAAAGTAGATTAGAGACTTATTTCATCTAAAATTTACATTAGTAATTTTGGCTCATGGTATGTGGTTGATCTGTTAGAATGTAATGATGACACAAAGGAATTGCCAATATAGGAGAGGGTCAAACATCATACGGATGAGAAAGATGAATGATGATGGCAATAACAGAGTAAGAAGAAAATTATGACTTTAGGGACTAATAGGAAAAAATTACTTGCTGCTCATGTAGGTTGTTTACACAATGACTGTGATTCATTAATATTATGTAGATAAAAAATAACCAAATATGATCCTGTAATCTGGTTGTGTTCCCCTGTATTGCTTTTATATTTTTATTGTTTTCTGTTCCTCTGTATTGTTTCCTTCAGGGGAGGTTGAGATTAAATATTAGGAAAAATTTCTTCACTGAAAGGATGGTCAAGGAGGGGGTGAAATTGCCATTCTTGGAAGTGTTCAAAAAAATTGCAGATGTGGCACTTAGGGACATGGTTTAGAGGTGAATGTGGTGGTGCTACACTGATAGTTGGACTCAACGATCTTAGAAGTCTTTTCCAATTTAAATTATTCTGTGATCCTTTAAAGCACTTGACTTTGGGCTGAGCGCGAAAAACTGTGATGTTGAACCCTGTTTCTTACATTCCCATGCCTATATAGCCTATGAGAGCCCATCCTGATCATGGAATACCCTTCTGGCCAACCATGTGAAACAAATAAATTCAGACTGGAACAAGGGCTAAGCAGGGTTCCTGGGACTAAATGTACTTTGTTTTTACAAGCTGGGGGCAGATAAGATGTATGCTCATCCTCTGAAATTGTAAGAGCAGACAGAAGAGAGAGAAGACACATTTTAGCTAATGAATAATGCTGGTACAAGGATAAACAGGCACAAATTAGCCATGGTTATGTGTGAAGGGGAAAATCAAGACCATCAGAGCAGAGAGAGTCTATAAGGGCAGAAAGGGAACATTTGTTTCTAGCTCATGAAACAGAAATAGCAGTGCCCCTTTGCCCAGATCAGTTTCTCACTTAATTTTTATTTCTGCATTTCCCTTAATATCAGTAACACCATTCTTCACTAACAGATTACTTTGCTAAGCCTGTCCAGGCTGTAGAAATTAGGCATCATTTCTCTTTCAGATTTTGCATTTGCTGTTCCCTGACTACCCTCTAGTTTCTGTATTTATGCTCTTTTTCTCTGCACTAGTTCACCCTTTTAGAGTTTCTGTCTGCTTCCTCACAAATACCATCCTTTTGCTGCATGGTATTTTTAGGCAACTTGATATAATTAATTTTATTATTATTATTGGTTTTTTTTCTTTTCTTCATTTTTAGCCAAACTTTGCACCAAAGCAGCTGAAACACCATTTCATTCTTAAAAAAGTGACTCTGTTGCAAGATTCTCTGTCATCATCATATATAGCAGCCTTAAAATTTACAAACATAAGACTGGAGCAGGCAGGCAGAATGCATATAACTTCCTGCACTGATACAAGCATAAATATTTTAAATTTCTTTTTCTCTGTTATCCTAATTATCTAATTATAGTACTGACTCAACATTCAATTTATTTGACAAAAAAAAAAAAATGCTCTGAAACTTTCTTCTTCAAGTATGACAGCCTGTATTGAGCCTACAAAATCCAAAAATCCCATACCCCTTAGATCCAACATAGAGCAACCAAACCTTGTTTGCACTTTGTAACTTCTGATACTTGCTTAAAAACAAGAGAGGTACTGTAAACCACCTCTTCAAACTGGTTCTTGACAGAACAAAATGTCTCCAAGATTAGCCCCTTTATAGCAAAACTAGTAAAATTACCATTACTGCTATTTTGGGACAAGACAGTTGTTTGGTGCACTTGAAGGCTCAGTCAGCTCCCGGGCTGTGTAAGCAAAAGTTGTTTGAAAATCAGCCATAAACTGTTCAGCTTTTCAGACTGAAGTCAGAATTGTTAAACGCAGTGATATCAGATACAATCTCTATCTTTATTTAAAGCTAATATACAAATTTATGCAAACTCAGATAAGGAAGATTTTTTTTTTTTTTTTTGCTTTCACAAGGACTGGATGGCCAGAGAGGAACTGCATGCTTGCTGTTAACACATCATGAGTTGAAAACTGTTAATAACTCAGCCCTTGTCAGAGCAAGGTCTCCACTCAGAAAAACAATGAGGACAAAGGTATTTCCTTTCAGAAATATCTGTTCATATCTGGTTTTGTTCCAGGTAAGCATGAAATCCTAATCCTTCTAAATGTTCCATATAAATAAAGCAGTAATTTTGAGCCAGCTAAACAGTGGTTTGATTTTACCTGCTTTTGCAAAAGAAACCTGTATTTCTGAATGCTAAAAAATACAATATGCCCCTTAGTGGTCACCACATAAATCTGAGGGTACTAACTCATAAAAAATAAATCCTAATAAAAGCTGAAATAAATAGTTGATGTATCTAAACATGATAGAATAGACAAAGGTTGTTACCTGTAAGAAAAAAGCTCATTAAGAAGACCACAGAATGCTGTATTTACAGAGATAAAAATTTTATATGCTGAACAATGTAGTTATTGTTAATAATCATAAAATAATTTGGGTTGGAAGGGGCATTTAAAGATCATCTAGTCCAACATCCCTGCCATGTGCAGGGGCACCTCCCACTTGATCAGGTTGCTCAAAGGTCTATTCAATCTGTCCTTAAACAATTCCAGAGTTGGGGCATCTACCGCCTCTCTGGGAAGCATGTGACAGAGTATTGCTACCCTCATAGTAGATAATTCTTTCCTTATGTCCAATATAAATCTACCCTCTTTCACTTTAAAACCGTCACTACAGACCCTGCTAAGAATCTGTTCTCATTTTTTCTTGTGAGCCCCCTTCAGCTACTGAAAGGCCATACCAAGATCTGCCCAGACCTTTCTCTTCTCCAGGCTGAACAGTCCCAACTCTCTTAGCCTGTTTCCGCAGGAGGTGTTCCAGCCCTGTGGTCACCTCCATGATCCCCTGTGGACATACTCTAACATGTCCATGTCTTTCTTGCACTGGTGACCCAGAGCTGGATGCAGCACTCCAGCTGGGGTACCACCAGAGCAGAGTAGAGGAGCAGAATCCCCTCCCTCAACCTGCTGTCGACACTGCTTGTGACGCAGCCCAGGACATGTTTGGCTTTCTGTGAATGCACATGGCTGGCTCATGTCCAGCTCTTCCTCCCTCAGTGCCCAAGCCCTTCTCCCCAGGACTGCTCTCAATCTCTTCTGCTCTTCATCTCTTCATCCCCCAGTGTGTATTGCTATTGGGATTGCCCTGACCCACGTGCAGCACCTTGCATTTGGCCTTGTTGAACTTCTTGAGGTTAATTATCTGCTTTCATAGTGCTAAAAATAGGTGCCTAATTCCTGGAGCCTTTAGTTACACTGGAAGGAGGCAAAAGCTCCTCTAAATAAAGATCCTAAGGCATAAGTTCCCAAGCTCTGCTCTTCCAGAGCAGATATCACAATATTATAAATCAGAAGAAAAAATGGCTTAAGTAGTAAAGTTAGTAAAGTCTTTTGACAAAGATGCTTTGATTTATAACCATTAACATGTGCTCTCTTTTGGCTTTTGGTTTTCCTGTGGTTTTGCTTTTTGTTGTGTTACAAAATTACTGTGACCAAATATTTCTGCCTACAAGTTATTCTCCGTTATTGTTTATTTGGGTTCATGGACTAAACAAAATTTAAGGCTATTTTGGTTACCAGAGCTACCAGACTTGTTCCCAAACATACCATGAGGCCTGAGGTAAGAATTCAGCAGTGTCCAGCTGGCCACAGTTCAACCTTGGAAAAATTTTTTTGTATATAGGAGACAGATTTGACCCAAGGATGTCAGAGAAAGTGATATAAAACCTCCAACAAAAATCTCAGTCAGGAACTCAATCACATGTTGGAAAAATCCTGATTTAGTGAATGTTCATGGCTGCTTTCACCAGTACCTGTAGCTTTTGCCAATGGGTTTTCTGTTCAAACACTGGTTGTGTTAAGAAAGGCTTAATGATAGAAATTTGTTAATTCTGTGACTTCAGAAAGTCTGACCTGATGACAGTTCCCTTCCCAGAGGATGCAATTAAGTTATAACTCTGGTAATGTCTGGCTTGTTTACTGGCTTATAATGGACTTTCCAGATAGCAGTATGACAACACTTATATTGGTGCTAGTTGTGGCAAAAATAAAGCTTAACAGGGAAGGGAAAATACCAATGCCCATTTGAGTGGTGGTAGACTTACTTTCTCAGTGACTTCAGATTTTTTTCATTGAAGTTAAAGCCATTTTTTTTCCCTGTTTATGTATCTCTTTACAGAGGAGGCTTTCTGGGTTCAGAACTAAATGGCAAGTCACTACTTCTATCTCCCTGTAGCTGGAGTTAGTCTTTCTATTGCCATGGAGAGCATAATCTCTGAATTTGGGTGCCTCACTGAGACACCTAAGGTACTCCTACACTAGTCTGAGTAAAAAAGACAGGCATTAAGTCTGAGCAGTTTGCAAATTGTTCAGCAAATATATCCTGGGACCACATATTGAGCCATGAAGATCAAACAAATGGTGAACAGATAGTTCCTGTATAAGCTCTTCCATGCTGTACATGTAATATTTTCTACAAGCTTTGACCCACTGTTGTGATAGAGTGAACAAAATTTACAATTAGGCAAATTTATGGTGTAGAAGTGTTAGGGAGAGTCATGGGAAGATGGAGAAAACACACAATGGGGACTGAATTAAGGCTGCAGAATTTTGAATGCTTGATTCTGTAACCTTTGCAACCTTAATAATGTTATTTTAATGCACACTATGTTTTATTTGTTTAATGCCTCAGAGTAGCTACATTTGGAATGAACTCCATCAGCTCCACTGAAAGAAGCAACTCAATAAGTCCCGACCCAGCATGGCCTGTTGTGATCAGCCTCTGTAAGGTCATAAGCATCAGCCTTAGCCCTGAGAGCTGATGACAGAGTGCAGAAAAATTCTGTCCTCAGTTCCATGAAAGCCTAATTGCTCACTTTGTCATGTTGATCTTGTAACATGTCTCCTGCTCCTACTGCTTCTCAGTAATTTTCTGCATAGAAATACCCTCTGTGCACTGTCACCATTCACTCTGTGACATGGTGAAATTACTGTACAGGCTATTTCTGTTAGATTTCACTAGGGAATGTTATTTCTCCCTGGAGGTGCTCCCATCAGCTTCATGCTATTTCTATCTCTCAAGAAACAATTCTAAGCAGCACCCTTTCTACTGATATCAGTCCTTTCCCTCCTCCTTCTCAGAGCTGGCAGTCATAGTTGACTGTGTGCCAGATTAAAATTTGAGAGGGTTACTATCCAAAGTGTTTGATATATTCTAATGCTTCAGGATCCTTTCACTGTAATTTCATCCTATACTTCAGCAATGCATTGCCCAGCTCCTGAGTTCCCCAAATCCAATGTGCCCAGAATCCTGGAGAAATGCACTTGTGTTAGGGCAGCTCTGTCAATTACAATATCAGTCTGCAGCATGCTGCTATGACTCTGTGATCTTGGGTGTCCTGGTGAGTACAGCAGTGGTTTAATGAGCTCTGTGGGCCATTTTTTTGCAGCCCTGTGGGCCATTTGCTTGGATACAGCAAGCATCCGAGGGTGGGGTGATGGGGAGGACAACACATTAACCTTCTCTGTGCCTTGGATTGTCCTGAACTCTAAGTCTGAATCCAAAGAGCAGCATTTGACTTTGTGATCTTCTCTCCATTGCTTTGAAGAGCATTTTACTTAATTAGAAAAGTGCACCCAAATTATGTCCACATCACTGGCATCATATGTTACCCTCGATTGCTCCGTAGAAAAGAAACATCATTAAACATAAACTCAGCTCACAAATGCTATCCTGTCACCAGTTATTTCATGCAGTGTTACCTTCCTTTCCTCCCTGTTTACCTAATGACTTGGTGTTGCTATTCATACTATTTCTGTGCTATTTGACTTGCCACCATATGTTCACTCACTTTAGATCTTGTGATAATGATCTTTTGTGTTATATACACTTCCATGTATTAATTATTGCTGAGATTCAGATGTTTGGGCTTCAGAAATAAAAGGGTGTTTTCTTTGCATTTTTTAGTATTCAGAAATACAGGCTTCTTTTGCAAAAGCAGGTAAAAAAAAAGGTAAAGTTTTAAAGACTTGATCTTTAAATTAGCATAGAACAGCTACAGAAATAAGGATGTTGAAAAAAAATTATTTGACAAACAATTTCCATTTCTAAAAGTTTTCTTTCATAGTTCTGACTGTTAAATGGGACTTGTATAATATTGAGGATATTCAAGTAGGTAGATTGCAGAACCTGTAACAGGAGGAAGGCAGATGGAGGAGGATGTCTAGAGAGCTGTACATACTCAATGCTGAAAAGTAACTTCACTCCTCACTGAAACCTGCTGCCATAATTCCTGTGTATGATGTACTATGTTATGCTGGTATGTTAGGAATTGTAAGGACTGTCTGATACAATAGTCACAGTGGGTTTTGTTGGCTGGAAATTCATAATTGATGATTTTCATGGGTTTTTGTGTTCTGCATTTGGTCTATTTTGCAGGATGGAGTGCCAAAAATGAAGATTTTGGCTGTACAGAAAATGAATTAATTAATTCACTTGTGGGAGACCCAGGAAAGCTTTGTTTATTCACAATCCCATAAACCCTGGCCTTTAGTGGAACAAGAGATCAGCATGAAAGCCATAGGAAGCCACCCCCTTCCAAACTTTCTTATGGAGCAGGGATATTGTTTTGGCTGATCACACATTTCTGAAGAATTTGATTTGTATTGATCATTTTGGTTCCTTCTGATATTACTTGGGAGTTTTGAACTGTTCTGCAGCAGTTATCAGACTGCATAATCCCTGACAAGTCACTTTCCTTCACTGACCCAGCATTAAACAAGATGCCTTTTGTATACGAGACTACACCATAATATATACATTAATATCTTTATGTTGAAACAGTACCCTCAAAACATAAAAGAATCAAAAACAAGGACCACAGGGAATGGCCAGAAGTTTAGGCTGGATATCAGGAAAAGGTTTTTCACCCAGTTGTTGTTTGGGCACTAGAACAGGCTCCCTGGGAATGTGTTCAGAGCACCAAGCCTGACAGAGTTCAGAAGGATTTGGACAACGCTCTCAGGCACAGGGTGGGATTCTTGGGGATGGAGCTGTGCAGGCCCAGGAGCTGGACAAGCTCATCCTTGTAGATCCCTTCCAACTCAGCTTATTCTGTGATTCTGTGACTAATTGAGCAACCAAAACACCTGCCTCTGTTTTGCCTACAGAAAAAGTTTCGAGAAGAAAGAATCTACTAGTCAAATGCATATTTAATCACAAAATGGTTTAGGTAATTTAGCTTTGATCCACCAGCTGTGCTAAAAAACATTGGGATATATTTTTATTTCACCCAACTGAAATAAAAATATTTTCTTTAAAAAAAATCCTATAAAACTATGAAACATTAAAATTTCAACGTTTGTTTTATTTCAAAGTAAAGTTAAGCTTGGAAAAGGAACCCCAATAATTCTGTGCATGTTGAATAGAAAACACTTTAAAAATTAGAAGTTTAAATTTATATATCAGGGCTTAAGACATAAGTTCCATGAAGATACCTATCAGTATTTGGCCTATCTGAAGCTGTAATTTTTGAGAGTTAGATATTTATTGATTTTTAAAATTCAGATCTCCTATACCATAAATTTTACATGGGCTGGAAGTTGAAGTACTTTTGAAAATGTGACAGTAACTAGAAGGAATTTTCTTTTTAGAGGAGTAAAAGATTTAATTTCTTTTTAATTCTTCAAATGAGAAATAAAAATCAACTTTAGTGTTTCTACTTGTAAGGATTCCATGGCTATCCAATTTTTTTAGTCATGGCCTGTGAGTTGTGCATTTACATTATTGTTACAGCTGAATCAAATTTCTGGGTATAATATGACTACACCTAAGTGGTAATCCAAATGTTTAAATGCTTAGAACTTGTATGTTTCACCTTTCTGATTTTATAATTTTCAGTTTGTCTTCTTGCAAGAGAAGGAAGCGCTGGCTTTTCCAGGAGAGGAGAGAATGGAACTTTCAGAGCCCAGTATCTCTGAGAGAGGAGGGCAGAACAGTCAATATTCTTGAGGTGTCTGACAGCAATCCCCATCCAGCTCTTTGCAGAAGAACATTTTTCAACAGTATCTGAGAAAATGCTCCGTGTGCTGCATGTTTTACCACAGAGAAAGACAGGTGTGAAAGTCTGCAGGAGAGTAGTGCTTCAGTGTTGAACTGGACCCTGGGTTTTCCATTTTTATCAATAAAAGCAATCTGTTGGAGAGATGGAGGGCTCTGTAGAGCTGTCCCTCCAAACCAGCTCACATGTGGTGTAGTCTGAGAGCCAGCAAAGCTTGGCCTGGAAAGACATGTACACACTAAATTGGCCTTGAGAAAATGGCTTTATCATTGAAATATATGCATATCCAAGCACAGTTATTTTCAGAAAAAAATGATGTTTTGGAGACTGGAAGTTCTAGTATTTGTGGAGCTCTTTTCAATAATGGCTTTGGAACAAACTTCAGGATAACTTCACTTTCTTCCATGAAACCTCAGGAGAATTTTCTTTCATAAAACCTACAGAAGAGCTTCCCAGTCTCCCAGTTTTCCCATACAGGGAATTGGAAGGAAAAGACCCTCTACTCAGTTATGATAACCAGAATACCATTAAACATGAAAGTTCCTAAAACAAGTATTAATGTGAATAACATTTTACAGATATTTCAAATCAAGGATGACATATTTTTTCTTTTGTGCTATTGATATAATTTTTCAGGTTTTTTCTCTTCTTCATTAACTAACTTAGAGAGGTGTTGAAAGCTTTTTATAAAAGAAATGTACATCATATCACTTGGATGACAATGCTGAATTTCTTCCAGGATTTTATATAATGGCTGCGTTTAACACTCTGTTCATTATCTGAATAGATAACAAGGTTGCCCTTCAGCCATCACAGCTCTTGCATATTTGAAAATGTTGATGCTTGAAAGATATCTCAGAATATCTATAATGAGTAAAAAGCCTGATCGAAGAAGTGGGTGGTATCCTATTCACTGAGGTGTTACAGGCACATAATCAATAGGCCATGGAGGAAGGAGATCATTTTTATTTCCTAAATTGGCTTGTTCATTTATATGTGAAACAGACATTCATTAGCATTTAAATACTTTTTGACATTTAAGACACTCCCCTGTTTTATGAGATTTTGACACAGTTTCATTGAATATATTTTTATAACTTGATTTAGAAAATTATTTTAACAATTTCTACAGATTCTGTCAGCCGTGGGTGAACTGTCAAGAGGCTTGCTTTTATTTAAACTCTCAAATATACACATTTTCAAGGAGCTTAAGCCCTGATTTGGGCCTGAACAAGGCATTTGCTGTCACATTTTTTGAGGTAGTTAAGGAACCCTCTGGAGAAGGTGGTCTAAAGCTTTCTCTAATAGTGGCTGCTGCAACCAACATCCATTACCAAGTAGGGAANAAAAAAAAAAAAAAAGGAAGGAACTATAATACTATGTCTGTCTTACAGGCTGGAAATTGAAGGGAGGGTTTCAGCTCCCCAGAGGTCGGGAGGGGGAGCCCACAGCAGACTACTTGAATGTTAAAACTTTATTTCTAGATATTCCACTCTTTATGCAGATTTAAATTTTACTGAGAGACCTGTCACCAACAACAGAAAGCAAGTAAAATCATGGAAAGGAACATGACAAGTTGAATCTTTTAATCGAGATTGAATCTTATATTTTGGACCTGACCTCAATTTGAAAATAATGTTCTTCAAAGAAAGAGCTTCTGTGGGTGTCAGACTAGTACCTGAGCAGAAGTATTGTTGTGCCAGGTACGGTTTACATCTGGGTTTCTGAACGAGTGAGAAATGTCCAACCATTTTAATGATGATCTGGTACTCCTTCAGTTTATTTCAGCCTGCTAAATTACAAACTTCCTACAAGCAAGAGCATCTACTTGAATCTCTATTTGCACACACCTGGAGGCTTCTGCCAGGGTTGGCTCAAGGCACCCAGTGCTTGGTTTACAAGGGTCTGTTATTGCTTCTCCATGTTTAGGATCAGCTGTCTTTTGTGCAGGGGGAGCAAAAATATGTAGAAGGAGCACAATCCTTTGTTTTATAAGGACAAAGGAAACAGCTATGGCATAATAGACCTTGAAATACATTGGCTGCAGCATCTCTTGAGAGAGACTTCAGCATGTTCCCTTTAATCAGCAAACCACTTCTCCCCCTCTGCCTCACTACATCTGTATGAATAAAAGGATTCTTTTTTTCCTAGAAGTTCTGAAAACGACAAAAAAAAAAAAAAAGCACCTTTTGAGGCAAGCCAAGATTTATTTTAGCTTCTCAGTGATTTAAGAGGGTTTTTATAAAAAAACACTCCAGCTTAAACAAAACATTGCTTTTGACGGGGAATAAAACTTTTTTTTTTTAGGAGTAGAAGGCTTGAAAACAAATGTATAATAATGAAAAGCATTTTGAATATTAAAAAAAAAAATTAAAAGCCAATGATTGCTTTTGTTTATTTCTAATCTCATTACTTTTTAAAAGTATGTTTTAATGAAGTTAATTAGTGAAATCAGTTAACCTTTTAGAAATATTTTTATGTTCCCACAACTGTAGTTTTCTTTAAAAGTAATCCATTTATCAGCCACAGGTTGCTCCTCCTCCACTCAGTTGTACTTCCATAGACACTGTTTCTGACTGATCCAGTTACTGAAAGTATCTGCTCAAGAAAGCCCCCTCTTCCCCCTTCCCCCTCTTTTTTTTTTTTCTTTTTCATTAAAGGAAAAAAAACACCCCAAAGCCTTTTGTTTTCAGTACTTCAAAGAAAATCATGAAGTCTCTGTTCTAGAATAATAGAGAACTTTTGGTCCATCTTCCGACCTTTTGCCTCCAGTAACTGACAGTTTTTGATACTGAAGTTCCTGCAGTATCTTGGTGCATTTCTGCATATGACCCTCCCTTCTTCACAGCATTCCAGCACCAGCTGCCTACTGAGCCGAGTGGGATTATCAAAGTGGGCAGCTGAATTCTCTTAACTCATTTAAAATTCACAGTATAAAAACTCAAATATAACGTAGGACAGTGTAAAACAGCATAAAACGTTCCTATTTTTTATAGGATTTTAAGTTCAATAAAAAAACAAGAGATAAATTAATCAGAGGACTGAATCATTCTTGATTCTCCATAAATGATGGCTACCCACCAATACTTATTTCCAAGCTCATTTACTGGGATTTGCTACTTTCCTGAGGTTCAAATACAGCCTGCCTTGCCTATTTTCTTCAGGTGTGGATCTGTGAAAGCCAGCATAGGCTTTTCTATCATCCTTATTAGTCTTATATGAAGCAGCTGCTACCTCTTTCTGAGCAGCAAGCAGGTTGCCAGACAGCCTGAGGGGCTACCATCTGACATCCATATTTTGTTCTCAATAGGTCTGTGACTCATGCTTTCAGGGGAATACAGTAGTAGGTAGGGTTTGTCTCCTTTTGTGCTGATGATAGATGCAGTTTCATTTCCTACTACAACTGGACAACCAGTATACTTATATTTCTTTTTTAAACAACTCACCCTCAAAAAAAGCATTTAGTGGATCTGTTTCATTTATTGGTATTACATATTCATGAAACATTACAGAAATAACACTTCTCTTTAGTACCTTAAAATGAAGACAAATACAGCTAGATTAATTTGGGAATAAGAAAAAAACTAATATGAATGGTCTTCCTGGTGAAGATCTTCAGTGGTTTTTAACATGATAAGACCCTGCAGGCTGGGGAGAAAGGGACATTATTATTTGTATTGTAGTTGTACCCCAATGTGAATGTACTAAACCTGGGGTGGATGCTGTGAATTTGTTGGTCTCCCAGACAGCTTTCAGGAAAAGCATGTTGGGAAGCAGGTGAGAAGGGTGAAGAGATGTGCTAAGGGGCAGTCAGCAAGCCAAGAATAAGCACCCAGCTTTTGATTCCTCTGCTTTTTGTTCACAGCCTGAAAAAAATCTTCAATAAAAAGGATGGAAAATGAAAATGCTGACAAACCTAAGGAAAAGGCAGTTCAATTCTGTAGAGAAACCACCAAAATCAAAGCTGTTTGAATTGTAAAGGATTTTTATATCAGTTCCTAGCTTTGCACAAGCTCCTAAGTTCTTGTCATTACTTCAGATCCCCCTAATTTATTCTTCTCAGAAATAATTTTTAATTTTAAGAAAATAAAATTCACACCTTTCTCTACTGATTTTTTTCACCTCTGACTTAATTCTTTTGTTTGTTTTCATTTACTCTCCTGTGTACTTCATCTGTTCTTTGGCCTGGAACCTTTGTTGTCTGGATTACAGCATCTGTGTATTGTTATAAATTATCGTAAGCCGTGTATATAATGTAAATTTCACTGATTAGTTACTTCTAAACAGTCCTCTTTGGCTAATGAGATATGCACATTGAAAAAGAAACCAAGAATTAGTTTTGACTTTCAATATACCCAACTCTGTTCATGTGACTGAACTGCTGAGAATTGTACCCAGCTGTGGGATTGCACATTCAATGCTGATATACTGAAAATGAAGCAATAAAGCAGCCTCGTCAGTGCATCCCTACTCTAAATTAGTTCAAGAGAAAAAAAGCATCATAAACAAATCACTGTGAATAATATGGTACTTCAAAGCATTGACAGGTTCATTTGATTTTTTTTAATTGTGTTAATTAGAAAACACGAGGAAAGCTTAATGATGGCTGCTATTTTAATACAAGTTCACAGTCCCACGTCCACCTTGCTTCTGAATGTCTCCCACTCTCCCACTGCGTCAGAAGAATGAGTGGGTTTATTCAGTGTGTTAGTGTAGAAAAATACCCATTTTCTTCTTTTCTCCACTTGCCAGCTGTACATTTGCACGAGTAGTTCTGAGCTTTGGTGAAACAGACATTTAGAATACAGACACTTCACTCCCCATCTCATCATATTCCTTGAGCAGACAACAATTCTCAGCCCCTTTTTCAACTTATGATTAATAAATATGATTAAAAATATTCAGTGCCTCTTTCTTCACCCTCTCAGCTGTAATTTCCAACATTCTGCTTCACTTCAGACAATGATTTTTAAGATGAAGTGGGTATAGCATTGTGTAAAGCATCAGAGTTTTAAAAGCTGGATGCATAGCTTTCTGCAACAAAGAACTGAATTCTTGGTATGTTCTGATTGAAGCTCTCATTTCTTTTTCAGTCCAGCCAAACATAACCTAATATCAATAGCAGATAACTCTCTTTTGGATTCTCTAGAGAATACTTTTATGGTCAATGTTTAATGAATTCTTTCCAGTAGCTGCATAAATATTTAAACTATTAGGATCCTAGGTATGCATATAGGATAGGAAGTGCAATGAGATTTCTGATAGTCTCTGTTTAGGGAAAGAGGATTAAAGGTCCTCTACTGGGACTATTTCCTAAGAGAATAAAGCTTTCTTAATGACAAGCTCGAAGAGCTGGTAAACCAAAAAATAGCTGTGGGCTATTAGCTAACAATTATATTTCTCTGTCCACAAGTGAAGTATAAAATATTCCAATTCAAAGATAATGGAGAAGTCCATTGATTTTAGTAAAATTTGCATGCATCTCAGCATAGCTGGATCTCCAGAACACCAGTAAGCAGCACTGAAACAAACCCTAAAATTGGGAGACGGGAGGATCAAAGTTTTAAAGAGTGAAGTATAAACGCAAGGGTAAGCAGAAGTACAAGTGGTGCAGGAATCAAAGGTTTGACCCCAAATTCCTCAACACTTAAATGCTATTTATGATAACCTATTGATGTGCCCTCAGCATCACAAGTCTGCTTACAGTACTGCATCTAGAAAGGGTAAAATAACTACATGTTATTATTTAGATCTCAGCCACAAATGGATTGCATAAAAATAAATTAAAACTGCACTACACTCTTCAGGTATTCTTTCCAAAAATTTACTTCCCCTCCATCTTTCAAACTATAGCTGATGTGAATTTGCTGTAGCAAAAACTCAGGATATGACCCCACATGAGGTTTTTTAAATTTCTTTCTTGCTATTTAATGTCTGAAATCAATCTGTCATAGCACAGAACGTACAGGAAGGTCCAATGAGTCCAGTTTTTGTCATCCTGAGCATTTTCTCTCTGTTATAGATGAAAACACTGGGAGTCTGTAATATACAGTGCTTGGCTGGTGGTTTATGAGAGAATGCTTCATACCTTATTAAACTCTTCATAACATTTACAGTAGTTCAGCTGCTGAAAGAAAATGAGTAAGTCTTGTAATGCTCTGAAAATGAGTAAAAATGAAAACTGAAAAGAAAAAAGCAGCAGCTGTGAGCTGTGGTCGCCGTGTTGCTGGGAACTCCCTGAAGCATGCCATGCAGACATGCCAGAAAAGGCTCTTTCTCTTCTGGATAGTTGATGTGTAGTCTGCATTGGAGAAGAGCAAGGCAGGGATCTGAGCTGAGATTTATCTTGTTGTGTGTCCAACTAAAACACGGTGTATGAACAGCTTCTGACTGAGCAGCAAGATTTTTCTTGGGGTCGTTCTGTAGTTGTGAAGGAGTATTTGATGCATGTCCTAGCAGCCACTTAATTTTACTTATATATAGTTTGCATAAGATGCCTCCCTCAACTCCCCATAGTAATCAGAAGAATGAAATTATGAGATCTAAGACTTTTAATATTTTTCATCCATCTTAGCTGTACAGAAGGGCTTTAATAGGGTAAGGCTAAAAACATGCCACCTGGTAGGAATGTATGATTGTCACTGCTCAGCACAGTGCTTGGTGCTATAAACTGAGAGATTAACATATCAGAGAGAAAAAGAGAACAGTTAATGCAAATGTCCTTACAGCTCAAGTGGCAGCAACTGCAGATTAGTGCCTTTTTCTTCAGTAGGAGAGGTAGCTTCTGAATATATACATTGGCATATAAATACATTCATTACATTGTTATAATGACATTCTGTGACAGTTTGTTTGTCTGGAAGTGCAGAACAGGGTATTTTAAATGCTCATTAAAGAGGAGATGTGACAGCTCTACCTCTAGCCTGGTAGTTAGAGCACTGTTCTTGCACTGAGAAGCCTTGTTTTGGGCAAAGTAGATGGACAATCATTACGAAATTCTGAGACAGGCTCCCTAACCACCCTTCCTCAGGCTGTGCAGCAGAGCAAAACAGGTCTATTTGAAATACTCCTAGGTATAAAATACGAAAATATTCACTGACAAAAGGCAAAAGAGAATGACCCTGTGACTTTTTCTTTGAATACAAACATAAGAAAATATTTTTTCTGGAGTTCCATCCCCATCACCAATTGATAAAGCTACAGCTGTAGCTACCCACCCCTGAGCCCTTGCCCAGTTACACAGAGACTGGGAATTTCAGTATCCTCATTCAGACAAAGGAAATGAACCTTTAATTTTCTTCAATTAATAAATTAACTATGGTCTTTTCCAATAAAAATAAAATGCTTCCACACCATCTCTCTTATTTCTTTTCAAAATACTCAACACAAAACCTTTTAAATTCAATCAAAAGAAATGCGTAACTTGTCAAAACAAGTTTCTATTTTTTTTTTTTTAATTGAGAAGACTGTTCTCTATTTCTCTCTGTCCCTGTGAAATCTCAGGTCAGACTGAAGTTCTTCTGATTTCTCTCAGCCAAATGGGATTTGGAGTAAACTGATCTGTTTCTCAAGACCAATCTCGGACCTTGTAATTTGGGAGAATGAGGTGCAGACTATTGTAAATTTACCATGACAATTATAATCAATAAAATCAACAAAATGACTGCGGCAATCCCCTGCAGTAGGAGAAACTTCAGTTTGATGGGAGCAGATCTAGAGGAACTGTTTTGACTCAGAAATGAAGGTGCTGCCAAAGCTCTGGCTAATGCATGCAGAAATCACAAGTTCCTGTTCATGAGACTTGACTGTCCAGGCAGAGCTACTCTTTGCTCTATTTTCTTCTGTCAGTATTTGAAATTACCTGTTTATCTCTTCAGTGTGTAATGGGGCTTTGTGTGTCCTGTGTTTGTTTCTTTGGTTTCCTTGATTGTAGGCAGGAAGGGTGCATGGACACATACAGATTGTGGAACAAGTGCACACATGCTCAGTAAGATCTCCACTTGATGAGTGGAGTCTTGATTGCTGGATTTATTGTTTCATGGCTGGACACAATACTTTGTTTTGGGGGACTACCAATCCTAACTTCTCTTTGAAGGAAAGGAAAGCAGCAGCGCTTGTAGCTACTCTGATTCTCCAGGGAGTCCGTGCTGTCAGATATGGTTTAAGGAAGTTCTTTATGTTCTCTTCATTTGTTCCCAGATACATAAAAAAAGATTAGGGAGTTCTAAATTTGTCACAGGATTAGGTCCAAAGGAGAACTGTTCAACATAAACACCAATATCAAACAGCATAACTCTTCCTCTGAAGAGATTGATGTCTATAAAGGCACAACAGAAACATAAGTTTCCTCATTTTTGAGGGATCCCAGGAAGAGACTGAGTTGATCTAATGGTAACCTGTGTCTAAATCTTTCTCCAGTAGCTGCAGAAGTTTTTTGCAGCCAGAATTCTTGAAAAAATATTTATTCTTTATAAAAACTTAAAAATTAAAGTTTTGCTTAAAGCTTTAACCAAAAGTTCTTTTTTAAACTTTTTCAAAAGGGATTTGGAAGGTTTTTTTATTTTATTGGTTGGTTGGTTTGGAGTATTTCGGGGGTGTTTTTTTGTTGTCTGTGATATAATTATATTCACTGTATGAACATACCTCTTTTTATCCACTTGTAAAGAAGACAAGACATTTACCTCCCAAGCCATGCTAGCTGAAATGGGAGGTTATTCTCACCAGAACACAGTAAATCAGTATGCAAAGCAGAAATCTAAAGCCTCTAAAGTTGCAACTGGACACAAAGATTTTTTAGAGGAGATGTTTCTCCCACACTAGACCTTACAGTAATTTTCTGCTTCTCTCTGCCTTGTATTCTGCAGGTAATTCATCTACAGCCATAGAACTAAAAGGTGAACAAAAGCAGCTGCTTTCCTTTCTTACCACCCAGCTTGGCCAAGGCACAAAGTTTTCCTTGTGCATCTGGAAAGGTCCACTTTTACACATACACGGCTCTTATGGTAGTACTGTTTCTAAGGCAATACTATTCCTGTGCTGAAGTGTAGGCTTCTTTAGGTATTATCATACTGAGAAAAAACAAAAAGTTTAATTAAATTCAGAGAAATTGGTTGTCTTTTTGAACCAGCATCCATTTGGGCAACGTGTTTTGAAATATCTGCTCGTCGGTACTCCCCTACACCGCCCTATCTGTGTATACCTTGCAAGCACTAATGAACACTGAAATTAATCTCCATAAGATATAGGATCTCTGAGCTGTCTGCAACTTTTTTGACACCTTCACCCTAATTTCATTTGCTGGTTATAAGTTTTTGAACCAATATATTCTTTTCTTTCTCTACTCCAAGAAGCGACCTTGAGTCCTTGTTCAAGATTTCTTTAATTAATCTGGGATTCAAAATACAATGTCTGCTCTAGTCTCCTCACAAACTGACCTCACAAAATGCTAAATCAGAAGTGGACTCATTAGCATTCAGAACCACCACAGATGAACAAAGGAGGAACATTACAGAAAATGAAAGGAAAGGTATTAAAAGAAGGGCATTGCAGGGAGAAGAACATAATTTCTTAAGTGGACTGGATAGAAGGGGTAGGTGAAGGAGGCCACTCTATATCAGAATATCTTTTCAGTGATCTGTCATTTGGCAGGTAGAATGAGATTGCCTGTAAAAAATTTTCATTTTAGCTTGAATGCAAGGACATACTGAGAAGAATATTTAAACAGAATGAAAATAATACACAAAAGTGCACATAGCTGATGCCATCATCTTAATGGACGCTTAGTGAACTGGTAGATTTTGCTTCATAACATTGCCAATGTTTTGAATATTTTTTCCCTAATGGTGTATGTCTCCTTCTTCATTAACTTAACAGTTTAGCAACATTTCACTTCAGTAACTTGCTACAACAGTCCCCATCATTTAAACAGTTAGGTAGCTCTACTTATTATAGCACCTGTGGTGCTCCAAGAAATGTCTGGGACCATAAAAGGAGCCTTGGTTTTGGTTACTTGTGTGGCTGAGAAAGAGGTGTGAAAAGTGAATCGATAAAGTTCATGCCTTATGATATGAAATGAGTAATTTGATTAATGACTAAAGCCTCATTACTGTTGTTTGGTCTGAAGAACATTGCAGGAGTACATTGTACACAAAGTATTCTGCTCTAGCTAAGTCAGGGATTGGAATAATTTTAAAAATAAACCAGCCTAGTTGCTAAGATATTCATCAAAGAGGTGACAGGAAGCCTGAATTCCAGATTCCTGCTCTCAGAATTATTTTTACCAATGACTGCCTAATATAAAATGTATAAACAGTGCTGAGAACATTTACCAGAGTTCAGGACTCTCCTGCTGACCTCAAGGGTACATTAGGCCATCTACATCTTTCCTTTTTCTCCTTCCTTTCCTTTCCTTTNGTTGTTGTTTCCATTTGGTTCCCATGAATCCTTTGTTAGTCAGTAGGTCGAATTTCAGCAGAAGGGGTGGAAGGGGAGGCACTGAAGCCATATGGTACCTAAGGTATCTTGAGGGATGCAAATTACATGAATTTGAATCTCTTAAGCTGAAGATAGATAGGATTGTAAGGCACTAACAGATAATGGCTGATAGACATTGTTGGCAACACTGCTTCATCTTCCTCCAGCTGGAATGAAGGTGCCTCTGCTGCAACTTTTACTTCTTTAACATTTTAGTTAAAACAATTGTAATAAAGCAAACAGGCCAGATCCTATCCTGTCAACCTGTTAGAAACAGGTAGACAGACACAACATGATGTGTGTCTACATGGCAGAATTAACTTCCCCTCCTTGATCATGGCAATTCCTTCCATACTACTTTTCAGGAACACTATAAGGTTATGCCATTGACTGCACTGCTCCTCAACAGTGTGGGTTTTTAGCACTCAAAAGCTGTGGCTCATTGCACGCTTGTGGCCTCTTGCTATTGCTTTATTAGTAAAGATGTCCCATCAAGGTGGGTTTTGATGGGGCCTCCTTCCCTTGCTGTTCATGATACAGCTCTGGGTATGTACTGGTGAGCATGCAGGAGCTAATGAAACCATTGAGGCCAATGTAAACTGTCAGATTAGTCTCTTTGTGTATCAAATTGTTCAAAACTCCACCTAAAATAAGTGGAAATATTCCTGAAATTCATTATTGTGGCTAATTTTTTTCTTTATTTTATTTATTTCCAAAGTTTTCTAGTTTTTCAGAAAAATAAATTAGGAAAGATTTAGTCTGGAATTGGATATACATATATATTTAATTTTAATGTTTTTTTACTATGGATTAATCTCTCAGGGTGGATGTTTTCTTGAATCCCAGAGGAAAAGCCTCAAGCTACATTTTGCAGTTTGTCTCATGGGGCCAATTATGTAAAGGCCATCAACCCTTTGTTTCAGAGGCTAAAATTACCAGTTGCCAAACTTGCTTGCATGTTAAAAGGAGGCTCTGCACACGTGTTTGTGTTAATTTTCAGCTCTCCTAAGCACACTAATTCAAAGAAGGGCTAACTGAGCCATGGTTAAAGCTATATTCCCTCACCCTTTGTATACAGCAGATTGGCTTTACAAACCTGTAGCAGGCATTTTAAGTCTCCTCAGTGAGCAAAGCACATCATATCCATTAATAATTGTCTGTCGTGGTCTGATGGACTCCAAAAGGGTGTAGGAAAAATACAAGCATGAAAAGGGAGTTTGAGAGAAAAAGTCCCAGCAGAGTTCTGTACTTATTCAGTCTCCTTGGAGTGAATATAGCTGTCATTGTCTGTCCTGTATAAAATAAGCATTAAAAAACCACCTGGCAATTATTTCTCAGGACCATATTTATAGCACAAGGGGATTTTATTTCTAAAGCACTGTTATTCTTTACTAAAAACATTTTGTATTATTTGTGTATTAACTCCTGAAAAATCATAGGAAAGTGCCATAATTGCTAATTAAAAAGCAGTTAAAGAGACATTAATGAAACCCCTACACTGGTCTTTTATACAAAGAATTGATGAGATCCTGAGCAGACACAGTCCTCAGACAGATTCATTAGCTGGTCTGTAACATGCACAATTCAGTTAATGAGCAGAACATACCTGCCATTTATTCAGATATATCAAGTGATATTTACTCATTTGGGAAAAAGACTGAATATTAAATATAGTTATATTAATGGAAAAAGTTATAAACTTTCAATGGAGATGAAAGTTAAACATTCTGTTTATCCCAGACTTAGTTCGTCACTTGAAAGACTGTATGCATGTGCCAGGGAAATTAAACTGTAGAAAAGGAGATTTCATATCTAGAGGACTTTTTTTTTCCTTGTACCCTTTTTATCTTTTGCACTTTTGACCAAATGGAGATATAACACTTCATTTCAGAAAAACTCTTCCACTTTGCATAATATAATTATTTTTAGGGAAATAATTATTCATTGGAACAAAGACTGAGAATGTCAGGGTCGTTACCTTGGAGGCCTTGATCCAGTGAGTAGATAATTATGCATATAAAGCCAGATTCAAAGTAGCACACCTCCAGACCAGTACTCATAGGACTCTTCAAGCAGATAAAATTCAAATAAACCAAGAATTTGCTCCTGATCTCCCTGGTATTAGTTGTTTGCTAAACTGCTACTCAGAACAAATCACATGTTGCTATCATTTTGTTATCTGTTGTACAAGATAAGATATGGATCACTTGGGGTTTTTTTCTCATTGTGTGCTGACTGGGAGAGATCTAATTTATGAATTCTGCTATATTTTCAATACAGCTCTTTGGACTGTCAGTATGGATCAGTGCATGGCCAAAGGCAGAAATATAGTTCCCCAAAAGGGTTTTTAATTTTCTTCAATGTACTGCTGAATGTTTGGGGGTAAACCAAGGGTGGATATTACAACTCTCCCACCTCATATCAGCAATTATCTCATCATATTAGCTCATTGTCTGGTTCCATTTTAAAATTTTGGTGGGACTAGGGATACCCAAAGATGTTGGCACTGCAGTAAATAGCATTCATGAATAAACAACCTGAAGGCATTAAGTAAAATTCTGTCCAAAAGAGCAGCTATACTGACATGGACACTGGTACCAGTTTTGTAGTGACCCCCAGCCATACCCATGCAGAAATTATTAGAATATAAAATAAAGTCAGCTGAGATAGCTTTAAACATGTTGCTTCAGTTTCACTAGGTAACTAACTGGTTTAGACAATGCCTCGTATTCTCTCATCCTACTGAGCATTAATTCTGAGATGTTGTGCAGGTCTCTATCACTGAGGCAAATGGAATTGTCTGTGTTTCTACTTGAAGTCACTGTAGCACACATATGCAGTCTTTTTTCTTTTCTTTTTTTTTTTGTTTTAGTTTGATCAAATGGTGTCTGAGCAATTCAAAACTCAGCACAGATCAAGGGAAGCAGCATGGCTAAAAATATCACAAATCCTGAAAACACATACATTTGACAATGTAAGGTGTGACTTCAAAGTCCATCTGGTGAATCGGGTCTGGTTTAAGGGTTATTGAACCCTTTTAGCTCTTTTCCTTAGTACTAACTAGAAGTTAGTAAAACTGGAAGTTAGTAAAAACTGCACAAAATTAATTGCCAATATTTGGGGCTTAATGGATGCGTTCAAGGTTTTGCCCACAGAGTCCTCTTGCTGACAGAAATGGGAAAGATTTTCAACAGCAGCTGCTAATAGGAAATGCTGCAGATTTTGGTGTGACTGTTTAATATCATAGAACTATACAGTTCTTTGGGTTGAAAGAGACCTTAAAGATCAATTTTAACCCTCCTGTCATGGGTAGGGACACCTTTTACTAGACCAGGTTGCTCAAAGCCCCATGCAACCTGGCCTTGGACACTTCCAGGGATGGAGCATCCAGAAGTCTGGGCAACCTATTTCATTGTCTCACCACTCTCATTGTGAATTTCTTCCTAGTATCTAATCTAAACCTGATCTCTTTCCATTTAAAGTAATTACCCCTTGTCCTATCACTTCTTGATGTTGTAAAAAGTCCCTATCCATTTCTCTTGTAGCCACCTTTAGGTACCAGAAAGTGCTTTGAGCCCTCCCTGGAGCCTTTTCCAGGCTGAACAGCCCCAGGTCTCTTAGCCTGTCCTCATAGGAAATGTCCTCCAGCCCCCTGATCATCTTCATGACCCTCTTCTGGAGTCACTTCAACAGGTCCATGTCCCTTTTATACTGGGGAATGACTACTCTTTACCAAAAGCCCTGACAGCTTGCTTTCTGGTGATTTGCCTTCTTTAAGAAATTATGTGATAGCAACATTTTTTCCTGCTGTTATTTTCTTTTCTATTAGCAGCTTTTCCATATGAGATAAAGTTGCCATCACTTTTTTGGTTTGATCTGCACAGCTTTAGAGACATGTGTGCTATTAGCTATGTCTATCAGATGTTTGAATCTCTCTTCTAATACCAACTAATGGTCAGATAATACCATTGATTGCTAAGCAGAGTTGTCCATTGATTTTGCTAGACTGCTGGAAAATCGATAAAATGATGTGGCCCAAATTTCACTGACAATGTCTACACACCATTTTTGGAATATAAGTGACTGTGTAGGGCAGACAGGGTATTTTATGTGCCTGCTCACTGTGAACTGAATAAATGTGAAAGCCATTAACATTCAAATATGGAAAACAATATAACACACACGGGGGTCTAATTTGCTTTCTCCTTCTCTCTCATTTAGTCAGTCACACTTTTGTAAAGTGGGTACAAATTGTTATTACTCTGGTCCATTTTTTCTTTCATTCTTATTAGTATAAATGACTTGGGGATTATGCAGAGCAAGGGTTAACTGAGAAATTCTATTTAAAATTGTATGCTATTTCTATGTTAGTTTTATAAAGGAGGTAACATTTCTATAAAGTACACCTGCTGTGTCATTCCTATTCTCCTTAAGTAGTGATGAGCACAAAGTTCAGCTCCAAAGCATCTGCCTTTTGTTACACATCCTTGATATAATTCAACAGCTAAAAAGGAAGGATGGCCCAACACTGAGGGTATTGACTCTCTCATATTCATAGCCCCAGTTCAGTTCCCTATTTTTGTATAAACTTTGCAATGCCACTAAACGCATGCAGAGCAAAACCCTACAGCAGTGCTAGACTGGCTCGATCTGAGCCTCTGTTTGGAGGCTGGCAGAGATGTGAATTTGAACCCAGGAAGATTCATGACACTTTTTTAGGCCATGTGTCCTAATTACCCATGGATCTTGCCATGCTTGAATGTCAATGCACAGACAAACACCATCTCATCACACTGAGCTTCAGTTTCCATGTGTGGAATTAATAATACCTTGCTATTTGACAGCACTACTGGGAAGAAAATACATTTAAGACCGTAAGATACCCATACACCAAGTTAATACGGGTGTTGGAAATCCTTGGAATATTTAGTTATGTTAATTATACATCACTTGAATTCAGCATAAGATATAGATAGTCTTAAACCCTTTTGCAGAAGTGGTATTTTCAGGGTATGAACTCCAAGCATTTGCCTTGTCTTTTTTTTTTNTTTTTTTTTTTTTTTTTAATTTGAGGCAGGGTTTTTTGTTTTATTAATTTAACTAAAATAATGCTGTTCTCTTGCAACTAGAAGATGCTATGCCAGTGTGGGGTAGGGGTCATTTTAGTGGTAGTCTTTTCTTTCCGTCCCAGTGATGCAATAAACAACTTTGTGGATTGAAGGTCTTTAGATAAAGTCTGGAACAAAGACTTTTGTATTGCCAAAGAAATCCCAAAAAAAGACAGAGTGTTGTCTGCCTCCTCTAGGCTTCTTCTGTCCCTGGTAGAAAGAATGAAAAAGGTTGAGAGACCCAGAGCAGGAAGGGAGATTCCCTTTTATGCTGTCTGTGTAGCACAGTAAGACTGCAGATCGACCAGTCTACTAGGAATTAAAAAATGAAGAGTCATTCCTATTTTTCAGACATGCTGAATCACTGACTATAAATTATTTGTCTTGCTTTGTTTGACCCTGACTTCTTAATGATTTATTTTTGCTTTAGCAGAAAGAGCTGGCAGATCAGAGAAGTCAAACACAGTCTTCCAAGAGAAAATCATTTATGACAAAAGTAAAGATAAACGGAGGCAGGAAGAATAAAAAAAAACCTAGAAAGGAGGTGAGATGAGGTGATGACAGAAGGTGTTTGGAGTAGAGAAGATGGTGCCAGAAATTGTGTATTCACCTCCTTTTCCTTAAGAGAATTTCCATATGTTGCCAAGGACTCAGGTTGGAGCAGAATAACATTTTCTCATGCTAGCCTAGTGAAAGAAGACAATTATTTAATCACGGGGACTTGGGCAATCTGAAGACTACATCTGCTGCATCCTTTTGCTCAGAATTTCAGCTTTGAAAACTGTCCTTTGCCTTCACTCAAATAGTGATCAAGAGCGACTCAGCATTGAAGACACTGCCACAGCATATGAGTTTTATTTATGGCAGTAGGTGGATACCAAAGGTGATGCAGAGTTCCACACTTTGATGTCACTAATTAGTCACTCAGTTATTTAAAAATTAGCCTCTAGCAAAATATTTTAAATGTCTGTATCAATGTTGGAGACTTCTTCAGATTCAGTCTCAGACAATGAATAAGTAAACTTAGCCTGAGGCTCAAAAATGCAACATATTTTCTTAATTTTAAAGTCATTACTGGATGATAATTACTTTGTGTACTCCTGTGTGGGTAAGCATTTTGATCCTTCCTTCTGGGCAGGCATATTTTAATCATCTTTACAGAATCACAGCATCATCAAGGCTGGAAGACACCTTCAAGATCATCTAATCAATGAAAAATCAATGAAAAATCAATGAAAAAAAATATGAGCCAGGTGGATGATATGAAAACAGGCATGGAAGCCCTGTTGCACTCCAGTAAGATGCTGGGTGAGAAAGATAAGTCTGAACAGAAAAAATGGTAAATTCAAGACTCTACAGCAGTGATAAAAAATAAAACAGAGAATTACTTAATCAGAGAATCATCAGGTTTGGAAGAGGCCTTCAAGATCATCTAGTTAAACCATCAACCCAGCACCACCATAATCACCCCTAAAATATACCCCCAAGTACCACACTGAGACACCTCTTGAACCCTTCCAGAGATTGTGACTTCATCACCTCCCTGGGCAACTGATTCCAGTGTCTAACCACTCTTTCAGTGAATTTTTTCCCTAATATCTAATCTGAACCACTGCTAGCTTAATTTAAGGCCATTTCCACTTGTCCTTTCACTTCAGATGTGGCAGAAGAGGTTGACCCCACCTCACTACAGCCTCCTTTCAGGTAGTTGTAGAGAGCAATGCGGTCACCCTGAGACTCCTCTCCAGACTAAACCCCAGATCCTTCAGCTGTTCCTCATAGGACATGCTTTCTAGACCCTTTCCCAGCGTACTTGACCTTCTCTAGACACACTCTAGCCTTTCAATGTCCTTTATAAAGTGAAGTACTCAAAACTGAACACAGTACTTGAGGTTCAAATCTTGTATACTTGCATGTAAGGTGTTCTTAATGACACGCTAATGTCACACGTGGCCTTTGGTAAAATGCTTCTAATTTATGGGGAATGATTCTCCACTTAATTGGGATGAAGGCAGGTGAGCTCAGGGGGGGTGTGGTATCTTTCTAAGCTGGACACCCTGGCTAAAGAGCTTTCCCACCTACAGAAAGTGCCTGCATAATGCCTTTCATACTTAAAACTGGAAATTTTTAAAATCCTAAACTACTATAAGATTTTTTTATGAGAGATTGTGCCATTTTTCCAATGGGAAAGCCAACATCAGACGTCACTGAGTTGCCTTCAGAAATGTCGATGCATTTGGTATGACCTGGAAGAAAAAAATCAAAGTGAAACCAAGAAAATTCCCATTCAAAAGCATTTCTTTCAGGGAGAGGTCAATATGAATGAAATAATGATTTTTCTGTCAATAATAAGTGATATTTCTTCAGCATAGAGATCACTGACAATCAAGAATACTTGGTTTTATTTGTCTTGTACTGTTCAGAAAGTGTATGATAGAACAGCTTTGCAGATAAATATGTGTGATATTTACAGTGGTTGGCTCACCTTATATTTCCTTTTATTAGTTTTAAGCTCATACTTACTGGTTTTTAAGACTGTTATATCCCTCTATCCTTCCTAACATTAAGACATACTAGGCATAAACCATAAATCTATTGCTTGCTTTATTACGAGTTGGCCTCAGAAAGGTAGATTTTTGTTTCCTAAATAATGAAAAAAATCAAACTTCTGATCTAAGAACTTTGTTTTAAAATAGTGACTCAGTTAAATGACATCATAAATGAGGACATTTCCTGAAGAAAAGAAATCAATAGTCATAGTTATAAATGACATACTCTTTTTTTCTCTTTGTGGAAGGTCAGCAAACTCACAGCATTGGATTCAATATCGAAGATGACATCAACCTGCAAAGTATATGGACAGCTTGTTGGAAATGTTCTGTGTGCCTCTTTTTCACCTTTCACCAAGTCAGTCGGTACAGAAGGAAGCTGCAAGCTCACAGATGTGTGTTTTTTTCTGCTGCTGTCATGGTTATTTTCCAATGCATTCTTAGATCATTCATTCCACAGGGAAGGTCCTTTCCTCGTCTAGCACAAAGCTGACCGCTTTACTGCTGTCCTTTTGATTTAGAGAGAAAAATCCCACATCTGATGTACAACTTTGATTTCCTAGTAATTAAAATTGCAGTGTGGGAGCTTGTCTCTCCTCCTCCAATCCACCCTGCAGAGATTCAAGGCTACCTTTGGAACATTTCCATCCCATGACTTGTTAATATTGAAGAGCTGTCCATGTTGTTGTTTTCATAGCTCCCCCAAATCTGCTAATGCTTTCTACAAGCAGGTGATACTTAAAAGCAGGAACCATGGCTAAATTGAACGCATACTTGTACTGTCTGGGTAATGGGTTAGTCTGTTCACCTTTATATGGAAAGTGACTGGTTTGACATTTCCATCTTTCAAGTACCTTTTGTTCTGTCTTTCAAAAGAACAGTGTCATGGGAACTTCTAGTGCTATGAGGATCAATAGAAAATTTCCACCTATGTGTTAGTTTTGGAGAGGTGAACCATAACAGTGTTTCTACAGCGTTATTGTCGCTGAACTGGAATCAGTCCCCATCCAAGTAACAGAAAATTTTCCTCTGGCAAAGACAGCTGTCTGTGCTGAACAGATATAAGAACAGAGATCAGTAATGTGCTTCTACAAAATGATGTGAGGGGCTTCAAACTAGATTTTTTAAAAAATATTTTTCCAAAGACAGTGATAGAAGTCTACCGTTTCACAAAATCTGAAATGATTTTTTCTTCCTGCATCTTCACCCAAAATCTCTTGGCAGTTTCACATTTGTACTTCAGGCCAAAACTAAAATTGACATTAGCTTAGAAATGGGTTGCCAAATAGTATTTGCCTCCACATATTTCCTTTTCTATCCCCACAGGGTTACTGTCAGTGAGCCAGGGAAGGCTGTAGGTCAAACATAAAGCCGAAGCATTTGATTCACAAAATTTCTTTCCAGGGATGAGTACTAGAGAAACAGGGACTTGTGATGCTTAGCTAGAAGTGTCCTCTTCAGATGGATGCTTATTTTCAGCTTTCTACAATTTTCTACATACATATAACTATTAAAAAGACCCATCCATGAAGGTCCCATCTATGTCTTCAAAATATTACTGTAACAAAAAGTAATGAGAAAACCCTCCAGCACTCATATAAGTATGACTCATGAATCAAAATTCTTTCTTAAGCAGATGGCTGGAAGTTTAACTTTAAATGAAATACTGATTTTGAAGATTTATATACTCTTGTCTGTGTTGTATGTGTACTTCTATGCTTCTCAGTGTGGAGCAGCTACATCACCATGCCTCAAGGAAGCAAACAAAAGCACAGAATTTTATTAAGCACTCATTTTCTCCAGTGTACCAGCACTGAGTTATTTAGCACAGTCACTTTTCTTATTTTGACACGTTTGGGAAAATTCACAGCATCTAACTGACTTTCAAACTCCCACTTCTACCTATGTGGCTCGTTAATCTGTCATTAGTACACATGGGATGCAAAAGAAAACATGTAGCATAGGAATATTGACTGGCTCAAGAGCTGCTAAAAGGTTTCCTGTTGAACTCTGAGTGCCTTTTTTATCTTGGCTTTGTCTTGTTCTTTGGTGGATTTTTGTTGGTGTGTGTTTGCAAAATAAAAAATAGATCTTTGAGTCTTTACCTTGTTCTCCATAGACATCATTCTACTGAAGTATCATGGTTTGACAACATCTCTCCTTTATTATTGGGGGGAAAAACAATAGAACAATGTTCTTTTTCCTGGCTGCAACAACCATATCCCTCTCTTTGATGTTGTTGGGTGATGTATTAAGGATGAGTTTGGGTGTTAAACTGGCTGCAGATACTGAACCTGTCTGTCATGAAACTAGGTTTCTGGTCCAGAGAGGCACAAAATGTATATTCTGATTACAATGCAGAATCAGAGCAGAGACCCCAGAAATTTGGAGTTCATTTTAAATACTACTATTTTGTTTGCAGAATGTATTTCAATTTTTTTTAGCAATTCTGTTTCCCAGCTATTAACCACAAGAGGAATTGCTATGAAAGGCATAATGCCTTAGTTGTGTGCAGAATGTTCTTACAGTCTGACACTATTGAACCGAGCACAAAGCACAGAAGCAACAGTTGTAACATTTTCTTGAGGTCTGAATATGATGCTCCTTTTGTCAATTGATTAGAGCTCCCCACAGAGCTGTAGCCTTGCTTTCAATTTTCCTTACAAGGCATTTCAGCTTCAGCTCCCCATTAACAAGATGCAGTACTTGACAAGAAAGGGAGCTGGAGGAATACCTGCCCTGCTACCCAGCACCTTGTTTCAGGCCTTTTATATATTTCACATTTGTCATTTATTGGATAAAAAATGCGAGGATGGCTCATGTTTCCTTTTGAAAAGTCAGTGATTTCATCAACAATCTGTAGTATCAGATGCACCCTTTTGTATGACTCTTAGAGTGAAGTATGTTTCACAAACTATCTTTCATGACTCTAGGTGAAATTCCAATTTGTTATTAGCAAAAGAGAAGTTATCACAAGGGTCTTTAGCATGTTAACTTGTGCATTTCCTGAAGTGAGTGATAGGAATTTGATCATGGTAAAATCATGGAGATTATTGAATTAGCTATCTTCCTCTTGGGTTTTTCATTCTTATGACACTGCTCTGTAGTATTTCACAGTGGCTGAAATAACCAGAGATCTCAAAAGCATGATGCTGCATCAGTCCTTCTGTAAAGACTCACTGTCTGGAATGTCTGGTGGGCAGAAATGATTAATTTACAGCCTCAAGTGTGCCATGTATGTCAAACTGCTACTGAAATTGCCAGCACAATACATTAGCTTGTTTGGGCACTGCTGTTCCTAAACTGCATGAGCAGAATTGGCAGAGAACACAGAAAACAGCTGTTCTATTAGTTCACAGAGATCTTCTGCACTGCTTTGCACACTTTGAAGCTCTTTGTACTGTGTTTAGTCCTTAGGGAGAAAAAAACTAAAGATCAGATACTTTCACTGAGTCTGGTACCGAGGAATTTTTTTTTAATGGCCAATGGTGGATCCTCTTAGCAAGTTGAACTGTCATATTTCAGTAATCAAGTGCTTTAAAAGCAGGAAATGCAACATTCTGTTTAATTTGGACGTGATTATTTTCTAAGAAAACATCACATAATTCCTTGTTCTATAACTATGTCTAGAGACTGTGTCTAGATCTTACTGCTGCAGTCAAAAATACATAAAATATCTCCTTGAGACATTGTAACAAAACCAAGAAAATGATTGCCTAAAACTAAACTTTAAAATCTTGTGTTTGATATAGGAGACACAAAGACCAATCAACATCTACAAGTTACTAAAGCTTCTTAGTCCACTAGCTTACAGTAAGGTTACTGACATATATAAAATTATCTCAATATTTTATATTTGTATAAATATGAATATGAATTAAAATATTCAAACAAGAGTAATAATACATCAATTGTCACTATCACCAGTAACAAGACATTGCTTATATTTAAGTAAAAATAAACAATACAGCAATGTAATCAATATCAAATTAAATAATTAGCAATTCCATCTCAGCAATTCAAATGATGCTCAAGCAAAAATAATTATACCAAAAATAATCTTTGAGTGCTGAAAAGTGATCTTTGATTATAAACCAAACTAAATTGCTTTTCTCAAGTTAATTAGGCATTAATTCAAATTTTTAAAGTTCTATTAATGCAGCTGTATTGTTACTTAATGGCTAAATTGCAGCTTAGAAACAATTATGATCTTTCTTTCTTAAATTTTTGGCTTTACCTAGCAGCTATTCCCCTACTTCCATCTTCCAAGATAGATGGATTAGAGGAAAGAAGTTCACTTGTTTTCTATCAAAATTTACAAATGATAATTTAAAATATCTTATATAGAATGTAATTTGGTTTCTACTTTAATGAAACTGTTGGAATTAGGCAACCTTTCTTTCATAACCCTTTCCAGCAGTGGATCTTAAAGATGTACTTTTCCAAGGTACCAAGGTACACAGCTGTATTTTCACACCTTAAAAGAAGAAGTCTAACATGTCTCTCAGTTAACAAGAAAAAAAAGAGGAAAAGCTGGAAGATAAAATACTTGGTATTTATTTTATTTTCAAAATGGTTTTAGCTGTTGCAATTTCACGGAATCATAGAACAGTTTGGGTCAGAAGGGACCTTAAAAATCATCTAGCTCTAAGCTCCCTGCCATAGGCAGGCACACCTTCCACTAGACCACATTTCTAGAACAGTCTAGAAACTAGAAAGTTCCCTGGACTTAGAAATCTCTGTGCAAACAGAAAACAGTGGGGTTTTTTTCTCTACAGGTCCCTTTCAGGAACTGCAAAAAATTGTGAATTTCCAGAATGTGCATATAAACATAGAAATACAGAAGTAAGACCATCACAATTTGTGAAAATACACAATATACAAATTTTAATTCAGTTTCATGAAGTTCATGAAACTATAAAGAGCAAGACATTACAATTGTGTTATTCAAAATAAGACACATTTTAGTGCATGTGGCACAATTTTAGTTGCATGTGGCTTAACTGAAAGTGTAGATTAGCAATATTTAGAAAAATTTGTTTAAAAAGGTGTGTCGTTTCAGCCAGATGACGAAAATTCAGACTGTCATACATTGCCAATGGCCAAACTTCTGTAGCATACACGATGGCTGAAGTCATACATTACTTATGCTGACTTATAGATATGAAATAAAAAAAGATGATTATTAGCAAAATCCAAATAGCTGAGAGATGCAAACTGGACAGCTTGTCATATTGACGGACCCTAATGAGTTTATAGTTGAATAGGATGAAGACTGTAATGAGAAGAGAATGCAGAGTGCATAAAGTTCTGCAGTAACAAGATGACTGCTGTAGCAGCACATGGCCTTACACCCAATATTGTCCATCTTCCACTTTGCAGAACATCTGCTGACCAAGCAATCTCTCCTTAAGAGAATAAACCTCATTTTGTGATATGTAAGAGCTTGGAGTAGAAACAGTTACAAACTATATCCTTTTCATCAGAGACACAATTTTCCCTTTTCAAATCATTGAAATATAAGTGGTTACTGCAATTGAGTAAATTAAGGGATCTCAGTTGAGCTGCAATACCCAACTGGCTGAGCATTTACCCCACTACAAATGCAATGCCAGACACTACCTTAAATCAACCTCTTTCATGGCAGGAGATTGCAAGTAGTTGCTGCAGGAAGGTTAAGAGGTACTTCTGTGTGCATGCAATTATTTTTTCAGATTGTCAGTGCTGTCACATATCATAAATTATCAAGTCTTTATTATTTTCCCAGTATTTTTTTCATTTTCTAGAGTCACTTGTTGCTTGCATAAGGCTGTATTATGTTCTGCTGCATAAGGGGAATAAGAAGAAATTAGCAGCAATATTTTAAGATAACCTATTTTAAAGAATGAGGAGATGTTAAAAGCAAGCTCTAGGTATGAGAATGTTTCTCATCTAGTTAAATATATATCTGGTAACTACAGAAGGGGAGGAAAACAAATAGATCATCTTTTAGGCTTGAAATGCCCAAAAATCCTTATGGAAAAAAAAACCCTAGCCATATCACATGTAGATACTGTAATTGCTTAGAAAGACTCTGGTTACATCCTTACAGCCCCAGTGAGTATCCAAACAAAAAAGAAAAGCTAAATGTCACGGCTTTCTATCTAAAAAGTGAAATTAAGCACTTTTGAGCTTTCTGTTTTAAGAGGACTTTACAGAATTGAAAAGCTTTCTTCTTCTTGGATGAAATCAACTTTCCTGACTGTTCTATCTGCATGCAAAATTCTTCATTCTCTCTCTTCTTGGCAGGGAATTTCCAGAAGACATACTGAAGACACAACAGGAGATTATGGAATTAACTGTCAGAGTAAAAAGAACTAACCTGAGAGGAGTGTGGAATGTTTAGACTTTCTGAAGAAAATGAGAGATGGAGTAGCTGAATTAATAACACTGATATCTAATCTTTAAAACTCCTTTGCTGAAGACTGGGGGATGGCAAACCAAACAACAATTTAAAAAAATCTGCACAACATTTGCAGATGTGCTTGCTTGTAAACATGGTGTCTACAGCAGGAAAATTAGGAGAAACTATAATTATTAATGGAATTGGTGTAGGTGTGAATAGATGTACTTTACCCGGGAAAAGTCAGCATGGCTTTTGCAAAGGGAGCTACTGTCTTGGAAATTTATTGGAGGTCTTTGAAAGGGTCAGCAGGCATATGGATAAAGTGGATGTGATTGATATAATCTATTTGGATTTAGATATTAAGCAGCCACGCATAAGAGGTAAGAAGGTTATAACGTAGATAAATAATTGGTTATAAAACAGGAAACAGAGAGTAGAATAAATAGTCAATTCTCCCTGTGAAGGAAGATGAGTAGTAGAATTCCACAGGAATATGTGCAGGGGTTTGTTCTGCTTATTATGGTTATCAGTGACCTGCACAACTGGGTGAGCAGTGATGTATGAAATTTGGATGATGATAAGAAATTATTCAAGGTAGGATGAGAAGAAAAAAGACAGATGAAATTCAGCATAGTTAAATGTAAAAGGATGAGAAGAAGGATAGAATTATATTTTCATATACACAGTGCACTAAGATAACTGTTGCCAGTCAGGAGCAATTTTTCATTGCTGAGAAAGAGATTTGCACTGAAATGTCAGCTGGTGGTCAGTAGCATCATAAAGCAAATATTAGGAGTTATAAAGAAAGTAAGAGCAACAGAGATCACTTCCACCATATAAAGTCATGGATTCAGACACAGCCTGGAAATTTCTATGCAGTATTGAGCCTCTCATCTCAAATTCATGAAGGAGAACTGAAAAAATGCAGAGCAAGGTGACAAGAATGATCAACTGTCTGTAACAGCTTTCATGCAAGGAACCCTTGTGTGAGCTTCTGTCTGGAAAAGAGTTGACATGGGGGAAGGATGTGACAGAAATTAAAAAACCTCTTGAGTGATATGAAGACAGTGGGCAGAGATTAAACTGTTCATAGTCTCTTCTAGCTGAAGAACAAGAGACAGTCAAATGAAACTCACAGAACCCACCTTTTTTTTTTTTTTTTTAAGAGGAGAGGTGATAGTTGATAGTCGATTATACAAGACACTAGACACGAACAACGTCTTGCTGAAGAATAATTTGCATGTGAAACATCCCTGTGGACTTAAGGGAAGATTAGACAAGTTTGTGCAGAAGAAACGTATCAAGGTTTACCAAACACAAAAGTCCCTCATCTGGCTTGGAAGGTCTCTGAAATGGAAGTACCTGGAAGAGAGGAGAATGATAAGAAGAATGATAAGATTGTTGCTGTTCATTGCTATCATGTCCTTCAGACTTTAGTCAGTTGTTAGAATCAGTTTACTGGAGTAGATCCCAAGTTGGTTTGACCTAATATGGATATTTTTACATTCATATGTTCCAACCAAGTTTTCTAATCAGCATGCCAATTGTCCCATTCCAAAGATGAATTTCAGGGCACACCAAAATGCAGGCATTGTGGTGGATGTATAAGCTGGGACTCATAATGAACTAAAGAATAAACTTATATGATAGCGCGTACATATATCCAGTGTGATGCCCACTGGAGCTGGGTCAAGTGCATTTACAATATGTGTACACCACATCACCCCACACTTCTGTTCTACTATTTATGAAAGCTTGCTCTGGGGTTCAAAAAGGACAAACATGGAGTTGAAGAGAGCCTGCAGATGGAGGGAGGATAATTGGTGGTATCCACCAAGAGTAAAACTATGTAGACACATATACAGAGAATGATCCATCTGCCTGTTTGGCTCCTGGTAAACCCTGAGCACTTGTGTCTGTACATAGGCAGTTTTTATGAGCTGTGATGATGACAGCTACATACATGCTTTGGAGACCATGAGTGTGAAACTTCATTGCAACTATGATTTTTTCAGGTTTTGCATATTTAGACTCCTTTTCTCATCTTTCCCACCAAATAAAAACAAAAGCTTCTGGATATAGATGGCTTATAACTTCTTTATAAATGTGTAACTAAACTAAGCATGAAACAAAACAGATTTTGTTGTTGTTGTTGTTTTGATTTTTTTAAATTAGTGTTTTGCCTTTGTCTGATTTATGATAATTGGTTTGTACTTTTGACAGATTGACATACGTGGGACATTCTATCCATGACCCACTTAAATTAAATTACATTATCTAAACTAAATATTTTTCTGGAAAGTATGCCTTATTCATACTATTGTTATTCGTCTCTTATATTTATTTATCATATATTTTTATTAATCTTTGATATTGTTCTACTGTCTTCCCTAGAAAGTACTCATGTGTCTATGTACCTTATAAATATAAGGTAACTTGTGGTAAGAGCTGCAGTGTGACCTTAAACAAGAGAATTTTTGCAACATTAATTATTAAAGACTCCTGCAGTAATCTTGAAGTTAAAGAATAGAGCTTAAGACAGAGGTAATAAGGGGTCTATTGCAAGCCATATTCTTTACATAATAGTTTTGAAATTTATTCTAGTTTCTAAACAAAAAGAATGTAAGAAATTGTAGCTAACAATTTTTTCTCCAAAGGTAAATGGAAAATCTGCATTGGAAGGATATACTTTCAGCAAATTTATTCATGTTTTCCCATCAGAATTTACTCATTCTTTTTAATCTGAAAGACTAAAAATATGAAGGACAGTAGAGATGGCAAATCACAGCTGAAATTTTGGAATGTCATCACTGTAATATTTTTGTTTATAGAGTTAATTCCTGCCATAACATTGACTGGGGACAACGAAAGATAAAAACTTAGAATGAGAAAATGTTTCCATTCTATCCAGTGATGTGAGGGAGCATTTAGAAGCAACCAGGAGACCAGGCTTTGTAAAAAAGAAAGTGCCACTTTCATTATAGTGATGTATAAGAGCTGTGCCTGAAAACCTGCCTAAGACTATCTCTGAAGAGGGCTCAGAGATTGTCTGTGGCTGAGAGGAGTTATGCACCTGCTGCTTACAATAGCTAGAGCACACCAGGATGATTGAAATGTGTTCAGTTCTAATTTATTTTGAAAAATAGCCAGTGGATCAAACACTAATATAAAGAAAGAATATTCCACTTCAGTTACCTCTACAGCAAAAAATGAGATAGTCTTATATCTTAGTATCTGTGATATTTTAGGACCTTCAAATGTTATAGCAGGGTTCCTGTGGTTTAGTTCATGTTTTGGTTTGGTTTTGTTTGGTTTGGTTTTGTTTTCCCATCAAGAGAAAAGTATTTCTGAGGGAAGGATTCATTAAGAGACACAGAGAAAAAAAAAAAAAAGAAACCTAATTTTCTTTAAGATCTATTGTATTCTCTGTTTGCTGGTCAAACATTATTTGTAATGTCCATACTGTTGCAACTCTCAAACACAGGACAGAAAATTTAGAGAGCACAGTACACACAGACACACACACACATTACAATTATTTATTTAGATCATCCTCCAAAGGTTCCTGGTGTCACTGGAAAAAATACTATAAACACATATATTTCTACATTTGTATGCACATGTAGACATGTTAGCTAATGAAAGGTGTTGGTGAAGAAAGAAAACTAAGAAAGTGTGAGAAAGTGAGAAGGAAAAGGATAAAATCTATTCAGCAATAACAAATAGAAATAGGATGGTTCAGTGGCTCTTTATTTAGTACTTCTGGACAACTCCCCACTGGAAATCAAAAATTACAAATCAGTGATATGTGTTTTGTTCATCTCCTCATCAATGTGCTGAGCATGAAAATAGGATCTAATTTAATGCTTACCCTATGAGCTGATTACAAGATGTGCACACAGAGTGCATGTTCGTATAGGAACTGAATATGAAAACAATAAAAACCATATATGTTACCAAGCCTTACCTTTTTCAGAATAAATTATTTTTTTCTCCTTATGTATCTCTGTCTTGTATTTGAAACTTCATAGTTGCAGCACACATTTCTACTCAATCCACAGCAGTAGGTAAGTTTGCTTCAATTTTCTCTTGTCCTATTACCTCAATCCCAGAAGAATAAGGCCCACTAGAGATAAAAATTTTGCACTTTAGTTTTTAAAAGAAGCAGAAAAAAGAATTCTTCCCACCACCCCCCACCCCCCTCCCCACCTTTGGATATGACAGAGGTAATATATGTGTCCTGGTTCCAGCCAGGGCAGGGTTAATTTTTGCAGTAGCCAGGAGGGGTCATGGTTAGGACTTGGAGGTTATTCTGTACTGCCTTGTCATTGCTGGAGCTGGGGAAAAGGGGAAAGGGAATGTCTTCCAGGAGAAGGGGTCCCTTCCAGTTGAGACTCAGTGGGAACACTAAGCTGGGGAGTACCACTGCTAAACCATGATAATATGGCAGAATGTATTCTGGGACCATGTTCTTTAGACAATAAAATCTTCTGATAAAAGAATAAAGGCTAAGTCAGATAGATTGCTTAGTGTTCCAGAAAAAAATGAATCAAGTGGCATCCCGAATGAAAAGGTCTTAAATCTTGTTAAATAATTGATAATTTTTGATTAGCAAAATGGAATGTTAGCTGCATTGCAATAAACGCTTTGTGTACCTGCCCACTGCTGAGGTCAGGACTCCCTGATCTGTTCCTCAGTGATTCTCTTACATACTTTGCCTTCACAAGAAAACAGTACATAAGTTAAAAATCTGAATAGCTTTTCACATAATTCTGTTACATTTTTAGCATCAGGGCCTTGAGCTATTATTTAAACTTCCATAGGCATCCTCGGAAAAGCAATGACAAAGAAAAACGAGCAATGAGATATCCACAGTCAGCCTTCTAACATGCTCTGATTGGTCCTACTTGCTTTTTTCCTTTTTTCAGATTAGTGTACTATAGATGAAATTCAGTCTAATAATCTAGTGTGAAATACATTCTGCCCATACTAATTGCAGCATATTTTAGACATCTTCAAAGGTTCATCACTGTCACTTGAAAAAATATGATAAATTCATCATTTTGAGACTTTCTATGATTGGATATTAAGCATGTCTGTGTATCTGCACTTAAGTCCTGACTTTTTACATTTTGAGAAAATCTGTGTTTTATAAAAGCAAAAACTACTTAAATGATGTAAGAACCAAAATGAGGGGATAACATACTCACAGGTCTTCACTGTGAAGAAAAGATAGTTCATCTGGTTTAAAAATAGGCAGAAAAAAATCAGAAAAAGGGAAAAACTATTATAGCATGTGTGGGTAGATTGCTAACATCATAGAATAATCACTCCTCAATTTGATATGTTTATTGTCATGCCCTTTAGATAACAAGTTCTCACTTGGCCTTGATGCTGTTCTGGAAAGCAGAACACTAATTAGCAGAAAAACAAAATCCAAAACTCAAACCCACAATGATGCAAACTCTCCAGAACCCCTACAAGACAAAAAACAAACAACCCTAACAAAAAAAATCCCAACAATCAAACCAAAAAGCCCAGTAGGGAGGGGGAAGAAGTGATATATTTTTCTCAAAATAAACCTCATCTTCATTAGTAAACCAAAGAATGCATGTACACTTTCCTCTGTTTTCTGTTGCTCAGAAATAAAGAGCAGTGGTATAAAGCCCTAGCGCCATTACAGTCAATTTACAGCACCCTATTTACACCAGCTGAGAAACTGGCTCATAATGTTGTTTAAATAGGATGACAGCCCAGAAATCTTCTGATGAATGAGTCACTCAGTCGTGGCACCAAAATTCATTCTTGACCCACTATGGCTACTACATTTATATTATAAAGGAGGTCATGGTTGTTTTAAGTTAAATATAGTACCCTTAGGATTTAATTAAAAGGGATTTAAAATTATGAATACTGAAGTCAGACAGGTCATATTGGATAATCCAGTTTTATTTTACAGTAATTGGTTACACAAGTTATTATTACATTATTTAGAACATCCTGATTCTCAGTGGAAGTCCTTGTGCATTTAATTAACCATGAGTACAAAATGACTTTAAAAACCGAAGTCATTAAGCCCTCCTTAAATAGCCTTTTCAAATGGAAAGTGACAACAACATTTTCATTTAAATTCTTATAATTTTGAAGTTTTCAAATGAAGAAACGATGGTAAATAATACTGGCTTAATTGCTGTGTTATTTATTAGTTTTAATTATTACTTTTAAGTGGATATTTCATATTTGGATTTTTATCTAAGGTTGTCGTAACTTGATTTTCTCATGTTCTGACCTTACAGTTAGCTTGACCTTCACTTCGGTAAAGTTTGCAGAACTCTAAGATCCTAAGCATGAGAAATTCTGGCTACTGATCCCTTGTCTTTGCTGAGGTCTACAGATTTTGATGCATTTATAAAAAAAGATGAAAGACTTTTGTTGTAAGAATGGTTAATTTTAAAGGACAAGAGGGAATTTAACCTTTACTTAAGTGAAAGGCCAAATGACCAGTGTGTACCTCAGTGTGATTGCCAAGAAGGATGGAGCACTCAGTTACTTCTGAACCAGGTCAATGTTTTTTGTTGCTTTTGTTAAGGCTTTTGAGATTGATTTTGAGATTGTTGTGGAGTTCCCCTCACTGGAGATATTGAACTGTCTGGATGCAATCCTGTGCTATGTGCTCTGGGATGACCCTGCTAGAGCAGGGAGGTTGGATCAGATGACCCAGTGTGGTTCCTTCCAACCTTGCCCATTCTGTGATTGTGTGAGATGCTGGGGACTACAGTTTTCAGTGCCAGTCTGGGGGAAATAGGATATCCAGGCTGTGACAACAAGGCAGCCCTACCTCCAGAGACTTGGCTGAGAGTACAGACTGGGTCAGAGACAAGCCCTTGGCAAGAGTTCATTTCCCTGCCAGTCCAGCAGCCGCATGGATGCAGACAGCTGATCACAGTATCAGTCCAGAGTTTCTTTGCAGCAATTCTTTCAATAATTACATCCTGATTCAGCCTGTTTCAGTATGAAAAGTGATTTATCTGGGTTACTATCAACACCATGGTACAATGGAAGTGCTCTCTGGCACATCATAATGGGAAATATTAAACAGTGTTTATCCACACATTCAGTTGCATTGCGGGTCTGGGCAGTTAAATGCAGCACAGTCAAATCTTAATTCAGTAGGGACGATAAAAGGCAGGTTGCTATTTGTGCTGTTTGCTTAATTGTTCTATATGACTGAGAAATAGAAGAGAATTTACTGCAGGCTTTTGATATTCAGTGTTGCTGTGTCACAGTACATTGAGAATAATGAATAGGACATTCACTCTGGAGCAAAGAACATTAGTTTTCTTACCTAGGAAACACGGAAGCCAGCTGGAGAGGAGAAAATTGCCAGGTTGATTGTCGACATAAAGGCAAAGGTAACATGCTGATAATAACCAGGGGAAATATGAAGATAATAACAGAGGATGATAACAACCCAGCTGTGGAAGAGAGGGGGGTCTGGAAGATCAAGTGATCCCAAGCTGTGCACAGCTATTATGCAGATGGAGGGACACCTCTGCTCCTGCAGAAAGGAGATGGTTTATTTCCCATGCAGCAGAATGTGTTAACTCCAGCCTTGTATTACACAAGATCAGGCCTTGCTTTCTTCCTATTATAAGAAATGTTTATTCCTTGACAGATTTCCACACCACTGCCTTGTTACTGTGGATGTATCATTATTTATCCCACTTTGCCCTCCCTCCCCCTCCCCCTTGGCTGTGGGGCTCTGTAAGTCGTAGGCAACTGTCATGTCAGGTCTGTGTGAATCTGTCAGACGCACGATGAGGAAAGATGGAGTGATCACTTCTTGCTGCCGTGTTTACTCTGCTTTCTGTCCTCAGCAGGCCTCTGTTCAGAGAGACGCTTTCCAGACTGCTTCCCGTCAAGGATAGCGGGAGGAACGAGGGGAGCTGCGGCTTCTGCGCTGCTGCCCAGCAATGACAGAAACCTTGGATCATCTCCCTGCCTCCAGCAGCTCGTCCTGGAGTGCCTTTCCTCTGTAGCACACCTAGTCCTTGCAGCCTGTTCCAGCTCTCATTGCCATCTGCCTTCACTGGCAGGTGAGGAGTGAGGAAGAGGAGCTGAGGAGTGGGATAAGAGGCAGGTCAGGCAGGAGAGGAGCAGCAATGATAAGTTGGGGGCAGCATTTTGTCCTGCCCTGGAATCAGCTTGTTTTTAGCAAGTGTAGTTTTCTGTTTTTCAGATTCTCCAGCACTGGTGGCTATGCAAATATTTTTTGTACCTTTCTTTTCCAAATCATAATAATTTACTTAATAACAGTTTTGAAACTGCAAATTCCCTTCTGCTTCATCTTCCTTTTTTTTTCCTGCTTCTAATTATTTTTAATTATTTTCTTTTCTTTTTCACCTCTTTTTTT